>OY987312.1:19896860-20387065 GCA_963920655.1 Geranium rotundifolium
GACAGAGGCAGGCGGAGGCGAGGCGGGCGGAAGCGAGGCTGGCGGAGGCGTAGGCGCGAGCGGAGCCGGAGCCGGAGCCGGAGGCGGGCGGAGGCGAGGCTGGCGGAGGCGTAAGCGTGAGCGGAGCCGGAGCCGGAGCCGGAGGCGGGCGGAGGCGTAGGCCCGGAGTCGGAGGCGAGAGAGAATTTGAGAGTGTGAGTAATATTAATTAGGTTATTAGGTTTTGCAGAATAAGAGATAAATGGCACTGAAATCGGGGTTATAATGGCTTATGATTGCGCACTTGCCTATATGCGCAGTCTTAAACCATTGAATGGTTGACTTCAATGGTTGACTTTATATTCGGTCGCCTCATCGACTAGGATCCCGTGGTTCGATTTGTGTAAAAATTGTTGTGTATATGTAATTCATGATTCTCTACATATCCTACGGTTTCGATTTTTATAATTCACTTTTGATACGTTCGGTCATTGTAGATTGTTAAATCGTACAATGTGAACCCTTATTTTCAATATACATAAACTTGTACATTGAAGACGATTCAATGTTGGCAAGAAAAATTTTTAATCCAACCGTACGGATGAGACCGAATATATGATTCTCTTCTACTCGTAAAATATTGAATAATTTTATTGACAAATCAACATCGATAAAGTATCCGATGAGTCGCGGACACGTGTGTATATACCAAGATCATCAATTTTTGCTACATTTTTAGTCGATATTGAACAATTTTATTGTGCGCAGTGAAAATCGATAAATTTTATTGCCAAATCAAGACATACGATTAAAAAAATAATTAATCGAGAGCATCGGAAATTGAGGTCAAACATTGATTTGACCTAAATAGTCAACGGTCAACAACTTAAGGACGGCGCACAGTTACATGTGCGCAGTCCTTAACACTTAGAAAATTTTCTAAGTGTAACGACTATACATCCGACCGTTGTCGACGGTCGGTCAATTTTAGTCAAATTGTACAAACTGCGCACACACATGTGTGTGCGCAGTCCTAAGCTTGTAACTGCGCACTTTCTGGTGCGCAGTCCTGGCCTTGCCTTATGCCTGCGCACATACACGGTGCGCAGTCCTGGCCTTGGATTAGAACTGTGCACGTTTTCTATGTGCGTAGTTGTCAAGACAAAATGGTGTAGTGGTTATTGTCTTTCCTTCTATGCACTTGAAGGTTGCATGTTTTTGCTCGTCTGTCCTAAAGGCAACATGATATTGTTTTCGCCTATGTGCTCTTATGGCTACAAGGTATTATGTTCTCTCATGGCTACATGATTTTTTTGTCTACTCTAAGGCTACACAATTTTATCTTCTTCGGTGTGCATATAGGTTACACATTTATTTTTAAGTAAAGAGATGCAAAAGCAATTGGTTATCATGCACACTTGTTAATGAATCACAAATGATTAACAATGGAAAACATGTTTTAATTAGAATCAAACTAAATATCAATCATGTTTTGATATCATGATAGAAATTGGGCAGTGACAATAAATTATTCATATTCTCAATCTTATGAATTACAACAAGAGAGCATATAAGAAATAGACCCAAAATAAATAGATTTTTTTTTAATATATGAAACCCTAACTGATGCGGTGCGGTCGAGGAAGTCGGTATGCAGAAGCTGAAATACCCGAAGTTATCGCGAAAGTGTCAGATTTGAACAAAAAAATAGTGTTTTCCGAGCATAAACGGGGGTCTGAGTCAATTTGTGTCAAAATCGAATTTCGACCATCAGAGATCATTTAGAGGGTCAAAATCCCGTTTTATAAGTTTTGGGAAGTTTTTTTTATAAATTTTAATATTTGTGTCCTTTCTTTTCTTTTTTTTTCCTTTCTAGCCTTTTTTTCTTTTTTTTTCCTTTCTAGCGAATTAGGGTTTTCCTTTTTTGCAATTTGTGTTTCATTATTTAAGCACTCTCATACGGTCTTTGTTAATCAGTAGTTTTGAAGTTAATAAAAAAATTGAGGTTTTTCTCAAATCTATCACCTTCGGTATTCGCAAGAATCAACGAATTTTTGATAAAGATTTCTTCCTAACCACGTACGCTGTATTAGTTGGTATCAGATTCTAGTCGATCCTGAGGTATGCCGCTCTGTAGACAACAGTGAGCCGCTCCCCAAGGTGCTGATGATGATCAAGCTGAGTTACGACGTGAAAACGTTGAATTTCGACGTGAGAACGACGATCAGAGGCGGCAGGTTGAATTATTGACACGACGAATGGATGAATTGCGTCCTTTCGCTGGTTACCGGAATCGTTCACCCGAACGCCCTAACCGACGGCGGGAACAGGGTTTCAAGGTGGAAATTCCACAATTCAATAGCAATCTTAAACCAGAGGAGTTCATAAATTGGCTATCACCCCCGATTAATGATGATTATGTTGAACTAGATGCAAATGCAGAAGCTGATATTGTAGAAGCACAATTGAGTCAACATGAGCAGAATATTCGAGAAAGAGATGCTTTGTTAGCAATGGATGAAACTTTATGTTGCATCAAATACTTGTTCTTAGCTTATTCATACAACAATGTGGTTACGAACAGTTTTGGAGAGCATCGAGAGCTTGTACAATGAGGCAGAACTGAAAATCTTGCAAGAGTAGCCGAAAATTATTGGGAGCCTTACATGTATATTGTTGCCTTGATCAGCAACGAGAACCTAATACCAGCATCGTGTATCAACGATAGAAGGCTCGAATTTCAAGGTTGGGTAATCGATCAAGGGACGTGTACTTTGATAAGGAAAGTCCAGAAATTCAACGTAGGACCCGAGATGAAGTGCTACACATTTACGATCCAGCTTGCGAGCAAGGTGGGAGTACTTGATACAACTGAAAATTCGGTAGGAAGTGCTACAAAGATATGGGATCCCGGGGTGATTCTTCTTCTTCTGAGCATGTTGCAGGTCAAGATTCGAGGACGAATCTTCTCCATCCAGGAGAGAATGATGTGGTGCGGTCGAGGAAGTCGGTATGCAGAAGTTGGAACACCCGAAGTTATCGCGAAAGTGTCGTCAAATTCATGGCTTTGCCTTGAGATAAGACGGATTTCGGCCATCAGAGATCATTTAGAGGGTAAAATCGCGTTTTATAATTTTTGGGCAGTTTTTTTTTTATAATTTTTAACATTTGTTTCCTTTCTTTTCCTTTTTTTCTTTCTAGCCTTTTCTTCTTCTTTTTTCCTTTCTAGCGAATTAGGGTTTTCCTTTTTTGCAATTTGTGTTTCATTATTTAAGCACTCTCATACGGTCTTCGTTAATTAGTAGTTTTTAAAGTTTAATAAAAAAAATCAAGGTTTCCCTCAAATCTATCATCTTCGGTATTCGCAAGAATCAACGAATTTTTTATAAATAGTTCTTTCTAGCCACGTACGCCGTATCACTAACTAATATATAACACACCTAAGTTAAATTTGAAATAATAAGCATAGATATGAATTATAGGAAAATTGTTATTATTTTAACGGTAAATTCATAATTATATATAAAAACACTCATCATAAATATGTAAAAGTTATTTTTTTAAAATATTACATAGTTTTTCCTAACTACCCTTAAACCCACCTTACCCAGATGATGTGCTAAGCCTTAAACCCTAATTTAAAGTCAGGGAGCGAGCAGTGCCAACCAGTAGCTCACGTTCAAGCTGCTATATATAAAGTTATTTAATAACAAAAACATAGCAATTAAAATATAACAGCCATATATAATTGATTTATATACTAAGCTTATCATTTCATTCCAGTGAAGTTCAAAGTGTATCTGGTTATAATGGTCAAGAGCTTCTACGTATTACCGTTCATAATGACGTCAACATTTTCTTCAATTATAAAAAGGGAAAACTTCGCGTGACTACCCTTAGAATATGTGGTTTTTCACATAAGTACCCCTAAAATATTTTTTATAATTGTACCCCATGGAATTTAAATTTTATCACTGTTACTATTTTCATTCACTTTTGATAAATTTTAGTGTTAAAAATACTAAAATGCTCCTACTTATATTTTAAAATTTTAAGGTATGTCAATAGAGGCACTATGTACCAAGACTCGAATTCGAGACCTCACACGTGTTAAGTGAGCTCCTCACCACTTGGCCCAACTTGTATTGATTATGTACAGTTTTCTTGATTCCATATACAAAATACATAACTTATTTTCGAATGAGAAAGTTTCTCTCTATAAAGAACACAAAGATTCTAATGACCCAACCATAAACCAATCGGCCATAGATCTAAACAAGAACAAGAAATTCTCAAATCACAATGAAAAGTCAAATTTTTGGCTTTTTCTAAGTTTTTCCAGGGTGATTGTGTTTAGATCAGAGTAGTTATGAAAAAAATCATACTAAAAAATTAAAACCCAGAAAATAAGGTTTTTTTTGTTCTCTTCTAGTATATCCTCTCCTAATGACAAGTCGTCTTCGTCCTCGTTGATGACTCTTCTTAGAAAATCATATATGGGTTGACCTAATCTCGCGACCAAAATTGATCTCGTGGTCTTTGTTTTGGTGAGCAGGGTCGGCCTTCTCTGGAACAATCGACGGTTCTTGAATGAAAAATCTCGAGGTGGATCGGAATCTCACCGTTGCTAGGGTTTCGGTGGTGATTTTCTCACAAAAACCTAGGAATCGCCTCCTAGAGCTCGTTCATCTCAAGATTCACGTTGAGCAAGAAGTCTTCGAAGGCTTGCTGCTTGTGGAGAAACTCTACGATCAGCTTTGATGGTGGATCTTCCTCCTATTTCATGAAATAGAACTCTCGCTCCTTCCTTCTCCATGAACATCGGCGTTTCCAAAAATCTTTGCTCGTTGGCCAAGACAAATCGAGCGTCGTTGCCGGCGTCGACCTTCAGAACAATCTCGCCGAACCTCGTTGAGATCTCGACCTCTTCTCCTTTTACACGGTGTCTTAAGAGAATGAACTTCTCTTTTGAAGAAATTAAATTATAATATTTATTATAATTGTAAGCCCTTGGATTCTAGGAATCATAAGTCGGGAAGAGTTGAAAGGGAGGTTAAGGTCTTTGGTCTAATTTTTCAAGAATCGTTCACTTGCCTCTTTTGCCAATAGATTTATAGAGGGTAGAGAAGAGTAAAAAAATATCATCATTTTGTCAGCATGATGTCATTAGAAATCTTCACTATTTCGATTAACAAGAGAAAAAAAGAGTCGTCATGTTCAAGGTACAGAGGCGCCACAATCCCACAACAACTAACTACTCCTAGGTGGAGGGTTTCTTACAGTCACATGATGTTATACATGCTTTGATTGCTCTATTTTGTTAGTAACCCAAGATTCAAATGAAACTACCATCACCAATGATTGTTTGTATTCCTAACTTCTAAGCTCAACAATCAATCTCGACCAAGTAAGTGATCATCATGTCTGCTCGAACAACCCATTAACGTTCAATTGTGCATGAACTCCAGGTTTGGAACAATTTATGTCTAATGATTTTTGTGCGATGATGATACAATGTAAGAAGTCGTTAAAGCACAAGTGATATTTTGGTCGTGTGTAGCACAAGATTGTTAGGGTTTTAGCTACGATTGAGGAAATCTATGCCTTGGTTGGTTTGAGGCCGTTATCAGAGACAGAGGAAGAGGAAAGCAACATGTACCGTGATAAGCTGCTAGCTTTGGCCAAGTCTCAGGCAGATATCTGGAGGCAAAAGTCGAGAGTTCAGTAGGCTCTTGAGGGAGACAGGAACACTCGGTACTTTCACAGATGCGCAGTATCTATGGGGAGGCGGAACTGCATCTCGAGCATGGTCATTGATGGTCAAGAGCAGACCTAGCCAGAGCCCATTCAGAGGGCAGCTGTCGAGCATTTTGCAGCCAGATTCCGACCAGATGAGGTTCGATGACCCACTCTACCACTGTTACCTTTCACTGTCGGGGGCAGAGATTCTTTCGACTCTGTCTGAGTGTGATGGGGATAAAGCCCTAGGTCCCGATGGCTTCATTATGAGATTCTTCGGAGAGATGTGGGACGTGGTCCGACTCGATGTCCTAAGCTTCTTCTAAGACTTTCACAGGACATGGAGGATAGAGGCGGGGCTCAATGCTTCATATATTGCATTGATCCCAAAGATCGACACCCCTTAGGCTTTTACCCACTTCTAGCCGATTAGCTTGATTACGACTCCGTACAAGCTTTTGGCTAAAGTCATCTCTATTCGACTCTGAAGCACATTGGTGATCTGATTGGGGAGGTTTATTCAGGCTTCATTCTGGGTCGACAATTGGTGGATGGGGTCTTGGTGGCGAACAAGGTGATCGATATGGTTAGCAGGAGGGGATCCTGGGCGGCAGTGGTTAAGCCTGACTTTGTGAAGACTTTTGACAGGGTTTATCGGGGCTACCTATGGGGTATCACGGAGGCGATGGGCTTCGGCCTGAAGTGGAGACACTAGATCAGTTCCTGCTTGGATTCCACCGCTTCAGTCTTGGTTAACGGCTCCGCCACGAGACAGTTTGACATCAGGAGAGGGGTCAGACAGCGCTGCCTACTCTATCTCATATTGTTCATCATGGCAGCTGAGGGCCTTCACCTTCTTCTACCGAAGGGTGAGTCCGAGCTTCTTTTCAGGGGGTGGGGGTACCCGTAAGTGCCAAGGAGAGAGTCTCGCACTTGCAGTTTGCAAATGATACCTTGGATTTTGTTGAGGTTGATCCTTCGCATCTTTTTCAGCTCAATCTGGTCTTGCAGTATTTTGAGTGGGCGTCGGGTTTGAGGATCAACTTCGACAAATCAGTTTTGTTGGGGTTAAGCTTGGAGGAGGGTGGGGAACATGGTCTGGCCAGAGCTTTTGGGTGTGTGGTTTGTCAGTTACCATTTCCATATATCGGATTCAGTCTAGGGGCAGATTAAAGGAGGGTAGCGACTTGGGAGCCCGTGGTGGCTAAGTTCAGGTCCAAACTATCTCTATGGCAGGCCATCTTACTTTCTTTTGGAGACAGGATCACCCTGATCAAGACCGCTCTCTCGAGCTTGCCTATTTTATATGTGTCTCTTATAAGGGCCCCGAAGACCACAGTTGCAGCCATAAAGAGTATCATGAGGCAGTTTCTCTAGCGGGGTAGGGAAGGTCGGAGGGGGTATGCGAAGCTAGGCTGGACGGTGATTTGCAGGCCAAAGAGGAAGGGTGGTTTGGGAATTAGGCGCTTGTAGGAGGTCAACAGTGCCCTATTGTTGAAATAGTGGTGGAGATTCGCTACAGAACCAAATTCTTCATGGAGGAGGATTCTGTGCGCGAATAATTGTTGGGATAGGACTAGTTGTAATTTATCCACCCTTCCCTTTACAGATTGGTCAGGCTCGATGGCACTCCATAACATCCCGGGGTTGGCGAGTCATCCAGATTTCCCCAGGGTGTGGGGGGACAGTTGTGTCAGGTGGAGGCTTGGTAACGGCAAACAGATCAAATACTGGGATGACCGTGTAGGAACTTTGGGGCTATCAAGAACTCATATGGCAGCGGAAGCAACATATATAAACCCCAAGAACTGTCCAAAAACATCAAACCATTAAATCCCAAGGCAAAACAAAAATCACAAGTTTACCTTCGGTTTGTTCGAATCGGTTTGAAGAACGCTTCGGATCTTCAACTCTAGCCAAGTCCACATGGATAGGATGATCCCTTGAGGATCCTACACTCTTCTACTTTACTAGAATAGAAGAATGAGCAAGAGAGATCAAGAGGAGGGGCTTGGTGAGGCTTGGCCGAGAGCTTGCAAGAGAGGAAGAGAGTGCAAAAACAATTGTGTGATATTTTGCTCAAGTTTTGGTATATGTGTTGGTGAATTGATGTGTGTTGGGTTAAGAGAAAATGATGATGGTCATTGGGTGGCCACCTTTAATCACACTTACCCGACATAGATTAGGTTTAGTATGTATCTAGTCATCATCCACTTAACCAAAGTTAGTGGAGAAAGGAACCCACCCTTTGCTCCACTATTGGGCATTGGTTGGGCTGGCCACTAGGGCCTCGTGGCACGAAGCCCAATGCTTCGGCCATGAGGTCCCATGTCGCGTCCAACTTACCCCCAAACTTATCGTACAAAGTCCGACGCGACATCGACGAAAGACTTAGTCTTTCTCGATTCGCGTGTCACATCCAATCACACATATCCATGGCCCAAACGTCCAGTTTTGCCCATGCCTCTCTCTCGAGTGTCTCCGACCTTTCCTTGTCCCTCATAATTCATATCTTATGTGTGTGACCCTCTAGGCTCATGCCGACGTCGGCGGATTGGCGTAAAATTCCATTTTACCCGATCCATCATAAGTGGCCTCTAGTAAGACATTATGATTACCCGACGCGCATGATGATCGATGATTCGATTCAACCTTATGTAGTGCATGTCACTATCCGTTTATCGCCCGATATCTAGATTGATCATAAGGCATAAAGACGTCACCCTTTTTTAATCAATCTTTGTTTCTCGATCTGTGAGATTACTGAATACTGATACCCCATACTGTTGGCATGGCCATGCTCTCTCTTCAGTTAATCTCTATCGAGTGGCCTAAACAGATACCTATCTCATACCGTAGTATGAGGGATAAATCCCTTAGCCACCTTTCGTATCACTCATACAATCCATCCCCGTTCCAATCTTGTCCGTTATGGTAGTCTTGTTACGGACAACGTTAGGAGCAAGTCAAACGCGGTTCTTTACTGTATAGCGATCACAATGACTCATTGGTCTAAGGATACTCCGACAAGCTACCACATTTGAATGTGTTAATGACTGTATCTATGCAACACCATTCAGTGTGGGTCGTCCAATATCACTCACCCGAGTGATATCTATGATCTGATTCCAGGAACCCTCCCAATAGTAAATAGAACTATACCATAAAGAATCATCCTCATACTTGGTCGCTTCATTGAAGCATATTTGACTAGGGACCCGTTAAGTGTGATCCGTACAAATATATGGTTCTACTACTTTGGTGGTCATATATCATATCAGACTTAACCTATTACTTCAACACATAAGTAATATAATGCCGATTTTATATATTGCAAACGATGATTAATATATACAGACATTTACAGACTAATACAATTGGACTAGGGCACAAAAAAGCTTACAGACTGCTGGTTGGGAGACTTCTGCCTTAGGACTAGGTTCCAGCGACTATACAGGTGTGTGAGGAATCCGGTTCATGCAGTTAGCGAGACATGGTTGATGGGTGGATGGTCGATTCCCACTTTTGGTGGTTTGACATTGAGGCCGACCGAGGAGTTCGTAGAGATTTTGACAGTTCTAGACACGTACACACCAGTAGAGGGCATGCATGACTCTATTTACAAGGTTCATTACAGGAGGGGCTAATCGGCGAGGAGGGGGTTTGCCATGCTCACAGAGGACATCTCAGTGGATCCAGTAGACTGGATCCCTAGACTTTGGGATATGTCGGTGCCGCCGAACTTCAGGAGTTTTGGGTGGCTAGTGCTCCATGATGGGCTGCCTACGAGGTAGCGTTTGGCCTTCAGAGGGGTAATCATGACATGGCACTGGCTTTGCACTCTCTGTGGTAGGAGGGAGGAGTTCAGCGAGCATCTCATGCTCACATGCCATTGGACACATGAGTTTTGGAGAGAGATTCACAGGTGGTGGAGGTGTCGTACATCAGTTCCCAAACGGTTCACGAGCTACTTATGGGTTGAAGTTCTAGAGTCTCGGAGCAGGATGCTAGGAGAGCTTGGAGTAGATTGGTGACCATGAGATTCTAGTACATCTAGGTTACCAGAAACGACTGGATCTTTCGGTGGGGCGGTGAAGACACCGGCGGACGTGCTCAAGTTGTTGCAGATGCATTCATACACCATGATGCAGGCAGACGAGGGGCGCATGACTCAAGATTGGACGAGGGTACAAACACTGCCGACTTAGTGTGCAAACCCGAGAGCGGTTATGAATTCACTTGTGAGTTAAGCTTTTATGTATGTCTTCTTTTTTTGGGTTTTTTCTCTTGTTCTTCTTTTATCGTCATTTATAAAAATTGATTGCCGATAAAAAACAAGTGATATTTGATGAAATATTTTATTACAAGAAAAAATTGAATATAGTTGTGATACAATTTTGTACTAAATATTATTCTAGTCACGTTAAAAGAAAATAAAGATTGAATAAATGAGATATTATTGTTCTTTATAAGTGTAAAAGACAATTTACTATACCTAATTATAGCAGTTCTTACTTTACTACCCTAATTTTTTTGGTACCCTAACTTCAATTTTTTTCAATACCACTAGTGCTGTTAACTTCTACCGTTAAAATCATATAAATGACAATTCTACTCTTAAATTTTCATTAAATTTATAAGTTTATGTCATTAAGACAAACGGGTTGTCTCCAATAATGCACTCTTGTGAGAATTCCTATCTCCGTTTATAATCACTCTCTCCGATTATTGTTGGTTTGTTTTTGGTTTTAAGAATATGATTTTTTTTTGACATTTTTTTTTGGATTTGAAATTTTGCTTTGAGATTGTAGTTTGTTTTTGTTTTTTTTATTTTATTTGGGGAAACAAACCAACGACAATCATAAAAAGGAGTCTCATTCGAGAGATAGAGTGTAGCAGGAAAGGGGGAGTCTCGTCGAGGTAATCACCGGAAACAACTCTTACCTTAATGACAAACTTATAAATTTAATGAAAATTCGTGAATAAATTTGTCATTTTATATTACTTTGAGTTTAACGACAATAATAAAGTAGGAAAAAGGGAAGTTACGGTACATTAAACAAACACAACCTGTTAGCGCTAAGTATCTGGGCCATATGGGGAGCGAGGAACCGCTTCATCTCGAAGGGGGAGGGTTTCACCTGGCAAGGGTAGCAACACATGCTTAGGGATGTCGAAGAAATTGGGTTGCAGCCAAAACCCCAATAGTAAGGTCGGGAACAGGACAACCATCTCCGGGGGCTGCTTGGGCACCTCCTCGGGTAGGAGAACTAAAGTTCAACGTGGACGGTGGCGTGGATGCAGAGAGGGGTTTCTGGAGTATAGGGCTCGTCTGTAGAGATGCACAAGGTCGGTTAGAAGGAGCTCTTGGTAGACGTTTCTCGTGTAATCTCCATCCAAGAGAGGTGGAGGCCGTGGGAGTCAGGGAAGCTCTCTCATGGGCAAAAGGCAAGAACTGGACGAGGGTGAAAATAGAATCAGACTGTCTCAGAGTGGTAAATCACATTCGGTGCAAGATTCAGGCTACAAACATGTTCAGGGGTATTACCCTCGATTGTTATCGCATGCTCACCGCTCTAGGAGCAGGCACAACCTTATTGTTTGCTCGTCGCACTTGCAATGTAGTGGCTCATGAAATAGTAGCGTTTGTTTTAACTAACATTAGCTGGGATTATGTTGAGGGGTCTGTCCTACCAAATATTGTCTTGACTGTTCGGCGAGATGTCAGGTTAGTTGATTAATAATATAAACAGGATTCCTTCTAAAGAGACAAATATAGTTAAGTGGTAAAGTAAAAGTTGATTATAACTAAGTGCATTGTACTATTAGTTTTCCTTATTTATAATTGCACGTAGCAAGGCTTGAACTCAAAATTGTATTTACGTTAAAAAAGAAATAAAATCTAAGAAAAACCTTTACTAGATTGAGATACTGTTCAAAAGTTAAAGTGAGAAGGAGCTATGAAGGTGAAAAAACTTAATGGGCAGGCAGATTTAGAGAATTAAGAAGTGACTTAAAGTTGATTGAAAAATAGAAGTAGAAAGGAAGGAGGAAAGGAGGAAAAGAAGATCCGAATGGCGTCACCAACAAAAGGGATCCACCTCTGTCTGTAAAAAAGCAACTGCATACAAAACCCAAAGAGCCCACCACAAACGACCATATCCACCCAACCTAGCACACAAATAAAACCTGTCTTAAATCCTATTCTTTTATATTTGACCTTTCTATATGGATATAAATATAATGGTAGGCCCCTTATTTTTCACATTAATTAAGTTTATTTTTCTTCCTTATTTTGTTTTCAACAAAGTACAACCAAGACTTATTATTAATATAAAAATTAATATAGGTGTCAATGGATCTGCCCTATTTATTTTTTCAAATTTAGTCTTACTAGTTCTAAATTTTATATCATTACCCCCATCAGTTCAACAAATTTTCTCTTTCAAATTTATATCATGCACTTTTCAATGTATTTAAACTAGGGAAAATGTCACTTACCTCTCTCGTAGTATACCTGATTTTCAATTACCTCCCTAATTTTACGAATACGTTCTGATAGATCCCTGAAACATACGACTTTCTCACTTAAGCCAAATGACGTTAGTTTTTTGAAAATTCTGTTAATTTTTTTTCGAAAATGCCCTTGTATTACCTCCCTCGTAGTATACTTGATTTTCACTTACCTCCCTAATTTCACGAATACGTTCTGACAGGTCCCTGAAGTATATGACTTTCTCACTTAGACCAAACGGCGTTAGTTTTTTGAAAATTCTGTTAATTTTTTTTCGAAAATGCCATTGTATTAAAAAAATAAAAATTACTTTTCAAACTTTTTTAAAAAATATATTATTCTATAAAATCAACAATAAAAACTGATTTTAGTATTAAAACGTATTATTTTCTTTTAAAAATGAAAAATTATAAAATATAAAAAATGATGATTAAAAACCGTTTTTCATTTAAAAATATTTTTTACTTAAAAAAATAAATTTAGAATAAATTTTTATTATTTATTTTATAAAAAATAATGTTTAAGGAAATTTTTTTTAATACAGGGGCATTTTCCTCATTTTGACCAAAAACTAACACCGTTGGGCCTCAGTGAAGAAGTCGTATACTTCGGGGACCTGTCAGAACGTATTCGTCAAACGAGCGAGGTTAGTGAAAATCGGGTATACTACGAGGGAGGTACGTGACATTTTCCCTTTAAAATACCATACATATGAGAGATGCAAATGAAAAAATAAGTATAATAATAAATTTGAACTTCTATTTCTTAATTTAACTTTTAGTTGGATCGAGATTGAACCAAAAGAATATGATAATGAATATAAATAAAGAAAAATACATTTGAGTATGCCTACTATAATCATTTCTCACTTACGTTTCTTTTTTCTTTTTTTTAATACCTTATCTTCATGTTTTCTCATTTTCGTTAGTACCGTCAAGTTTGTTTTAAATCTGAAATTCTGAATCGTAGCCGAGTCAGGAAGTCGAACACAAAGTCTTTAACTTGTGTATCGACTTCTTGTGGAAACCGTAAGCAAAGTAATAGACAGATAATAATCACGACACCAGAGATGATTACCCAGTTCGGTGACTCCGCACTAGTACAATAGTACAACCTCGACCGTGAATCTTCAAGCACCAACTAGCTATCACACAAGCTATTGTCCTAAGTTACTATAGATCTCACCGTGAATCACCTCGACCCGGAGCCTCTCCCCCTGTCTTTGAGATTCCCTCAATTCCACTCTTCGAGTAAGCTCCTATGCTCGGTGTCGTTGTCTTCTTGGACGGAGTTGTGAATCTTCAATCACAAACAAAAACCATAACCGATCCAAACACTTAGTCTTCGCGACTCAAGGTTTGATCGGAGCAAAAGTCCGTTCTAATGAATCTTAATCAGACTCTCAACACGCCGATGGTGCACGGTTAAGAGCTCTGAGAAATCTTGCAGTGTTAGAACAAGAACGGATGATCTGCTAATGGGAAGCCAAGGGCTTTTTATAGCAGCTCACATTCCTAATCCTTCTCGGATTAGGAACAGGAAAGTCAGGCAAGTTGTTGCCGCCTTCCAAGACAGCTGGAAGTTGTCTTGCCTGTTCTGACTTCCTGATGAAATCAGGCAAGTCGAGTTGCTGCCTATTGCTGACGTGTAACTGCCAGCTGGAAGTCGCCTGACTTGTCGACGTCACTCTCTTGCGCTCCAAGTCTTCGTGGCACCTTTCTTCTTTCGCTCCAAGCTTTGTCGAAATAGGAAAGCTTCAGACTTTCCTAATCTTCGGCTCGTAACAAGTCGCTCCACATGTCATGTAACATGTTACACGACTTCTTACATTTGCGCTAAAAAATCAGCCAACTAATAAACGTAGCAACAATCTCCCCCTTTGGCAATTTTTTAGGCAAACACCTTTTTAAGTCCATCGTCATCTTGTGGCAGTTACACACAGCAAGTGATTTATCTTGTGGCAGTTACGCACAACAAGTGATGTGACTTCTTTACTCCAAGCAGGCACATCGTCGTCACCTTGAGGCAGTTACGCAGACAGCAAGTTTCGTGACTTCCGATGCGACTTCTTGTGCGGCTTCTAGTTTATCTTCTGGAGCAGCTTCTTGAGCTTAACTTCTTGAGCAGCTTCTGGAGCTTGACTTCCTGAGCGGCTTCTGGAGCTTAACTTCTTGAGCGGCGACTTCTATGCACATCATTCGGCGCGACTTCCGGCGTCGTATCACATTTATCTCCCCCTGTTTGTCTAATAAAATTGCCAAAGGCAATCGTATAATCAAATTCGACTAAACAGCAGGGTAAAAGAAACCAGCTCATACCATGAGCGAAATAAACAGCTCAAACAGGAGCACAAATCCAGCTCAAAACATGAGCAAATATCCCAAAATAAAACAGTCATATTGTGCGGAATATAACTCGGACAAACCCCGAGGATTTAAAAGTGTGTGTGGAACAGAGTTATCATAGAAAATTCAGAGAATTACTAAAACGACGTGGAGTCGTCAACATCTTCTTCAGCAGCAGCAGTAGAGCGGAGGTCTTCGAGAAGGGCTTCACAGGTGACTTTGCGGGTCGATAGCATCGCAATCGACTTCTCCAGATCATATATCATCTCCACAAATTCTTCCTCCATCCTAGTGCCAATTGGTCTTGAGGGTCGAGAGCTTGATCCAGCTCCTGATGTTTTGGCCATAGGAAGTCCGAGGTCCTTCAACTACTTCCCTTCGAAGTTCTTGAGGTTGATAGCAAGGGGCAGTGGCTTCTTGCCTGGAATATCCGATTCTCGAACAATGTGAGGACATTGTTGGAGAAGGATACCGGTGATTAGTGAAGGAAACCCGATCGGAAGTTTGATAGCACATGATTTGGCGTGCTTAACTAGATGTTCAATAACGTAAGCGCCAAAATCAATAGAAGACTGCGTACCTATTTGGTAAATGAGTTTCGCCAGCTCGGTTTTGATGCTTGACCCATGCGTAGAGGGTGCCCAATTAGCCAGACCGATGCGGTATAGAATTGAATATTTTGCTGTAAGCTCGGTAGCCGCAATGGTGTGTTTGACTGGCCAGCCCTTCTTACGTCCTCCAGTTATTTCGACCGCTACTTTATTCAAGTGCGGGACTTCTAGAGTGACTTCTGGGTCTTCTCTGCCAAGGTAGGTGTTGATAGTTGAGGCAGAGATTTCGAAGCATTCTCCCCGAACAAACACCTTTCTATATTCAGCGTCTTCAGGTTCATCAAACTCACTTGACAGGTTGACAATAAACTCCCTGACCAGAGCTGGGTAGAATGGCCCAATATTTATGACGGTGTTGGTCAGGCCAGCTCTTCGGATAAATTCTACAATCGAGTTTATCCCTTGTGCTTCAATGGAGAGTTCTCTTTCTGGATAGATCTTGCGTTGATAGACATACTGCCACTTAACGGCATTGTCTACAAAGTGGAAAGAGATACTGTCTGTAGGCGCTTTTGGTACATACTTGGGGAGTTTCTACCCTCATAATGTCTTCTTGACCTGTGGTAGCACAATCATGGTGTCTTCTTCTTCAGATTCTTTTTCTTCAGGGACAGATGTTGCTGCAGTAGTCAGTGACTTCCTTCTTGACTTCTTTGGCTGTTTGGACGCCGAAGCTTCTCCTTTCTCTGTGGCTTTTCTCTTTGGGGTCAATCTCCTCGGTAGTTGAGGTTCTTCTTCTTCATCAACCAACCTTCGTGTTGGTAGCTTCCTTCTCTCAGCCCTTTTGGGCACAACTTCTTCCTTTTCCATGGTTTCAATGTCGACACTTTCTTCGATGATGACAAGTTCCACTAAAGGTTGATAATTTCTTGGCAATAACTTTCGTCCTCATTTTTGCTCGTAGCGCTTTTGAGGCAGATGGTATTCGTCCGCTTTGAGTACCAACCATTTAGTTAGGATTTGTTCTTTCTGGGGAGTGAGCAGATTCTTTGCTGGAATTTTGATCTGAGAAACCCTAGCGATTTCAAATGGTGGAGGAGGTGCAGAGTCTGTGGGAGTTGAACAGAATGATTCCTGATAGGTGGATTGTCAGATTGTAATCATTCTTAAAATTCAAATAAGACCAACGGGCTTTTGATAAAAGGATTTGGGCCCGGCTTGATTTTGTGAACCCTGTTTGGTCTTGATCGAGAGAAAGAGTAAAATCAACTAAAAGCTCTTCCTTCTTCTTGCTTGACTTCTGACTATTCTAGACAGCAAAGTCCGAGGGTTGACCTCAGACTTTCAAACCTTTTGGCATCTAATGCCTTTGTAAAGATGTCTGCGACTTGTTTCTCGGTGGGTAGGTATTCGAGCTTTATTTTCTTGTCTTCTACAAGCTCTCGAATAAAGTGGTGCCTGATGTCAATATGCTTTGTCTTGCTATGTTGCACTGGGTTCTTCGAGATGTTGATTGCACTGATGTTTTCACAGAACAAAGTCATGACTCAATTTTGGAAATAAAGCAAATATTACCTATCATCTCTTGGTGGTCAAGAGATGCCTTTTGTCGAGTCCGAACTCCCTCATTAAAGTCTCTAATCACATCCTGGGGTGGATGATTCTTCTGAATTCTTCTTGACGGAGCTCTTTGCCTTATAGGGGATGCATCTTTATCCGGGATAGTTGGGCTTTCGTCTTCGGACTCTTTGTTGCGCTCATCGTCTTTGACTTCAGGTCTGACTTCTCCTCTGACTTCAGGTCTGACTTCTCCTGAGGGATTTAGGACTTCTTCGTCCTCGTCACTGGGTTGCTCGTTGCTGTCATCAATCACGACATTGATGGATTCCATGATAGTCCAGGTGCGTTTGTTGAATACACGAAAAGCCCGACTATTTCTGGAGTATCCGAGGAAGATGCCTTCGTCGCTTTTAGGATCCAATTTGCGTCGAGGTTCCCTATCTGCGAGTATGTAGCAGACTGATCCAAAGACATGGAAGTATTTGACATTCGTCTTTCTCCCCCTCCATATTTCATAAAGAGTGAGCGAAGTTCCAGGGCGGAGAGTCACTCTATTATGAATATGGCATGCCGTATTCAAAGCTTCAGGCCAGAAGTGCTGCGGGATGTCTTTGGCTAACATCATGACTCTTGCCATCTCTTGAAGAGTGCGATTCTTCCTTTCAACAATCCCGTTTTGCTGAGGAGTGATGGGAGCAGAAAATTCGTGTGCAATTCCTTCGGCATCACAAAAGTTTGCGAAGCTGATGTTCTCAAACTCCTTTCCATGATCACTCCGAAGTCGGACGACTTTCCCAATGACTTCTCCTTTTTCTCGTTGAACTCTTCGACATAAGGCTTCAAAGACTGAGAAGGTGTCTGACTTCTCTCTGATAAAGTCCACCCAGGTGTACCTCGAGAAGTCGTCTACACATACAAATATGTACTTCTTCCCTCCTAGACTTTCTACTTGCATGGGTCCCATAAGGTCAACATGAAGAAGTTCTAGAACACGAGAAGTAGTAAGATATTGTACCTTCTTGTGTGACGTCTTGACCTGTTTCCCAATCTCGCATTCTCCACAGATTTTTCCTTCAATGATCTTGAGGTTGGGAACTCCAATGATCGCCTTTTCAGAGAGAATCTTTTGCATGCTCCTCAAATTAATGTGACCAAGTTTTTGATGCCATAGCTTTGTCTCTTGAGCTTTGGACAATAGGCACTTGGTTGGCAAAGTTGTGGCTGTTGCGGACCATAGATAACAGTTGTCAAAGGACCTGTGGCCTGACATGACTTCCTTCTGTTGTTCGTCTTTGACCGAGCACTTGTTACGGGTGAAGTGGACATCCAGATTTAAATCGCATATTTGACTTATGCTGATGAGATTTGCTTTGAGGCCATCTACTAGTAGAGCTTCTTTCAGACATGGAGAGTTAGGAAGATTGAGTTTTCCTTTCTCAAGCACTCTAGCTTTTACTCCATCTCCAAAAATGACGAAGCTATTTGTGCATGGTGTTAAAGTGACCAAGAAAGAGCTATTACACGTCATATGTCGAGAGGATCCACTATCAAAGTACCAATCGTTGCTGGTTGAGGCCTTTAAAGCGGTGTACGCAATTTTAGCTCGATAGTTGACCTCTTTGACTCGGTTGGCTTTTCTTGATGGTGGTCCTTTTCTTGACCGAGCTCTTCCTATATAGCTGATAGCAGAAGGGTCGAATATGTCCTCTTCGTCCACAGTGATGACAAACCCAGTTATGTCTTTCGTTCTGGGTTTTTGACGCGGCCAGGGTAGAAGGCTTTTTGGTCGCTTGGTCAGCCGTGAAGTTAGGAGACTTCTGGCGAGACTTCTGGGAGACAGACTTCTGAGGAAGAAGATGGTGTGCGATGATGAGGCTTCTTTCGAATATCCAAGACCTTCCATATTCCTTGATGGTTTCCCGATCGACAGGATTTGATCTAGAGTGTCCGTGCTTGGATTCATCATCTTCACTGACTTTGTGACCTGCTCTAACTCGCCTTTCAGTCGAGCAACTTCCTTTTTGGGATCAACAGTCGTCTCGAGAAGTCTTGACTTGTCTTCATTGAGAGTAAAAATGAGAGCATTCTGTTTTTCGATTACCTGAGAGTCTTCAAGCCACTTGACATACCATTCGTTGTATGCGTTGTTGAGAGTCTCATCGGATAGCTCATCATCAGAGTCATACTTCTTTGAGCTTTCAACTGGTTGATCTATTGAGGACGTGAAAGCCACATAGTTACTTGTATGCTCAAGGTCACTGTCTTCCTCATCTTCATCGTCAGTTAGAGAGGCGTTGAATCCCTTCCTTTGTTTCTTTAAGAAGTTGGGACATTCTCTCTGCATGTGTCCATACCCCTCACATTCAAAGCACTGAGCTCCTTTACCTGATCGTTCTCCTCGTCCTCCATCGTTGGCTGTGTTTTCGAGCTTCTGAAACTTGTGCTGTGGTTTGTCTCTGACTTCTCGGGCGACTTTTCTTCCTGTCATCTGGCTAAATCTTTTCATGACTTTGTTGTAGTTTTTGGCCAGCATGGCGATAGTTTCCTCAATGTCACCATCCGAATCAGAGTGCGTTGAGTTCTTCTGCTTTTGAGTAGAACTTTTGAAAGCCACACCTTTATGTTTCTTCTCGATAGGAGGTAGGGAGAGCTCGAAAGTCATTAGTGAGCCCATGAGCTCATCAAACTTTAGTGTCTTCAAGTCATGGACTTCTTCGATGGCGGTGATCTTCATCTTGAATCTGGGACTTAGAGCTCTCAGCGTCTTTCTGACCAAATCTTCATCAGTCATAGGCTTGCCAAGTGAATATGATTCATTGGCCAGATCCTTGATGCGCACATTAAACTGCGCAATAGTCTCGTCGCATTCATGGTCAAAGCCTCAAAGTTAGTCGTGAGGTACTGTAACTTCTGCTCTTTGACTTTGGAAGTACCCTCGTAAGCCACATCAAGCGTGTCCCAGGCAATTTTGGCACTTGTGCATGTGTTGATGAGTCGAAACACATTCTTGTCTACTCCATTAAAAATAGCATTGAGTGCACGAGAATTACCTAGGGCAGCTTCATCTTCTTCCATGCTCCACTCCTTTTCTGGTTTGATGCTAGTTTGATTTCCATGAGCATCAGCATAGTAAGGTTCCTCCCATCCATTGATGATAGACTTCCAGGTTTTGCTGTCGAGGGACTTCAGGAAAGCACACATCCGTGCTTTCCAATATCCATAGTTTGTTCCGTCGAGCACCGGCGGACGATTGACAGATCCTCCTTCCTTTGAATCTATATTAGCTACTCTGAATTTTGCAGGAAAATCACCTAAGAGATTAAGGTGCCTCCTCTGATACCAATTGAAATTCTGAATCGTAGCCGAGTCAGGAAGTCGAACACAAAGTCTTTAACTTGTGTATCGACTTCTTGTGGAAACCGTAAGCAAAGTAATAGACAGATAATAATCACGACACCAGAGATGATTACCCAGTTCGGTGACTCCGCACCTACGTCTGGGGGCACTTTGCCAGTGGAAAGGTTTTTCACTATAGGTAGTCAATAGTACAACTTCAAGCACCAACTAGCTATCACACAAGCTATTGTCCTAAGTTACTATAGATCTCACCGTGAATCACCTCGACCCGGAGCCTCTCCCCCTGTCTTTGAGATTCCCTCAATTCCACTCTTCGAGCAAGCTCCTATGCTCGGTGTCATTGTCTTCTTGGACGGAGTTGTGAATCTTCAATCACAAACAAAAACCCTAACCGATCCAAACACTTAGTCTTCGCGACTCAAGGTTTGATCGGAGCAAAAGTCCGTTCTAATGAATCTTAATCAGACTCTCAACACGCCGATGGTGCACGGTTAAGAGCTCTGAGAAATCTTGCAGTGTTAGAACAAGAACGGATGATCTGCTAATGGGAAGCCAAGGGCTTTTTATAGCAGCTCACATTCCTAATCCTTCTCGGATCAGGAACAGGAAAGTCAGGCAAGTTGTTGCCGCCTTCCAAGACAGCTGGAAGTCGTCTTGCCTGTTCTGACTTCCTGATGAAATCAGGCAAGTCGAGTTGCCGCCTATTGCTGACGTGTAACTGCCAGCTGGAAGTCGCCTGACTTGTCGACGTCACTCTCTTGCGCTCCAAGTCTTCATGGCGCCTTTCTTCTTTCCCTCCAAGCTTTGTCGAAATAGGAAAGCTTCAGACTTTCCTAATCTTCGGCTCGTAACAAGTCGCTCCACATGTCATGTAACATGTTACACGACTTCTTACATTTGCGCTAAAAAATCAGCCAACTAATAAACGTAGCAACAAAATCATATAAATTGATAATTATGTTTCATAAAATTTATTCAATTTATAAATTTATACCATCAGAACAAGTGAGTTGTCTCTAGTGATACAATTCAGCGTGACTCACTCTTTCTGGCTATACTCTATTTTTGCTTTCCATATGTTACATAGAATCACTCTTCTTCTAGAGTTGGATTCTTAGATGAGTTATGTCATTTTTTTGTTCTTCCCATAAAATTAAAACAAATTGATTTAGAAAACCCAAAAATGTAGGCAGACAACAACAATAGAGTATATGCAAAGAGAGGGAGTCGTTACAGTGCATCACTAGAGAAAATTTATTTGCTCCAATAACATAAGTTTAATAAAATTTTGGGGGTATAATTGTCATTTCATATGACGGAAATAGGAGAAGTTAACGATGCTAACCGAAATGGGAGAAAAGGATGTTAGGATACCAAACAAAATAAAAAAAGAGGGGTAATGACAGTTGACTACACCAAACTATGTCACGTTTCAAATTTAATACCCCAACTTCCAAATTTTCATTTGGGATACCCAAAAATTAAATAAGCGACACTTAGCCCAACGTCTGTTAAATCTAACTGAATTGGTGTGTCAAAAAGTCTAAAATGCCCTCAATAGTTTTGCTCTGTTAAACCAGCTGATTGGTTCAATTGATATGATTATGAAATGATTTTTTTACCCTTAATTAAATACCTAATTTAACTAATAAATTGAGGGAAAATCTGACTTTTCACTTACACAAATAATAATTATAATTCTTTAATATTTAAATATATATATAATATTATTATTAATCATAATCATTAATTAAACCTAATTAACCCTAATTAAACTCTTCTTCTTCTTCTTCTTCTTCTAATTAACCTAATCCACTTCTGCCTGCTCCCGTCTTCGGCCGCCACGCTCAGCCGTCGCCCCCGCGCTCAGGTGGCTTGACCACCCGGTGAGGACCAAAGACGCGAACCTCCTCCCTGCGGTGAAGAACTCGGAGGACACATCGCAATTCTGGGAGCGGATACGACGAGCTCTCGAGAACCCTCCATCGCGACGGCCCTCAGACGCATCCCACCTTCCACGCGGCCAGGAGGTGAGATCGGACTCCGCCTGCTCCAGACTCCGGCCGCCGCCTGCGGTGCGAGCAACCTCCAGCGAGGAGGCTCTCGGCGATTAAGGTCGTACCCCGACTCAAAACCTAGATCTGCCGAGGTTTATGGGGTTTGAGTCGAAACCCAGAAACCTCTACAGATCTGGGTTTTGAGTCGGGGTCCGACCTCCATCTCGGGAGCAGGCGGCGGCTGTCAGAGTAGGGAGCAGGAGGAGGCTCTCGGCAGGCGAGGCCGAGGAAGAGGCTCTCGGTAGGCGAGGCCGAGGAGGAGGCTCTTGCAGGGCGGCGATAGGGTTGTACAAGGAGTCGGGAGCAGGCTGTGCGCGGCGGCGGAGGCAGGGCGGGGGCAACTGTGCGCGGCGGCGACGGTCGAAGTCTTAGGTTAATTAGAGGAAGAATGGTTTAATCAGGGTTAATTAGGTTTAATTAATGATTATGATTAATAATAATATTATATATATATATTTAAATATTAAAGATTATAATTGTTATATGTGTAAGTGAAAAGTCAGATTTGCCCTCAATTTATTAGTTAAATTGGGTATTCAATTAAGGGTAAAATAGTCATTTCATAATCATATCAATTGAACCAATCAGACTGGTTTAACAGACTAAAACCATTGAGGGCATTTTAGACTTTTTGACACACCAATTCAGTTAGATTTAACAGACGTTGACCTAAGTGTCGCTTATTTAATTTTTGGGTATTCCAAATGAAAATTTAGAAATTGGGGTATTAAATTTGAAACATGACACAATTGGGTGTAGTCAACTGTCATTACTCCTAAAAGAATACTTATGTGAGCAAAGTGAGAATTTATTATAGTTAGGTGCAGTAAACTCACCAAACTTGGCAGCCTAGTGTAACGGGTCAACGCCTGCTAGTTACGGTTGCTGGATTGGTCAAGCCAAGGAGACGATCTGACAACACCGGCTCGACTGGAAGAGCAACTAGCGACCCAATGTGACATGGTCCCGTGCCACTTGTCATTCATCCTGCCAAAAACAAGACAAGACCACAGGTTGACCACACAGGCTTTAGTACATGGGTGTTTTTTTTAGCAAAATAGCGACTCATGTGAAGTAATTGGGCAACACTACGTCACCTTTCACCTCACCACTACACATAAAATTTTGCAAGCTCTATTTTAGAGTGTCAACCTAAACTTGAGACGTGTAGAAGTGGCGAGCCGCCACAACACCCAGCTAAATCAAAGTGCCGCAAGTTAAGTCTACCAGGTTGAAGAAACACATGTCTTCTACGAGTCACGTGGCATTACCCTCCCATTTTGCAAACATCACACAGTTTTTGTTGATTTTTCTTTTTTCTCCCACTTCAATGTACGTGTATAAAATGGTAGAATTGTGTTTAAGATTAAGAGCTCCCATTTAGACTTTAGGGTGAGTTGTAATTCTTTTAAATCTAGAGAATGAATAGAGTGTGATAGGGTTTTAGAGGGTGAAAAAGGTAGCTTAGGGAAGAAGAAAGAGTGGATATAGCTTAGAGGAAGAGGATTTGAGCTTGGATCTTGTGGATATAACTTGCATGACATTTCATTTCTATAATAAAGTACTTTTCTCATTTAATTCTCACTTTTATTAGTGATTTTGGTGAGTGTTGATGTTGTATATGATTAGTATGATATTTTCATATTCACATTATTGTTTTCCCTGAAATCTAGTAGCTAAACACTTAGTTGGGGTTGGATGAATGTTAATTGTATGGATGAATATCAAATTTCATGATCTAGTAATTTAGAGAGTCAATTTGGAGACTCTAGTTGTATTTTAATCTCAAATCAAGTTCGTGTGATCATGTTTTGATTAAAACTTGTAAAATTGATCGACTAGGGCTTGAATCTACATTAGAAAAAATTAATGAAATACAGGAAATAACTGTAGGTGACCCTATCGAAAGTTAGGTAATTCTACACGATTCTTAAGAAACATTTTTCCTATGATTAGTGCTAATATTGACCATATTAGGTTTAACTAGATGAATGCTGTTGGTCGAAGCGGAAGTATGGTGAGATAAATTGTAGATTATATTCATCTAAAAGAAGTTAAACCAAGCGAATTAGATCAATTTTGATTATGCTCAAGAACTATGCATGTAAGAGGGATTAAGAGAAATTTACCAAATTTTCTCATTTATCGTCAACCTTTGACGTATTGAAATTTTGATCAGGTAGTCGTGCAAGATGCCACACACAATGTTATGTATAAAGCTATAACACCGTGTATGACCACTTGTGTAGATAACACATGACAGTAAGTATAAAGCTTAATAAAAAATGACACAACAGATTGTTTACCCATTTCAGTGCAACATCACCTACGTTTGGGGGCTCTCAGCCTAGTGGAAAGGTTTAACTTATCAGTAATTCGTCAGAACATACAAGTACCTATGATCATTTCTAGATCTATACTTTATGCTACTTATTACAGTGCAACCTATCTCAGGGTCTCCCCCTAAATCCAAGACTCTGTCTTGATTCCACTCTTCGAGCAATCGCCTTGCTCTGTCTGTTCAAGTCGTCGTTGAACGTTTTGGTTGCGTGCAGTCTTACTTATGCGATCAGTAAACCCTCAATCACCTAACTCTCAATAGTTATGGTGATACACAATATCCTTAGCACAATCTACAACCTCTCAGCCCGCAAACCTTCACGTCTAAGAGCTTTGTAAATTATTGCTAGGAAACAATAAAAGAACCACACGATTGGTAAGGGGGTAGCCTAAGCTTTTATAACAATCGAGCGTGAATACTAACCCTAATGGGTTTCCTCTTAATCACCGTCTTTCTTCTTTCCAGAATCGGAGACGTTCTAGAACTTCTCATATTTCCTAAACGTATTCGTACTTTCTGCAGAACATGGACTTTTCTGATTTCCGTCGATCAGGATGTTTGCCGAGATGTCGTCAACAATGTCACACAGGATGTCTCATATGATGCTTCGACATTCTTTATGACATTTTCTATAGTTCCTTAAAAATAAGTCAATTACCAAAAACTTCGTAACTACAATCTCCCCCTTTGGCTATTTTTAAGGTCATCATTCTTCGTCGTATTCCGCGTCACATTTGTCGTCATCTTTTGCTTGCAACGATCGGCAGTCGTCAAGTCTTTGTTCGCGCGTTGTTTCGCGTATCATCGCATTAAGTATGTGCGTCTTACATCTTACTCGGATCATGTACGTCCGTTTTACGTCTTACTTCCCCTTGATGGCTCAAAAAGAGCCAAACTCAAACAAATATTTCGAACAATAAGGCAATAAGAAAACACAAACTTAAATCACACACATTCTTGATCAGCAGTCGAGAATATGTATGAAACAGTGTTCAAAACAAATACAAATTAAAGGTTGTTCAGTTTTTAGCGAATCCATAAAGTATTAAAAATCAAACAGAACTGCTGTTGGAACTAGTAGTATCTTCATCTGTAGCATTGGCAGAGGCATCTTGAGGAGTGTCTTCAGTGGAGTCAGGTAGGGAGGAGGAACCATCGTTGTCAGAGTTCGGAGAAGGCATCGACTTCAGCAGGTTAGCACAGTGAGATCTACGCTGGGAGAGATGCTTCAGCGCCATATTTAGGTTGACGATGTCCTCGTCAAGTACATGTTGGGTTCCGGGGCATACTAATTACGTTCATGGCAGCGGAAGCAACCTATAAACCGCCCCTAACCTGCGCAAGATCGACTACCAAGTTAGATCCTTAGGAAATCGAGTTTTCGGGTTTTACCAGAATCTGCCCGGCAAAAAACCGAAACTTTGAAGCTCTATATCTCGAGCTACAGATCTCCAATTGCTTCGGTTCTTTCATGAGATTACACCTCAGCCAATTCCCTACATCTTTTGTGTTTTGCTCCGAACCCAGTTCGGATGAGAAGACCTCCGTCTGGAGCAAAACATTTTTCCCGTCTCGCTGGACAGACTCTGCGGACCAGTCTGCTTCTCGGCCTTGTATCTCCCAAACCAGCGCTCTTTTGGAAAATCAGTATTTCCCAAAAGTTGTAGACCTTGGAATTATCTTTCCGACGCCGCCAGTTTCAGATCAATCGGAGCTCGGACGAAGCGGCTATGGCTCACGCATTGTCGGTCGCCGGAACTGGACAATCTGGACAGTTTCTCCATTTTGCATTTAGTCTTTGTTGAATCGATAAAGAAGAACTTTCGGATCTTCTTCTCTAGAGCAAGTCCACACCAAGGGGATGATCTTGAAGATCCTTCACTTAATTGCCTACTAGAACAATTAAATGAAGAACAAGAGAGCAAAGAGAGGAGAGAGAGAGTTGTGAGAGTTGTAGGATTGATGAGAGTGTGTTGTGTCTTGAATCCCATTTGATATTTCTCTACTTCATCAATCTCATGAGCATGGGTCAAAAGGTGATTGGTATGAGTTTAAAGGTGCTTTAACCCATACCCCTTAAATCACTCACCTCTTAATCCACAATCACCAACTAAGAATAGTGTTGTGTGGCCCCCACACATGGACCCACCATGTGGGCCGGCCAAGAGGGCTTATTGGGCCTTTAATGGGCCCTTTTTAGGGCCGACCATGAGACCTCATGGGCCGAGCCCAATGGGCTCGCCCGTGTGTTCTCGTGCCGTGTCCAAAAGTCGCCCGACCCTTTTTGTCGTTACTTATCAAACAAAGTCCGACGCGAGATCGACGAAAAAACTCAGTTTTCTCGATTCGCTAATTATTCTCTCAAACAAAACCCATGGCACAAAACCTCCAGTTTTTTCCATGTATTGCTCCTCAAGAAACGTTAAGGTTTCCTTGTCTCAAGTTATCCGTCTTGAATGTGTGTGACCCTCTAGGCTCATGCCACCGTTGGCAGATCGGCGCAAAAGATCGCTCTTGCCCGATCCATCATAAGTGGTCTCTAGTAAGACGTTATAATTACCCAAGGTGCATGATGATCGATGATTCGACTTAACCTTGTGCGTACAAGTCACTATCATATTATCTCTAGATATCCCGATTGATCACAAGGCATAGAGTCGTCACCCTTGTTTAATCAATCATTGTTACTTGATATGCGAGATGGCTGAGAACTGATAACCCGTATCATCGGCATGACCATGCTCTTACTCTCAGTCAGTCTCCATCAAGAGGCCCTTTTAACGGATATCTTTCCCATACCGTAGTATGAGGGATAAATCCCTTAGCCGTCTTTCGTGTCACTCATGCAACTCGTTCCGCCACCCAATCATGCCCTTTATAGCAATCCTGTCACAGAAAGCGTTAGGCGCAAGTTAAAGCCGCACGTTCATTGCATAGTGATCACAAAGACTCCTTGGTCTAAGGATGTCGTGACAAGCTATCGCATTTGAATATGTTCATGGCTTAATCTATGAAAACACTATTCAAAGCGGGTCGTCCGATATCAATCACCTCATGATATCTATGATATGATTCCGGGATCCCTCATCCCTATGACAAGTAGAACTACGTCATTAAGAACCATCCTCATACTGGTCGCTTCTAAGGAAGCATATTTTGACCAGGGACTCGTTAAGTGTGATCCGTACAGATTTATGGTTCTACTACTTTAGTGGTCATAAATCAGATCATGCTTAACATATTACTTCAACACATAAGTAATACAAAGCCGTTTTATATATATGTTACAAACGATGATAATGTACATAGACGTTTATAGGCTAATAGCAATTGGACTAGGGCATAAATGCTATCAGTACAGCTATCTCTCTCTCGAGCATGATGGCATCTCTGCTGGTCGTCTCTGTTGGAGGGGCAGCACCGGTAGGTTTACTGGTTGTCGCCTTGGTTGGTTTGACTTCTGTCCTGTCAAGATCAGGAGCATGCTTGCCCTCGAACAGTTTGTGGCTTACCACAATCATCCCTCCACACTTTCCTGCATTATCGGTTGTCTTCAACACACCAGGGTGTTGGTGTACAAGTAACTTAGAGATAAGGGAGGGAAAAGCAATAGGTATCTTCACGGCTTGTGATCTTGCATGTCTAATAAGATGATCAATAACAAACTGGCCAAAGTCAAGTGTGGAACCAGTACCTATTTGGAAGATGAGAATTGCCATCTCCGGTTTGATGGAGGATGCATGTGTGGAGGGAGCCCAGTTCGCTACTCTGATACGGAATAGTATAGAGTACTTTGACGTGAGGTCTGAGGCTGCCATAGTGCCCTTAGTAGGCCACATTCTGCTTTTATCACCAGTAATCTCCTTGAGGACCTTGTTCAGGTCAGGTGGAGGCACAGAACGGACACACTTCCTCCCCAGGAAGGCATTAATGATGTCATAGGAAATGTTGAAGCGTAGGCCTCTGACATACACCTTCTCACAATCCGGATCATTCGGAGTACCAAATCCAGCAGGCAAGTTTGCAATAAACTCTTTGACCAACAGAGGATAGTGATTACCTATGTCGGTGACGGTCTTCATGAGTTCTGCCTGTTTCAGGAGCTTGACAATGGCTTCTAGTCCAAGGATCTCCGAGGACAGAGTCTTCTCGAGATATGCCGTCCTCTGGAACACAAATTCCCACCGTTTTGCACTGGCAGCAGAATGGAATGACACATTGTCATACGGAACACTTGGGGTGTTCTTGACCGGCTTCTGACTTCCTGCATTCTTTGCTTCCTTGACGGTAACTTCCTCTGCATCGTCATCAGTTTCTTCATCAACCAATCTCCTTTTGGAGACAACTTTCTTTCCTTTATCTTTGGCGGACAACTTCTTCTTCTTTCTGGGGCCTCCAGCATCCTTTACTTCCTTACTTTTCTTGGTTTCTCTCAACTTTCCTACCATTACTGCGAGGCATTCATTTTCCTCTAACACTTTCTTTTTCAAAGATGAAAGCACTGTGTGCTGTTTCTGCGGCAGTTTCTGTAACATCTCCTCTGACATCCAGAGGCGCTTCTTCTGTGACATTAGCTACGACACTGTTTTCCTTCTCTATTCCTTCCAGATCGGTATCCCCGTCTCTGATCTCTTCTTTCTCAGATTCTTCCTCGGTTTCTTCCGAGTCAGCAACTTCTTCTTCTCCTACCACAACCTCATCTGTGGGTTCAGGAACGACATCTTTCACACCTTCTTCTTCACCCTCTCCTTCTGTAATCCGTTCTAACCCATGAGTGACTGAGGTCAAGTCATTCTTTTCCCCTTCAGGATTTATGAGATCCTCAACCACCCCTTCTTGAGGGGGGTCCTGATTTTCCAGTAGTGACTCTAACAAGTCACTATTTCTAGAAGTATCAGTATTCGATACAATGGAAGAATCGATACCTGAGAAACTTGCTGGTGCAAGGACGATTTGCATGGAGGTTTCTTGGTTCCCTTGGTCAATGTCAGTTTCTCGCTGAGGGCCTGTAAGTTCCGTCATCGTGAAAGTAGAGCTTCCGGTTCGGGTTCTTTTGGGAACTCGAGAAAAGACGGGTATTGGAGCTTCTTCCGGTGGGATTTCTCTGCAGGATCCCTCGGTATTCTTCTATGGCTTTAGTTCTTTGATTCGTACCCCTATTTGTTGGTGCTGGGTTTGCTGCTCTTGGGGCTTTTCGCCTCGGTCTTCTTGGTTTTTTGACCGTCTATGGCTTTCTTCGGTGCCAGATTGCTTCTAGTTTTCACCATTTTTGCTGAGAGTGGAAGAGTTTTGAGAGATAAGAGCGCAATACTCAAACAGAGGCAAACTAGGTTTTGGAAAAGAAAATCAAATCTGTAGGTAGCCGAGCGTATCTCACGACCTTTCCTCTTTTTATTTGGGCTTTTGGCATACTTGGCCCAATGACATGTGTTGGGATTTTTTGAACCGGTTCATGAAGAGATACCAACTAACTCCTCTTAACCGTTTAACACCTTTGATTACTTGTTGATCGTGCAAAGCCCGAGTGACGTCCTGAGGTACTCGAATCTGCTTGCATCTAATGGCATAGTAAAAATGTCAGCAAGTTGCTTCTCTGTGTGGATGTGCTCTAGGATGATCTTTTTGTCTTCGACCAGCTCTCGAATGAAGTGGTGTCTAATGTCAATATGCTTGGTTTTGCTGTGTTGAACCGGATTTTTAGAGATGTTGATTGCACTGATATTATCACAATACAAAGTCATGGCTTCTTGTCTGACATTGTATTCGACTAACATTTGCTTTATCCATAGTAATTGTGTGCAGCTACTCCCAGCAGCGATATATTCAGATTCAGCAGTGGACAAGGCAACACAATTTTGCTTTTTACTAAACCATGATATGAGGTTATTGCCAAGGAAGAAGCAACCTCCAGATGTGTCGAATGAGTATAGTAAACCCAAGTCTGTAGTCCCAAAGATATATCTAATAATTCTTTTAGCTTGGGACAGATGATTAACCTTAGGATTAACTTGATATCGTGCACATACTCCCACAGAGTTGGCAATATCAGGTCGACTGGCAGTAAGGTAGAGAAGACTACCAATAATGCTTCTATATAGGTGTTGGTCAACGGCTTCTCCTGGATCATCTTTAGTTAGCTTGATGTGTGTAGCTGCTGGTGTCCGTTTATTTGAAGCTTTCTCTAACCCAAATTTCTTGACAATGTTCTTCGCATATTTGCTTTGAGAGATGAAGATGCTATCTTTTAGCTGTTTGATTTGAAAACCTAGGAAGTAGGTAAGCTCTCCTACCATGATCATCTTGAATTCTGATTACATTTGTTGGATAAATTGCTCTACCATATTTCTTGACATCCCTCCAAAGACAATGTCATCAACATATATTTGGGCTATCATCAAATTTCCGTTCTCATTCTTCATGAATAGAGTCTTGTCGATTCCCCCTCTAGTGTAGCCGCTTTGAATCAGAAATTTTGTTAGCCTTTCATACCAAGCCCTTGGTGTTTGTTTCAATCCATAAAGGGCCTTCTTGAGTTTATACACATGATCAGGGGAGTGAGGATCAACAAATCCTTTAGGTTGTGACACATACACTTCTTCGTTGAGATCTCCATTCAGGAATGCACTTTTGACATCCATCTGGTAAAGCTTAATCAGTAGATGGCATGATATCCCTAGTAGGAGTCTGATTGCTTCAAGTCTTGCTACAGGAGAAAAGGTCTCATCGAAGTCTACTCCCTCAATTTGAGTGTAATCTTGAGCTACTAACCTTGCTTTATTGCGAGTGATGTTACCAAGCTCATCGGACTTATTTTTGAAGATCCATTTTGTGCCAATGATATTTCCTTCACTTGGCTTAAGCACTAGTTCCCATACCTGGTTTTTCTCAAATTGAATAAGTTTCTCTTGCATAACATTGACCCAATACTCATCATTGATGGCTTCATTGATATTTTTGGGTTCAATCTTTGAAACGAAACATATATTACCAATCATCTTGTTGTAGTTCACTAGAGTTTTTGTCCGAGTCCGTATGCCTTCATTTAGGTCTCCAATTACTCCAAAGATAGGATGATTAGCCTGGTTTCTTCGTGAGCGGTTCTTGTTGCTGGCTTCAAGAACTGTCTCATTGTTATTGATACTTGGACTAGCATCATTGTCTTCTGACTTGCTGCTAGCATCTTCACTGGCATTCACAATAGTATCCTTCCTTACATTGTTTGGATAAACTCTTTCTTCGTCTGTCGCATCTTCTGGGGCATCTTCACAGTCATCATCAACAACAACATTGATTGATTCCATCATAGTCTTGGTCCGTTTTATTGAAGACCCGGAACACGCGACTATTTCTTGAGTAGCCAAGGAAGATGCCTTCATCACTCTTTGGATCAAGTTTTCGACGAGGTTCTCTATCAGCCAGAATATAACAAGAGGATCCGAAGATATGGAAGTACTTAACATTGGGCTTTCTCCCCCTCCATATTTCATAATGAGTTACTGACATACCCGATCGGAGAGTGACTCAATTATGGATATGGCAAGCAGTGTTAAGTGCTTCTGCCCAGAAGTGAGTTGGTATGTCCTTGGCTAGCATCATAACTCTAGCCATCTCCTGTAGAGTCTTGTTTTTGCGCTCAACAATGCCATTCTGTTGGGGAGCGATCGGTGCTGAGAACTCATGGGCTATCCTTTATGAGTTGCAGAATTCTGCAAATTTGCTGTTTTCGAACTCTCGACCATGATCACTGCGAAGACGAATTATTTTGCCAATTGTCTCCCCTTTTTCTCGTTGGACCTGGATGCATAGATTCTTGAAGATCGAAAAGGTATCCGATTTGTCACGAGGGAAATAAAACCCATGTGTATCGTGAGTAATTATCTACACACACAAAGACATAGCGTTTTCCTCCAAGACTTTCAACTTGCATTGGTCCCATGAGGTCAACGTGTATTAGCTCAAGTACTCGAGAGGTGGTGATATGCTGTAGCTTTTTGTGTGACATCTTAGTTTGCTTTCCAGTCTGACATTCTCCGCAGATCTTTCCTTCCACGATCTTCAGGTTTGGAATTCCAGTAATGGCCTGTTCTGAGATTGCCTTCTGCATACTTCTAAGATTTAGATGTCCAAGTTTTCTATGCCAAAGTTTGGTTTCTTCTGCTTTGGAGACAAGACACTTTGCCGCTTTGATATGTGATTCGGGCGACCAGATGTAACAATTATCCATTGAGCGGATTCCTTGTAGAATAGTGACTTGATCGAAATCTTTTATTATATAGGCTTCTTTAGTAAATTTCACTTCTGAACCCAGATCACACATCTGGCTGATGCTAATCTGATTTGCCTTAAGTCCTTCTACAAGTAATGCTTCAGTTAGGCAAGACGCTCCTGGATGCTTGAGTAGTCATTTTCCAATGATTCGAGCTCGAATCCCATCTCCAAAAGTAACATAGCAGTTTGTATATAATTTGAGATTGGAAAGAAACTCTGGAGTACCTGTCACGTGTCGAGAACATCCACTATCGAGATACCAGTCTTTGTTGGTTGAAGCACTCAAGGAGGTATATGCAACAGTAGCTCAATAGACTAGATCTTTTGGTCTCCATTCAAGGCGGGATATTTTCTGAGGAGTTGAGAGATGACCTTGATATCGCCTTTGATTTTGTGGTAACTGAGCTTGCTTCTTCCCATGAAGTTGAAAGCAGAATGGTCTGATGTGACCCCTTCGACCACAGTAATGACATATCCACTGATATTGATAAGCTGGTTTTCTAGAATATTGATGTCTGCGTGGAGGATGTGTTTTGGTAGTTGATTGACAAGAGCATGTTATAGAAGATGTCATGACATTTTTTGTAGGTCGTCCTGTAGGATATGTCGTGTCATCCTGTAGTTTCTTGTCAACCATGACTTGTTGTGGGACAAACTTTGTGACTGCTGATGAGGCGATTTTATGTGTGTACCCTAGTCCCGTCATGTCTTTGGACTGCTTTCCTACTGATAGGAGTTTTTCAAGACTTTATGTGCTAGGATTCATCATCTTTACTGATTTAGTCATAAGACTAATTTCACCATTAAGTCTGTTGATTTCGCGTTTTAGCTCTACAATTGTCTCTAGGAATCTAGATTTGTCGTTGGTAAGAATGATGATCTGTTCTCCTTGTTGATCAAGAATCAGTGTTTCCTTGACCCATCTGGTATGTAAGCTTTTGTATGCCTCGACTAGTTGCTCTTTAGTCCAATTCTCGTTTGGAGTTGGATGGTGGAGATCATTATTGATATTGGCAGAGTTATCCATGTTACATACAGAAGTAGTAGTAGTGAATGCAACAAAGTTGCTTACCTCCTCAAAACCACTATCTTCATTGTCATCATCTGATAGGGTAGCATTATAACCTCGTTTTTGTTGTTTGAGGAAATTTGGACATTCTCTGCGAAGATGACCAAATCCTTCACATTAATGACACTGAGGTCCTTTGTTCTTGTTGTTTTCCTCTCCACTTCTGTTTGGTCAAGACTTCCTCCTATTTGAGCTTTTTGTGGAGCTTTGTTTCTGGCATTTGTTGCTACATTCCGTCCGCCCATTCGACTGAATCTTCTCATGAATTTGTTGTAATTTTTTGTGAGAAGGGCCATTGTAGCATCGATGTCTTCTTCAGAGTCAGAATCCTCAGATTCTGGTTGCTTGTGTGTTGAGCTTTTGAAAGCAACTCATTTATTACTTTTGTCGATATTGGGCAGAGATAACTCATAGGTCATCAGAGATCCCATCAGTTCTTCGAATTTTAAGATCTTGAGGTCATGAACTTCCTCAATTGCGGTGATTTTCATCTTAAATCTAGGACTAAGAGCACACAGGGTTTTCTAACCAGTTTTTCATCAGACATTGGTTAGCCCAGAGAATAGGATTCATTGGCTAGATCACGAATACGAACATTGAATTCAGCGATTGATTCGTCCTCTTTCATGACAAGGGCTTCGAAGTTGGTTGTCAAGTATTGCAGCTTTTGTTCTCGAACCTTGGTCGTTCCTTTATATGCAACAGCCAGGATATCCCATGCGGATTTGGCAGTTGTGCATGTGTTGATTAGTCTGAATATGTTCTTATCAACACCATTAAAAATAGCATTCATAGCTCCAGAGTTTCCCAGTGATTCCTCGTCTTCGTTATCAGTCCAGTCTTTTCTGGTTTTGGACCGATAGGGTTACTATCATTGTCACTGAGTTGTGGGGCATTCCAACCATTGATCACAACCTTCCATGTTTTGTTGTCAAGGGACTTCATGAAAGCACACATGCGACATCTTTTGATAAATTGAGAATATTTTTGTGGGAAAAAACTAAATTTTAATCTCAAATAAATCAAATTTTAAATATTTAAATTCAGATTTTAGTGAAGACTTTTCATTTTATGAATTTATTTGAGTTTTAATGAAAACTTTTCATTTTATGAATTTATTTGAGTTTTAATGGAGACTTTTTGTTTTTGTCTTCTAACATTGTGATCATACCTTTGGTATTCTATGGGGGTCCTATAAATACCAGAGCTTAATCATATGTGAATCAGAAAACAAAATATACGAAACACATTGTTCTCTTGTTACATCTTTTCTGGATTCTAGTTTTGCAATCTTGAGTTTCTGTTATGCGAGTGGGCGAGCTAGTAGAGGGATAACCGTGTTAACCTCGGAGGCATCCGGCACACGATCGCCACCACGGTCTAACCGGAATTTGCTTTCAAGTTAGTGGCTCCTATACCACCACGTCAGGGTTCCTACCTTCTAACAATCGAGTTTCTAGACTATGCTCATCTTCCAAATATCAACAACAAAATGACTTGGATTAAGGTGTTGCGTGCCACGTCATTCCGGGTATCCCAGTCTTACAATTTGAAAGCAATTTTAGATATCTGTTTAGATGGCTTTTGCTTTTGCTTCCACGAACATACATGCTTCAGCTATTTCTAAGCTGGAACCACTTGACGGTATCAAGTACGGTCGTTAGTCCCAAAAACTTCTCATGTTTTTTGAACAATTAGACATAGACTATGTGTTGTTCAATGATCCCCCTGTTCCCTTCACTGTTAATGATCCCCTTGCTCCCGATCAAACTCCCCCCTTAGCTGCAATCCTGAGAAAAAATCAGGATGACCTTAAGAAATTCGAGAAGGACAACAAAAGTGCTCGGTACCATATTGTAAGTCAAATGACCAATACTCAATTTGACTTATTTATGGTACACAAGTCGGCTAAGCTAATGTGGGAAGCCTTGGAGAAGAAATATGGTGCTGACGATGTTGGAAAAAAAGAAATATGTTGTCAATAGATGGCTTGCTTTTAACATGATTGATAGCAAGCCTATAATGGACCAAGTTCACGAGTATGAGATGTTAGAGTTGTGCCATATTCCAATGTAATAAGTTTATCTACATGTGATGTTTTATCATCTTTCGAATTAATAAAACGACATTATATTACTAAAGGGTTGTAGTAATATATTAGATGTAATTTGATCTATATCATTATGTGTGTCATCACTAATAGTAGAACTGTAGATCAAAAAGAATTACATTTAATGCGTTCCTGATCAGTCAAGCTTCATTAAGAAGCGATCAGTATGAGGCTAACTTTGTATGATCACGCTCTACTGATCATGGCAAGGTAGTGCCGAAGTTAGATCATAGATATCATCAGGGAAATGATATTGGACGACCCGATGGTGAGTATACGGCATAAATATTGTCATGAGCATACTCATATATCGTAGCTTGTCAATGTATCCTTAGACCAAGGAGTCTTTGTGATCACTATGTGATGAATCTCTAAATTTAACCTAGTCTAACGTTACCTGTAAAAGGGTAGCCATAAGGGCTTTGATTGGCGTAGTTTTGAGTTGCATGAGTGAACTCGAAAGAAGGCTGAGAGATTTATCTCCCATACTCCGGTATGTGAATGATATTTGTTTAGGCCACTTGATGAGTATGACTGAAGGAAGTAGCATGACCATGCAGGAGATACTTAGTATCAACTTTCAGTCATCTCAGATATCAAGAAACAATGATTGATAAATAAGAATGACGGTTCTATGCATTTTGATCAATATAGATATCGATATGATAAAATGATAGTGACATGGATGATAAGAGGTTAAATCGAATCATCGATATTTATGGACCTTGGGTAATCATAATGTCTTGCTAGAGACCACTTATGATAGAAAAGGCAAAATGGTAATTTTGCTAGTCTACCAACGAGTCATAAGCTTAGAGGGCCACACACTTTAAGCAAGGTATAGCAAAAGGGACTTGTATAAGTCCGTATTTGAGAAGTATGAGAATCGAGATAATTCGCCATTCGGTTTAGTTAAATCGGAGCGAATTAGGTTAAACCAGAAATCAGATTAAGGGAATTGGATCGAGTCTAGCTAAACCATTTAATTAGAATCCAATTAAATGAGTTTAATTAAGTTTTAGCTAAGTGGACTTTAAGCCCATTTTAATAATAATTATATTAAGATAATGGTGAAATTATTTAGGGAAACAAATTAAACGAATTGATTATCAAATTAATTTCTCAAATATTTTCCCTAAGATTGCCGTCCCTTCTCCCCATATTGTCGAACCCTCCATCTCATTAGTCTCTGTGGTTTTTGCTTCTTCTTCTCCATAAATTTCTAGCAAAAGAGTGAGTTGAAATCTTTACCAAAATGTACCTTGCTCGTGTGGACTCAATAGAGGGCATAATACACCTTTGTGCCTTGGTGATTTGATCATTCAAAGAGGTATAATTTCAGATTTTAACCTTGCTGAAAATTTTCACATGATGATCCATATTAGCTTGCTTAAGAATCCATGGTTAATTGCTTCCGCTATGCATGAAATTACATGATTTGGATCTCATGAATTCCTTTAGTGGTATCAGAGCATGTGTTGATATGTGATTTGTTTTTGAGCATGTTAGGATTAGTTTTAAATCCTAGTGAAATTCATATGCGTTATTCGGTTTATGAATAAATTGAATATGAAAAATCATATTTTTTGGTTGTTAAAATTGGTGTTGAAAAAATTAATTTTAGGGGCTGTTTTGGGTTAACCATAGCTAACCGGGGTCGTGAAGGAATTTTTGAGGGTTCCAAAGATTTAAATTCATGCCCATACAAGAATTTAACCTAAAAAGTCCATATTTAATAAGTATCTTACATGATCATTAACTGATCATGAGATCTAGGCTAGAATAAAATTCATGGATTTTCCTTGATTCGAAATCCCTTTGTCACTAAATTAGATTCAGTGACCTCTAAAGAACGTCCACACTGGAAGAGCAATCCGAAGATACTCACAACGATCCTTGCTAGAAGATCGAAGCAAGAAAAATGGTAAGAAGAGAGGGAGAGCGGGCCGACCGGCCCAGAGAGAGAGAGAGAGAGGGTGGCTAGCGTTTTTGAAATTTTTTTCTTATGATTAAAAATCTGAAAATTTCCGTTTTATAACTATTTTTAGGCAATAGTTGATAGCATTTGTGCCCTAGTCCAATTGCTATTAGCCTGTAAATGTCTATGTACAATATCATCGTTTGTAATATATATATAAAATGGCTTTGTATTACTTATGTGTTGAAGTAATATGTTAAGCATGATCTGATTTATGACCACTAAAGTAGTAGAACCATAAATCTATACGGATCACACTTAACGAGTCCCTGGTCAACCTATGCTTCCTTAAAGCGACCAGTATGAGGATGGTTCTTAATGACGTAGTTCTACTTGTCATAGGGATGAGGGATCTTGGAATCATATCATAGATATCATGAGGTGATTGATATCGGACGACCCGCTTTGAATAGTGTTTTCATAGATTAAGCCATGAACATATTCAAATGCGATAGCTTGTCACGACATCCTTAGACCAAGGAGTCTTTGTGATCACTATGCAATGAACGTGCGGCTTTAACTTGCGCCAAACGCTTTCTGTGAAAGAATTGCTATAAAGGGCATGATTGGGTGGCGGAACGGGTTGCATGAGTGACAAGAAAGACGGCTAAGGGATTTATCCCTCATACTACGGTATGGGAAAGATATCCGTTAAAAGGGCCTCTTGATGGAGACTGACTGAGAGTAAAAGCATGGCCATGCAAATGATACGGGTTATCAGTTCTCAGCCATCTCGTATATCAAGTAACAATGATTGATTAAACAAGGGTGACGACTCTATGCCTTGTGATCGATCGGGATATCTAGAGATAATAGGATGGTGACTTGTACGCACAAGGTTAAGTCGAATCATCGATCGTCATGCACCTTGGGTAATCATAATGTCTTACTAGAGACCACTTATGATGGATCGGGCAAAAGAGATCTTTTGCGCCGATCTGCCAGCGGTGGCATGAGCCTAGAGGGTCACACACATTCAAGACGGATAACTTGAGACAAGGAAACATTAACGTTTCTTGAGGAGAAATACATGGACAAAACTGGAGGTTTTGTGCCATAGGTTCGGTTTGAGAGAATAATTAGCGAATCGAGAAAATTTGAGTTTTTCGTCGATATCGCGTCGGACTTTGTTTGATAAGTAACGACAAAAAGGTCGGGCAACTTTTGGACGCGGCATGAGACAACACGGGAGGGCCCATTGGGCTCGACCCATGAAGCCTCATGGCCGGCCCAATAAGGGCCCAATAAGGCCATATGGCCGGCCCACTTGGTAGGGCCATTGTGGGGGCCACACAATGCCATGCTCTGTTGGTGATTGTGGATTAAGAGGTGAGTGATTTAAGGGGTATGGGTTAAAGCACCTTTAAGCCCATACCAATCACTTTTAACCCATACTTGTGAGTTGGGTGATGAATTATAATGCAAGACTTTAATTCATTAATTCATTAAGTCACAAAACACACAAAAATCCTCTCTCTCTCTCATCCAGGATCCCACATCCTTATGACAAGTAGAACTACGTCATTAAGAACCATCCTCATACTGGTCGCTTCTTAGGAAGCATGTTTTGACCAGGGACTCGTTAAGTGTGATCCGTACAGATTTATGGTTCTACTACTTTAGTGGTCATAAATCAGATCAGGCTTAACATATTACTTCAACACATAAGTAATACAAAGCCGTTTTATATATATGTTACAAACGATGATAATGTACATAGACATTTACAGGCTAATAGCAATTGGACTAGGGCACAAATGCTATCACTTGATACTCTTTCCGAGTTGGTTTTCTACTTCAGTCCTAAACTCTTTGAATTTATCAAAAGCTTCAGACTTATGTCTCATGAGATAGACATAACCATATCTACTGAAATCGTCAGTAAATGTGATAAAGTAGTCTAGACCACCTCTGGCTGGTGTGCTCATTGGTCCACATACGTCTGAATGTATTAGACCCAATAGATCACCTGCCCTTTCGCCTAAACCAGCGAAGGGCGCTTTAGTCATCTTGCCCATTAAACAAGCTTCGCATCTATCAATCGGTTGGAATTCGAATTGACTTAGAAGTCCGCGCTTATGAAGCGCTGAGATGCGTTAATTACACCTAACCCAACCATGAAACTCCTGATCCATACAGCCTCTTTTGCCGCCTCACATGCGGCAATGTACTCAGCTTCCGTCGTAGAGTCGGCAATGGTATCCTGCTTCTTGCTCTTCCAGCTGAATGCTCCACCGTTCAACATAAACACATATCCCAACTGACTCTTAAAGTCATCGGGGTCTGTCTGGAAACTAGCGTCGACATATCCTTTGACGACGAGATCATCATTTCTGCCCCCGTATACAAGAAAGGCGTCCTTGGTTTTTCTCAAATATTTGAGAATCGCCTTGACAGCCATCCAGTGTGCCTCACCGGGTTTGGATTGATGTCTACTGGTACAGCTTAGGGCAAACGAGACATCCGGTCTCGTGCATATCATGGCATACATTATGGACCCTATAGCCGAAGCATATGGGATCTCATTCATTCTTGCTAGCTCTGCAGGTGTCTCAGCACCCTGCTTCTTGCTAAGCTTCACGCCATGACGCATGGGCAGCAATCCTTTCTTTGAATCTTGCATTGAGAATCGTCTCAACACCTTGTCTATATAAGTGCTTTGACTTAAGCCCAAGACCCGCTTGGCACGGTCTCTATATATCTTGATTCCCAAGATGTAAGAGGCCTCGCCTAAGTCCTTCATTGCGAAACACTCACCTAACCAAGTCTTCGTTAAGAGCAAGGTAGGGACGTCGTTTCCAATGAGCAGTATGTCATCAACATAAAGCACTAAAAAAATTATATTGCTCCCACTTGCCTTTTTATACACGCAAGGTTCATCATCGTTCTTGACGAAGCCAAACCGTTTTACTACTTCATCAAAACGCTGATTCTAACTCCGAGATGCTTGCTTCAAACCATAGATTGATTTGAGCAACTTGCAAATCTTTCCCTTATTCTTTGGATCCTCAAAACCCTCAGGCTGAGACATATAAACGTCCTCAGCTAACCTCCCGTTGAGGAAGGCGGTTTTGACATCCATTTGCCATATCTCATAGTTATGATATGCTGCTATGGCAAGAAGAATGCGGATAGATTTGACCATAGCTACTGGAGAAAAGGTCTCTTCATAGTCAATTCCGTGGACTTGTCTATAACCTTTTGCTACCAGTCTCGCTTTATAGGTCTGAGGTTTGCCATCCATGTCAATCTTTATTTTAAAGATCCATTTACACCCTATGACCTTAACATCAGGGGTATGATCTACCAAGTCCCACACTTGATTATCTGACATGGATTGCATTTCTTCCTTCATGGCTTCCAGCCATTTCTCAGAGTCGGTTCCGTCCAAAGCCTCTCGAAAGGTAGCTGGATAATTGTCCACTAGTACTAAACCATCGCCTTCAGTTACTAAGAAACCGTATCTGACAGGTGCATGACTTATCCTTTCAGAGCGCCTCGGACCGTCCTCATTAACTACAGCTATTGGTTCTTGCTCAATGACCACTTCTGGCTCTACCTCTTCTAGTGGGTCTTCTCGTGGTTCCCGAGTGACCATCTCATCTAGAACTTCATCAAGATGAATAGCCCTCCCACTGACTGTCTTGGAAATGAACTCTTTTTCCAAGAACGTCCCACCTCGAGCGACAAAAACTTTATTTTCGCTCGGTTTGTAGAAGTAGTATCCTTTTGTTTCTTTTGGATATCCTACGAAAGTGTATTTATCTGATCTTGGTTCGAGCTTGGTTGCAAGCAACCTTTTAACATAAGCCTCGCAACCCCAGATTTTAAGGAAGGACAAAACGGGTTCCTTCCCGTACCATTTTTCAAATGATGTCCCTTCCACTGCTTTCGACGGAGCCCTATTTATTACGAAAGCGGCCGTTTGCCAAGCATAACCCCAGAAGGAGATCGGGAGATCAGTGAGACTTAACATTGAAAGAACCATATCTAACAATGTTCGATTCCTCCGTTCGGACACACCATTAAGTTGCGGTGTTCCTGGCGGAGTCCACTGAGATAGTATTCCACCTTCAGTAAGATAAGTAAGAAACTCCTCGGATAAGTATTCTCCACCCCGATCAGAACGGAGTGCCTTGATACACTTTCCGAGTTGGTTTTCTACTTCAGTCCTAAACTCTTTGAATTTATCAAAAGCTTCGGACTTATGTCTCATGAGATAGACATAACCATATCTACTGAAATCGTCAGTAAATGTGATAAAGTAGCCTAAACCACCTCTGGCATGCGTACTTATTGGTCCACATACGTCTGAATGTATTAGACCCAATAAGTCACCTGCCCTCTCACCTAAACCAGTGAAGGGCGCTTTAGTCATCTTGCCCATCAAACAAGCTTCGCATCTTTCAATCGCTTGGAATTCGAATTGACTTAGAAGTCCGCGCTTATGAAGCGCTGAGATGCGTTTCTCATTTATGTGACCTAGACGACAATGCCAGATATGAGTTTGGTCTAAATCATTAGTTTTAAACCTCTTAGCATTTACATTATAGAGCATGTTGGATTTCGAGTTTTGCATATTCAATATGTATAATCCTCCAACAGTGCGAGCATTGCCATAATATATGTTGTTGCGCATAATATCAAAAAACCCGTTCTTAATATTAAAATAATATCCCTCTATTTCACGAAGAGAAATTGAGATAATATTCCTGTTGAAAACAGGTACGCAAAACACATCATTAAGTTAAATTACAAGCCCACTAGGCCAAACAAGGTTCACAGAACCCACAGCAGTTGCGGCAACTCTGGTATTGTTCCCAACTCTTAGGTCCACCTCGTTTTCCTTTATATCTCTTCTACTGTGTAACACCTGCACATCAGCACAAACATGAGACTCAGCTCTAGTGTCTAGTACCCAGGTATTTATTGTAGAAAGATATAGCTCTAATGGAATACCTGATGAAGTAGCGGCCCACCGCCCTTCTTCTGATCCTCCTTCAGCTGCTGACAGTCTTTCTTCCAATGACCAGGCTTTTGACAGTAGAAACAGACCGACTCCTTTGCCTTCCCTTTGCCTTGTACGGGCATGTGAGGTCTAGGAATAAATGGTCGTCTGTTCCTCCCTGCGAGGTGTCTTGGGCCTTTACCCTTGCCACCAACAGCTTTGAAGCTGGGTCCCTTCTTGACCATGAAGACATTTTTGGACGAACTGCCCCTTATGCTCTTCTCGGCAGTTACTAGCATGCTGTGCAACTCCGACACGGTCTTGTCCATATCATGCATATGATAGTTCATGACGAACCCACCATATGCATGAGGAAGGGATTGCAGAACAATATCCGCAGCCATTTCCTTTTCCATAGACATACCGATACTAGTCATATGGTCAAAATGCCCCTTCATCTGTAGGACGTGAGGACCTACGGAGCTGCCTGCTGACATCTTGCAGGCTATGAGTTCTCGGAGAACAGTGTATTTTTCAATACGTACTTTCTCCTTGAACATATCCTTGATCTGTGCAAACATTGCAAACGGATCATGGGATAGCTCCATAAACTGCTTTTGGAGGTCCGCCTCCATGCAGCCCAGCATGACACACGCAACGTCGATAGAGTCGCTAAGGTGTTTCTGGTACGCATCCTTAACGACCCTCGTTGCGTTGGCAACTGGCTCCTCAGGGAAAGCCTTATCAAGGACGTTCTCCCTGCGTTCCATTTTTAACACAAGTCGTAAATTTCTGTCCCAGTCTAGATAATTTGTCCCGTTGAGTTTACACTTCTCGAGTATAGTCCTCAATGACAAATTAGACGAGTTTGTTGAATTACTAGCCATTTTTACACGAAGAAAGTAAATTTAATCAGAATAGTTGAAGAAATTTACGAAGATCCGAATTAAACACCAACCATTGGATTCTAGAATTTAGAATCTTTAAACCAAGATCCCTTATTCGTCATTTGAAGTGCGCTAAGGCGCACCGCTCCAATTGACTTATTTAGGTAGGACATCCGTCCAATTACAACCCGTGTAACTCTTAGTCAGGGTATGTGTAAAACACACAGCTTACCCTTCCGATGCCCCAGCTCGACCTCAGGCCAAGAATCGTGGTTGAGTCAACCAACTTTCACTAGCGAGTTAACTTTGTGCAGATGCTCCGCTAAGGCGCACGACATCCCACAAAGTTTACCATTCCCATCTAGAACCCATTCGATCGATGCTCCGCTAAGGCGCACGACACCGATAAAATGTTTCTACATGGGTGTGAATTTGGGTGGCATCTCACTTGACTCAAATTAACTTGTAATTTGGTTGTGTTTAATAATTCGAAAGTATTTGGTACAATTACGAACCCGTCATCAACAACCCATGTTTCTAATTGTATCACATACTATCTTCATTTGAATCCGTCATTTGCAACCCGTTGCAAACATGTTTCAAATTTGAACTCATCCATCACAACCCGTGTGATGATAGTTCACAACGCTTTAAACATGCAAACAATTAAAGTTGATTTTAATCTCTGCATGTGAGGTGATTGCTTATAAACTTATAAACTAATCATGCAAGCATGCAATTAATTAAATAATTCAAGCAAGCATCCATAAAGCGTTAAATATGCATTTTATAGCCCATCCTAATCTTAGGATTCTACGAGTCTTCACATTTTCTCGTCTTTCTCATTCGGGCTCCCACTAGCTCTTGGACTTCCTCCAAGACCGTCATCGTGCTCGATTTTCCATCCTTCTCGTCTTTGAGTAATAATTACAATTAATACTCGGTTCGTAGACCGGATAAAAAATAATTACACTTTATGGGCTCGAATAAAAGAATAATTACACGCTAACACTAACGGTATGCAAACCGTGAAAGCGATAAATCTAATGGGCTACTAATGCATCATACATTTCATCACATCATCCAACATGTTATCACACAAACATGTTATCAAATAATATGCAATAATTCAAGTTTTAATTTTGCCAAGTTGCTTGGTCGGGTTTATCGAAACTAGACCTTTTCGAAAAACGGTTTATCGAAACCGATTAAATTTTGAAAGTTTTCGAAATATTGGATCGCGGGTTCGTGACATGGATCAAACACCACACACGAACCAAGTCGGGCCAAGCCAATGGGCCGAGGGCCCATTGGGCCGAGTCCAACTATGCACGGCCCGGTTTGGGCCTTGGAAGGCCCAAACCCAGCTTGCCGCCACTCTCGGCCTCGACCAAGAGTGGGGACGGGCCCGGTCACCGCCGGCCTCACCGGCCTCCGGTGACCTCCGTCCGGTACCTCCGATCCGGCTCCCCGAGAGTCTCTTCTCGGACCCGACAAATCCAATAATTTCCGAAAAATTCCAAATTTAATATATTTTTCAAAATTAACATATTTCATGCAAATCTCCCAAAAAGCATTAAAATCATGTTATCAACTTTTGGCATGCAAATAATCACAAAACCGAAATGAATTCAACAAGACAAAGATTAAGAGGGTAACCACGCTCTGATACCACTGTAGGGTTTTGGAGCGTTCCAGATCGTCGAGATAGCGGAAGCAATAAAAGATAATCTACTCCAAACCTTGTACAAGAACATTTAAACCATTAAATCCCAAAGCAAAATCTATTCCACAAGATGTTTACCTTTAAGTCTTGTTTGAATCGATAAAGAAGAACGTTCGGATCTTCTTCTCTAAAGCTAGTCCACACCAAGAGGATGATCTTCAAGATCCTTCACTTAATTGCCTACTAGAACAATTAAATGAAGAACAAGAGAGCAAGATGATGAAGAAGATTTTTGTGTGTTTTGTGACTTAATGAATTAATGAATTAAAGTCTTGCATTATAATTCATCACCCAACTCACAAGTATGGGTTAAAAGTGATTGGTATGGGCTTAAAGGTGCTTTAACCCATACCCCTTAAATCACTCACCTCTTAATCCACAATCACCAACTAAGCATGGCATTGTGTGGCCCCCACAATGGCCCCACCAAGTGGGCCGGCCATATGGCCTTATTGGGCCCTTATTGGGCCGGCCATGAGGCTTCATGGGCCGAGCCCAATGGGCCCTCCCGTGTTGTCTCATGCCGCGTCCAAAAGTTGCCCGACCTTTTTGTCGTTACTTATCAAACAAAGTCCGAGGCGATATCGACGAAAAACTCAATTTTTCTCAATTCGCTAATTATTCTCTCAAACCGAACCTATGGCACAAAACCTCCAGTTTTGTCCATATACTTCTCCTTAAGAAACATCCATGTTTCCTTGTCTCAAGTTATCCGTCTTGTATGTGTGTGACCCTCTAGGCTCATGCCACCGTTGGCAGATCAGCGCAAGACTCGCTCTTGCCCGATCCATCATAAGTGGTCTCTAGTAAAACATTATGATTACCCAAGGTGCACGATGATCGTTAATTCGACTTAACCTTTGTGCGTACAAGTCACCATCCTTTTATCTCTAGATATCCCAATTGATCTCAAGGCATAGAGTCATCTCCCTTGTTCAATCAATCATTGTTACTTGATATGCAAGATGACTGAGAAATGATAACCCGTATCATTTGCATGGCCATGCTTTTTCTCTCAATCAGTCTCCATCAAGAGGCCTTCTAACGGATATCTTTCCCATACCGTAGTATGAGGGATAAATCCCTTAGCCGTCTTTCGTGTCACTCATGCAACCCGTTCCGCCACCCAATCATGCCCTTTATAGCAATCCTTTTACAGAAAGCGTTTGGCGCAAGTTAAAGCCGTACGTTCATTGCATAGTGATCACAAAGACTCCTTGGTCTAAGGACGTCGTGACAAGCTATCGCATCTGAATATGTTTATGGCTTAATCTATGAAAACACTATTAAATGCGGGTCGTCCGATATCAATCCTTATGATATCTATGATATGGTTCCAGGATCCCACATCCTTATGACAAGTAGAACTACGTCATTAAGAACCATCCTCATACTAGTCGCTTTTAAGGAAGCATAGGTTGACCAGGGACTCGTTAAGTGTGATCCGTACAGATTTATGGTTCTACTACTTTAGTGGTCATAAATCAGATCATGGTTAACATATTACTTCAACACATAAGTAATATAAAGCCGTTTTATATATATATTACAAACAATGATATTGTACATAGACATTTACAGGCTAATAGCAATTGGACTAGGGCACAAATGCTATCAATCTCCCACTCGCCCTTTGATGACTAGATCGTCATTGCCCCCCCCCCCCCCCCCCGTATACAAGAAAGGCGTCTTTGGTTTTTCTCAAATATTTGAGAATTTCCTTGACGGCCATCCAATGTGCCTCACCGGGTTTGGATTGATGTCTACTGGTACAGCTTACGGCAAACGAGACATCCGGTCTCGTACATATCATGGCATACATTATGGACCCTATAGCCGAAGCATATGGGATATCATTCATTCTTGCTAGCTCTGCAGGTGTCTCAGCACACTGCTTCTTGCTAAGCTTCAGGCCATGACGCATGGGCAACAATCCTTTCATTGAATCTTGCATTGAGAATCTTCTCAACACTTTGTCTATGTAGGTGCTTTGACTTAAGCCCAAGACCCGCTTGGCACGGTCTCTATATATCTTGATCCCCAAGATGTAAGAGGCCTCACCTAAGTCCTTCATTGCGAAACACTCACCTAACCAAGTCTTTGTTAAGAGCAAGGTAGGGACATCGTTCCCAATGAGTAGTATGTCATCAACATAAAGCACCAAGAAGACTACATTGCTCCCATTTGCCTTTTTATACACGCAAGGTAAATGTGGGAGATTGATAGCATTTGTGCCCTAGTCCAATTGCTATTAGCCTGTAAATGTCTATGTACAATATCATCGTTTGTAATATATATATATAACGGCTTTGTATTACTTATGTGTTGAAGTAATATGTTAAGCATGATCTGATTTATGACCACTAAAGTAGTAGAACCATAAATCTGTACGGATCACACTTAACGAGTCCCTGGTCAACCTATGCTTCCTTAAAGCGACCAGTATGAGGATGGTTCTTAATGACGTAGTTCTACTTGTCATAGGGATGAGGGATCCTGGAATCATATCATAGATATCATGAGGTGATTGATATCGAACGACCCGCTTTGAATAGTGTTTTCATAGATTAAGCCATGAACATATTCAAATGCGATAGCTTGTCATGACATCCTTAGACCAAGGAGTCTTTGTGATCACTATGCAATGAACGTGCGGCTTTAACTTGCGCCAAACGCTTTATGTGAAAGGATTGCTATAAAGGGCATGATTGGGTGGCGGAACGGGTTGCATGAGTGACAAGAAGGACGGCTAAGCGATTTATCCCTCATACTACGGTATGGGAAAGATATCCGTTAAAAGGGCCTCTTGATGGAGACTGACTGAGAGTAAAAGCATGGCCATGCAAATGATACGGGTTATCAGTTCTCAGCCATCTCGCATATCAAGTAACAATGATTGATTAAACAAGGGTGACGACTCTATGCCTTGTGATCGATCGGGATATGTAGAGATAATAGGATGGTGACTTGTACGCACAAGGTTAAGTCGAATCATCGATCGTCATGCACCTTGGGTAATCATAATGTCTTACTAGAGACCACGTATGATGGATCGGGCAAAAGAGATCTTTTGCGCCGATCTGCCAACGGTGGCATGAGCCTAGAGGGTCACACACATTCAAGACGGATAACTTGAGACAAGGAAACATTAACGTTTCTTGAGGAGAAATACATGGACAAAACTGGAGGTTTTGTGCCATAGGTTCGGGTTGAGAGAATAATTAGCGAATCGAGAAAATTGAGTTTTTCGTCGATATCGCGTCGGACTTTGTTTGATAAGCGACGACAAAAGGGTCGGGCGACTTTTGGACACGGCATGAGACAACACGGGAGGGCCCATTGGGCTCGGCCCATGAAGCCTCATGGCCGGCCCATTAAGGGCCCAACAAGACCTCTTGGCCGGCCCACATGGTGGGTCCATGTGTGGGGGCCACACAACACTATGCTTAGTTGGTGATTGTGGATTAAGAGGTGAGTGATTTAAGGGGAATGGGTTGAAGCACCTTTAAGCCCATACCAATCACTTTTAACCCATACTTGTGAGTTGGATGATGAATTCAAATACAAGACTTTAATTCATTATTCATTCAATCACAAAAACTCACAATCTCTCTCTCTCTTCTTGCTTGGCCGGCCACCCCCCCCCCCCCCCCCCCCCCCTTGCTCCTCTTGTTCTTGCTCTCTTGTTCTTCATTTAATTGTTCTAGTAGGCAATTAAGTGAGGGATCATCAAGATCATCCCCTTGGTGTGGACTTGCTTTAGAGAAGAAGATCCGAACGTTCTTCTTTATCGATTCATACAAGACTTAAAGGTAAATATCTTGTGGAATAGATTTTGCTTTAGGATTTAATGGTTTATGTTCTTGGACAAGGTTTGGAGTAGATTTTCTTATATTGCTTCCGCTATCTCGACGATCTAGAACGCTCCAAAACATATAAAATGAATAAATGAATACCCTTGTATGAATGAATAAATGACTAAAATACCCTTGTATTTAAAAAATGAATAAATGAACAAAAAATAATTTGCTTAACTTATTTTTTTAAATATTATGGAATAAATAATAAAAAAATGATTTGAATATTATGTTTTTTTAAAAAATGAAATTTTAAAAAATATATATTAAAATAAAAAACGTTGTTCAAAGCTGTTTTTTACTTTTAATATTTTTTTTTTGAAAAATCCTTTTTTTAAAGAAAATAATTTAGAAATCAGTGTCTTACTATTTATCTGATAAACAAAAATATTTTTAAAAAAAATTCAAAAGATATTTGTTTTTGAATTTTTGAATTTTTTTAATATAGGGGTATTTTGCACTTTTTACATCAAACTTAACTCTGTGATGGACGGTGCACCTTTAGTGTGTGACCCTCTAGACTCACGACACGTTGGCGGACTGGTAAAATTACCATTTTACCCTTTCCATCATGAGTGGCCTCTAGCAAGACATCATGATTACCCAACGCTTGTGATTATTGAGATTTCGACTTAACATTGTCGTACATGAATCTATCATTTTATCCTCTTGATATCTTGACAACCACGAGGCATAGACAAGTCATCCTCGTTCAATTGTCCTGTTTCTTGATCTGAGTGAACTGAATTGTAACTGATACTCCGTATCGACTGCATGGTCATGCTATTGTATTTCAGTTGTACTCCTCAAGTGGCCTAAACTTATCTATGCTCATACGTCTGTATGAGGGATAAATCCTTCAGCGATCTATTGAGTCAACTCATGTGACTCATGATCGAGCCAATCACAGTCGTTATTGTAACCCTTTTTACCGGAGACGTTAAACTGAGTCAAACTCGTCACTCATCACATAGTGACCTCAAAGATCCTTCCGTCTGAGGATGTGATTTCACGTACCGACATATGAGTATGTTCATGACCGTGTCTATATAACATACTCATGACCAGGTCGTCCTATATCACCCCGTTTGGCGATACTATGACCTAACTCCGGCCCCTTTCTGGCCATGATTAGTAGAGCGTGATCATTTAGAGTTAGCCTCATACCGATCGCTTCTTATAAAGCCATTCTGATCGGGGACTGCTTAAGTAAGATTTTATCTGATCTGTAGATCTACTATTATGTGTTGATACATCAATGATACAAATCAAATCATACTTAAGATATTACTACAACGCTTAGTAATATGAATGCCGATTTATTTCAACTAATAATCTTATTACATGAGTAGATTGAAAATACATTGTGCTGAGGCACAAAATCCCAACAGTCTCCCACTTGCCCTAGACCCAATTGGTATTCCAATCTAAACTCATTCCCCTGACATGCTCCTCATGCTTAGGCTGCGGTAATGCCTTAGTTAAGGGGTCAGCTAGATTATCATGCGTTGAAACGTAGCTTATCTCTACTTCGCCTTTATCAATCATCTCTCTAATGATGTGATACTTTCTCTCGACGTGCTTGGTCCTGTTGTGAAATCCGGTCTCTTTAGCGAGTGCTACGGCCCCCGTGTTGTCACACTTTAAGCTCACAGGATCAGACATTCGCGGTAGTACATCTAATCCACTCAAGAAGCTCTTGACCCACACAGCCTTCTTAGCTACCTCTGACGCAACCGTGGTGGAGTTGGCTGTTGTCGCTTCCTTGAAGCTTATCCAACTGAAAGCTCCCCCGTTCAACATGAACACATACCCTCCTTGAGACTTGAAGTCATATGATCTGTCTGAAAACTAGCGTCAACATATCCAGTGACGCTCAATTCTCCTTCTATCTCGCCATACACTAAGAAGGCGTCCTTTGTTCTCCTCAGATACTTGAGGATACACTTGATGGCAGTCCAATGATCTTGGCCTGGGTTAGACTGAAGTCTGCTGGCACAGCTGATGGAAAACGAAACGTTAGTCCTCGTACAGATCATGGCATACATAATGGATCCCACTGCTGAAGCATACGGGATTCCCTCCATCTTCTTCAGCTCATAATGTGTTCTAGGACACTGACTCTTGCTGAGCTTGATGCCATGTCTTACTGGGAGGTTCCCTTTCTTAGAGTCAAGCATTGCGAATCTTCTCAACACTTTATCCAATGTAGGTGCTCTGACTTAGGCCTAAAATTCTCTTGGATCGATCTCTATAGATCCTGATCCCTAGAATGTAAGCGGTCTCTCCTAAGTCCTTCATGGAGAAACACTTCCCTAACCAAGCTTTGGTCTCAAGAAAGGTTGGGACGTTATTTCCCATGACCAGCATGTCGCCGACATACAACACCAGGAACACTATGTTACTTCCACTGCTCTTCTTGTAGATACAAAGTTCATCTTGATTTGTGATAAACCCGAACTCTTTTACGGGTTCATCGAACTGTAAGTTCAAACTCCTGGAAGCTTGCTTCAGTCCATAAATGGATCGTGCATCCTCCTGCAAATTCCCGTTAAGGAACGCAGTTTTGACGTCCATTGTCCATAACTCGTAATCGAAATATGCTGCAATGGCCAACATCATCCGAATTGACTTAATCATGGCTACTGGCGAAAAGGTCTCATCATAGTCCATGCCTTGGACTTGACGATAAACTTTTGCAACCAGTCTTGCCTTGTAAGTCGGATGCTTTCCATCCATATCTGTCTTTAACTTAAATATCCACTTGCACCCTATAGGTTTTATCCCAGGTGTGCTGTCTACTAAGTTCCAGCCCTGATTTTCTTTCATGGACTTCATTTTCTCATCAATGGCATTCCGCCATTCTTTGGAGTTGGGACTGGACAAGGCTTGCTGAACTGTTGCGGGATCATCCTAATCCACAACGATCAAGTCATTACCCTTTGTGGCTAAGAAGCCATATATCTGACTGGGTTCTGACGAGATCTTTCAGGCCTCCTTGGTCCTACATGAGTTTCTGTTAGAATAGGAATCTGATCATTTAACTCATCGGGTACTTCTACATCCTCTGTAGGTTGTTCTGTGTCTTCTCGAATTTCTTCAAGAAGCACAAGACTCCCACTAGGATTCTTGGATAAGAATTCTCTTTCCAAGAAAACCCCATTTCGAGCAACAAAAACCTTGTTTGGTTTATAGAAGTAGTACCCCATAGTTCCATTGGGGTACCCTACAAAGACACACTTATCTGCCTTGGGTTCGAGTTTATCACCAAGCATCCGCTTGACGTAAACGTCGCACCCCCATATCTTGAGGAAAGACAACTTGGGAGCTTTCCCTTGCCAAACCTCAAATGGAGTGGTCTCCAATGCCTTTATAGGTGCCCGATTCAAAATGAATGCGTCCGTTTCTAGGGCATGGCCCCAGAAAGATACTGGAAGGTCGGCATGACTCATCATGGAACGAACCATGTCAAGCAAGGTTCTGTTCCTCCGTTCGGTAACACCATTCAGCTGAGGGGTTCCTAGCGGAGTTAGTTCCGAGAGAATACCGTTATCGCTTAGGTGACTGAGAAAATCTTGATCTAAGTACTCGCCACCTCGATCAGAACAAAGTGCTTTTATACTTTTACCAAGCTGGTTCTGTACTTCATTTTGTAATTCTTTAAGTTTATCAAAGGATTCTAACTTATGTCTCATTAAATAGACATACCCATACCTACTGAAATCATTGGTAAAGGTTATGGAGTATCTGAAACCTCTCCTGGCTTGTGTGCGCATGGGCCCACAGACGTCTGAATGTATTAGGCCTAGGAGGTCACTTGCCCTTTCACCTAAGCCGCCAAAAGGCGCCTTTGTCATCTTTCCCACAATGCAAGATTCTAATCTCTTGATTGGTGTGAATTGAAACGGACTTAATAGTCCACAATTGTGAAGTGTCGAGACGCGTTTCTCGCCAATATGGCCTAGACGACAGTGCCACATCACTGTCTGGTTTAAGTCTTCCGACTTCAACCTCTTATTTACGTTATAGTTTGAACTGTTGTTAGAGTTATCAACATTTAAAATGTACAAACCACCAACCATAGATGCAGTGCCATAAACAATATTATTTCTTGATAAATTAAACAAACCATTATCTATGGTAAATACAAAACAAAGTTTCTCCAAACTGGACGCTGAAATAATATTCCTACTAAAAGTAGGTACACATAAAACATCGTTCAAAACTAAAATAAGCCCTGTGGGCATCCTAAGACTAATAGAACCGACAACCGTTGCTGACACCGAACTGTTGTCTCCGACTCTCAGATCCCGCTCGGCTTTCCCAAGGAGCTTCTTACTTTCCGGATCCTGCAGATTAACACAAATGTGAGGTTCTGCTCCGGTATCAACTACCCATGTATCTGAGAAAGTAACGTTGAGATTATACTTAACAACGTAAATACCTGATCCAGGTCCTAAAGGGTGTCCTCCCTTCTGCAAGCTCTTCACATATTCTTTGTACTGCCTGTAATTCTTTTTCCAATGACCTAGCTGTTGGCAGTAATAACAGACTACCCCTGAGGTCGAAGTATTCCCTTCGGTTCTAGGAACCGCTTGGATCTTCGGACCCCTGGGTACCCTTAACTGCCAAGCTAGGTCAATTGGCGCCTTACCCTTACCCGCCACTGCTGGTGCCTTGCCCTTGTTGGGATGCCCTGGTGACCTGCCAGTAGGTTTGACATTCTTATTGACCATCATTCCCTTGAGATTTTTCTCTGCTGTCACCAACATTCCATGTAGTTCTTTGATGGTCTTTTTCATATTATGGAGATTGTAGCTGGTAATCACATCTTCATAAAACTTAGAAAACGACATCAGAACTATGTCTGATTTCAGCTGCTCTGTGAAGCTGTGACCTAGACCGGCTAAGCGATCAAAGAGCCGCTTCATCTTGAGGACATGTGGGCTCACTTCCTCACCAGCATTGTGCATGATGTAGAATAACTTCCTAAGAGTGTCGTATCTTTCGACATGAGCATTCTTATGGTAGTATACTTTGATCTCCTCCATCATTTCTTGTGGATTATCCATGTGATGCATAAACTGGTCCTGGGTGTCATTTTCCATGGACCCGACCATGAGGATGCCAACATCTTGTTGGTCGCTAAGATACTTGTCATAAGCATTATTATCGGGCTCGCTGGCATCATTTGCATGCACTTTCATTGGCTTATCCGTAAGGATATACTTCTGTCTGTCATACTGAAGGGCAAGTTTCGGGTTCCTCTCCCAAACCAGGAAGTTGGTTCCTAACAGCTTGTCATTCGATAGAAGAGACTTTAATGCTTCACTGTCATAACGTGTTGATTTGGGTTGGGACGGTGCCATTAAATCTACACATGAAAATAAATTCAATAAGTTTCTTAATTAAGTTGAAGTGAGAGATACTTAAGTATGAATATTTCTGATTCTTATATCTGAATCTAAATCAAGATCTCCGCATATCCAAAACTGAAGTGAGTTAATCTCATCGCCCCAGTTTTGGACATTGGAGTAGGACAATCCAATTCTTTCACAAAACCATGTGATTCTTGGCTAGGGCTTATACATTATATGTATACGACATTGCCCTATATCTGATACACTGGCTCAAATCATTTGAGAATCACAGCCAAGTCAACCACTTTTCAACGCATGGTCCAATCTGCATGGAACTACGCTAATGCGCACACACCCATGCAAGATTGTCCATCTTCTATTAGAACCCATTCCCATGGATCCACGTTAATCGTATCCACCCGTGGGTCTATGAACTAATCAAAGTGATGAAAAGTAGGCGGTATCTAGCTTGACTTGAAATTATTTTCCGTTTAAATGTCCACTCTCACACATGTGGGTGATGATCTAATTAAAATAAACTTATAAAAATTAAATCATACATTCAACCATACATTCATGAACATAAATGTAAACTTGCTTTAGCTAGTCCGCTAACCCTATTGGAATAAACTAAAACCTATACTAGGTCTTGTCTTTCCTCATTCTCCTGGACTCCACCTGGCTCCACGCCTCATCGAGATTACTGTCATTCTCTTCGGTTCTTCTCGTCTTGAAATTATGTAATTACATTTAATTTAAATAAAATAAATGCCGTGACACGCAGGTCGCAATTGAATTACAATCCAAAAACAACTCGCAGGTTGCAAACCGAAATAAAATTCTAAATTCGCGCTGACTTAGCAATCATGTTGCAAACACCGTGTTATCAAACAATCATGTTTTCAAACAAGCATGTTATCAAGAAAACATATTAATTCCAATTTTATCTTGATTTATATCATAAAACACGGTTTATCGAAACCGTTATTTTGAACCAGTTAACTTTTGAATTAAATCGGTTCACGCTCTTGTTTATCGAAACCGAACCGGTCTAAAACTTTAATTAATTCTCGCTGAAAATTCTGGATTTTTCTGGGTCGGTTCTGACCCGAATCCTTTTCGGTTTGACCGAACCAAAATTGACCCGAGGGCCAGTTAAGGTTCGGCCAAACCCTAGCCGCCAGGGCTGGCCGTGGCGGGCCGCTTGGCCGGTTACGGTCAGGCCGTGGCCTCCCCTGGCCGGAGCCGCGAGGCTCGGCCAGAACTGCCACGGGCAGATCTGGTCGGCCCTCCCGTTCCGACCGGTCGACCCGTGGCTCGGCCGGGGTTAGCCTCTCGGCTAGCCTCAGCCTCCCGCGGGTCTCGACCCGATTTCACTCGATCAAAAATTTATTTTCAGCAATAATTAAATAAATTCCAGCAATTAATTTATTAACCAAAACAGAAAATTATTTTGCAATTTTAATCTCACAACACCGAAATAAATTTCAAAACTAAATCTAGCCTATCATGCTCGAATACAATAATCATGTGTAACCAAGCCTCTGATAGCACTGAAGGAATTTTTGAGGGTTCCAAAGATTTAAATTCATGCCCATACATGAATTTAACCTCAAAAGTCCATATTTAATAAGGATCTTACATGATCATTAATTGATCATGAGATCTTGGCTAGAATAAAATTCATGGATTTACCTTGATTCCAAATCCCTTTGTCACTAAATTAGATTCAGTGACCTCTAAAGAACGTCCACACAGGAAGAGCAATCTGAAGATACTCACAACGATCCTTGCTAGAAGATCAAAGCAAGCAAAACGGGAAGGAGAGAGGGAGTGGGGGCCGACCGGTCAGAGAGAGAGAGAGAGAGAGAGAGAGAGAGAGAGAGAGAGAGAGAGATTTCCCTTTTATATGATTCCATCCGTTTTACTCAACCCTATTAGTTTGTGACCCTCTAGACTCACGACACGTTGGCGGACTGGTAAAATTACCATTTTACCCTTTTCATCATGAGTGGCCTCTAGCAAGACATCATGATTACCCAACGCTTGTGATTATTGAGATTTCGACTTAACATTGTCGTACATGAATCTATCTTTTTATCCTCTTGATATCTTGACAACCACGAGGCATAGACAAGTCATCCTCGTTCAACTGTCCTGTTTCTTGATCTGAGTTAACTGAATTGTAACTGATACTCCGTATCAACTGCATGACCATGCTATTGTATTTTAGTTGTACTCATCAAGTGGCCTAAACATATATCTGCTCATACGTCTGTATGATGGATAAATACTTCAACGATCTTTTGAGTCAACTCATGTGACTCGTGATCGAGCCAATTATAGTCGTTATTGTAACCCTTTTACAGGAGACGTTAGACTAAGTCAAACTCGTCACTCATCACATAGTGACCTCAAAGATCCTTCCGTCTAAGGATGTGATTTCACGTACCGACATATGAGTATGTTCATAACGGTGTCTATGTAACATACTCATGATCGGGTCGTCCTATATCTTCCCGTCTTGCGATACTATGACCTAACTCCGGCCCCCTTCTGGCCATGATCAGTAGAGCGTGATCATTGAGAGTTAGCCTCATACCGATCGCTTCTTATGAATCCATTCTGATCGGGGACTGCTTAAGATATATTTTATCTGATCTGTAGATCTACTATTATGTGTTGACACATCAATGATACAAATCAAATCATACTTAAGATATTACTACAACACTTAATAATATGAATGCCGATTTTATTTCAACTAATGATTTTATTACATGAGTAGATTGAAAATACATTGTGCTAGGGCACAAAATCCCAACAGGTCGAGCCCCTTGGTGGACCAAGGGCCGACCAGGTCGCCTAGGGCAGACAATGGGAGGCCGTCGAGCCAACCGTGGGCAGTGTCACGGGCGACCGGGGCCGAGCCTAGGGCACGACTATAGGTGGCCCTCGCGCGCCCATGGTAGCCTATGTCGAGAGCAAAGGCACGCCCATGGGAGGCCCTCGGGCGCCCATGGTCGAGCCCTAGGCCGACTAGATCGGTGGCCCGTGGCCACGCCCATGGTAGCCCGCGATCGACTTTTGGGCGAGCCAGGGTTGGCAGATCCGACCGGGGGCATGAGCCGGTTCTCGAGAAATTTCCCAAAAATTTCATATTTTTTTCATACCTGGTCCGGTTTTGATAAACCGTAGTAAACTGGTTCAATTTTGACTAATCAAGTTAAACCGTCCGGTTTCGATAAACCGAATTTTTCCTACATTTAAGCAAGATAAAATTTGGAATTAATTTTGTTGTTTGATAGCATAATGTTTAGTAACATGATGTTTTATAACATGATTGATTTCAATATGATGTGTAGCTTAGCCCGTCTAGATTTCAGTATTTTATTTTGCAACCTGCGAGTTGCTAGTTTTGGGTTGTAATAATTACGACATGCATGTTGTTGCTTTTGTAATTTTATTTTTCATTTAATTGTAATTACGAAGACCAACGCAAGAAAATAATTCAATACGTAGTTGATGGAGTTCCTAAGGAGGCTCGGAGCTGATGGGAGTCCAAGAGGAAGAAGCGAGTTCAAATCCAGAAGACTTAGTCTTAGGATTTGTCTTTATTATTCCTTAGGTTTTTACGGGCTAGGTTATACACGATGCTTTACATTTATATAGTTTGATATGAATGTATGATTAGTTTAATATGCATAAGTTTATATATGTTTAAGCTATCACCCACATGTGAAGATTAAAATCGGAATTTAATCAGACTTGCATGTAATCGGTTAAGGAATCATCTTTGCATGGATTTGTGATTGATGGTTACAGTTAAGATTGTATCGATATACAATCAGGAAGTAATAAAACACTTATTCACAAATAATTACAAGTCAAGCGAGATACCACCCAAACCCCAACACTCAAAACGCATTCGAACCTTTGAGTGGGTGCGCCTCCACGTAGCATTCATAGGGGAGAAGGGAAGGATGAGTTGGACAGTTCAATATGAATGCGTGCGCCTCCGTGTAGTAGCCATATTAAACTGGGTCATAGTTGAGTTTTGGTAGACTTGTCTACGAATGTCAGCTAGGGCTGACCTAGGGTATCAGGATAGGGTATGTTGTGTACTTTTATGTACAAACCCTAGCCAGGAATTACATGGACTTGTAATTGGATGAGGTATTACCTTGGTTCTCTCAGTTGGAGCGGTGAGCCTTCGTTCACTTCAATTGAGGGTATGCGAGGATCATGGTTCAGATTCTAAAGTTTAGAATCAGACAAGTGTTTTATAACTTAACCTCCAACTTTAATTTTAACTAAATACTGATTAAAATTTGTTTTACTGTGTAGATATAATGGCAAACACGATTCACTCTGGCAACAGCGCACTTAGGTCCTTGATCGAGCAAGATAAGCTGAATGGCATTAACTTTCTCGATTGGGACCAGAACCTGAGACTTGTTCTCAAGCACAAATGTAAGGGTTATATCCTTACCCAGGACCTACCTGCTATATGTGCACCGGCCACGCCTTCGTAACTCCAAATACCCGGGTTTGTGGCTTACCAAAAATTCCCTAGCGACCGGATCGACGTGTAGTGCATCATGATGGGCAGTATGGTGTATGACTTGCAGAAACAGTTCTTGGACATTTCAAAAGATCCCAAGGCCTTGATGGCAGAGATCGAGAAAATGTTCAAAGAGAATGCGCATGTCGAAAGATATGACACTTTCAGTGAACTGATGTCCTGCAATCTTAAGCTGGAGCTCCAGTCATTCCCCATGTACTTAAGATGAAAGGTCTTATGGAACACTTGACCAGACTCGGTCATGCCGTGGATAAGGAAATGGCAGCAAACTTTGTGTTGCATTCACTTCCAGATATATATCGTGATTTCGTTGGAAATTACAATATGCATGACATGCATAAGACAATGATAGAGCTCCATGGGATGCTCGTGACCGCAGAGAAGAATCTCAAGGGCAAGACCAAGGAGGTTCTTATGGTCAACAAACAAGTAAGCTTCAAGGAAGCTGGGATGGGTAAGGGTAAGACTCCTATGCATTTGCGGGGAAGATCCGACATCCTAAGGATCCGAAGAATCAAGCAGCTCCCAAGGCTGCTGTGAATCCAAGGGACAAGGAGGTTGTTTGCTTCTATTGCCAAGAGTAGGGGCACTGGAAGAAGGATTGTAAGAAGCATAAGGAGTATCTGAAGAAGAGTGGAGCTTCCACGTCTTCAGGACCAGGTATTTATATTATTGAGCTTAATCTCAGTTTATCTACTTCAGATTCTTGGGTACTTGATACCGGTGCAGAGTCTCACATTTGTACTAATGTGCAGGTTATGGAAAGTAGAAGAGATGTGGGCAGAGGCGAAGCAACGAGTTGGTGATGGCAATCAAGTCTCAACAATTGCAGTAGGAAAAATTAGTCTCAGTTTGCCCACAGGGCTTATTTTATGTTTAAACGGTATTCATTGCGTACCTGCATTTCGCAGAAATATTATTTCCATTTCCTTGCTTGACAAGGAAGGATATTGTTTTTCGAGATAATTCTAGGTGGCTACACCTAGATATACCTATTTTTCACCTAACTACACCTAGAATTTTTTTTCGCTTGACTACGCCTAAGATGTGCAAAATTTTCACTCTACACTTTCCGTCCAATTCTGTTAGTTTTTAACATTTTTACATGTGAAATGACTAAAATGCCCTTAACTATTCATTTCATTTTCAAACACATGCCACCCTTTCTCTTTTCCCTCTCTGACTGTAATGGTATCTTCGTAAGTCAATCTCATTACGTTGAAAAGGTGTTGAAGAAATTCAACTCTTTTGATGTGGTACCTGCTAGAACTCCTTATGATCCAAGCGTAAAGCTGACAAAGAACTCGGGTGACAATGTGCCACAAGTTGAGTATGCTAAGATTATAGGAAGTGTGATGTTCCTCATGAACTGTACACGACCAGACATTGCTTATGCTGTGACCATGCTGAGTCGTTACACACACAACCCTAGTAAAGAGCATTGGGAAGCTCTTCGACGTTTGCTAAAGTACTTGAAAGGAACCATAAATTGGTCATTACATTACATCAAGTTTCCTACTATTTTAGAAGGATTTTGTGATGTTAATTGGGTATCAAGTACGAATGACTTACTCTCTACCAGTGGGTATGTCTTTACTTTGGGTGGAGGCGCTATCTCATGGAGATCTTCCAAGTAGAAATGCATAACTCGTTCTACAATGGAATCTGAACTCATTGCCCTCGAGTTGGTAGGGCAAGAGGCAGATTGGCTGAGGAACTTATTGATAGAAGTTCCGATTTGGGGATGAAAGGCAATGCCTGTAGCTTTGCGCTGCGATTCCCAAACAACCATATGCGTAGCCAAGAACGATGTCTGTAATGGGAAGAAAAGACACGTTCGTCTTAGGCACGGTGTGGTTAGGCAACTCCTAAAAGACGGAGTGATCTCTCTGGGTTATGTGAGATCCGAAAGAAACCTTGTTGATCCTCTTACAAAGGGGTTACCAAAGAAACTGGTGCTCGATACGTCAAGGGGAATGGGGCTTAAACCCTGACGTTGTGCACTAGTTTACTACGACACGTAATATTATAAGAGATTTCATAACCAGTTTTGGTGGTGTTATAGAGAAACACTTGATGAATCTCTACTCACAAATCCATAACCAATTTTGGCGGTGCTATTGAGACGCACTTGATGGATTTCGAGACTGATAAATTCATAACCATTTTGGTAGTGCTTTTGAGACGCACTTGATGGATTTAGTCTACTGCTGACGGGTTGGACTTAATGTCCTTAATAGCTCAAATGTCGGTGTTATTGAGACACACTCGACGAGCTACCTATGCGGGTGTGAATTTGCAAGATTAGAAGAAAATATATGTGTTGTGAGGGTCTCACGGGAAAATAAACCAAGTTCAAGAAGCAATTCACTTGCATTATAAGTACGTTGTTGCCTCATTTCACTATGTGTCAATTCAAGTCCTAAGATATTAACACTTAAATATCAATTTCTTCCATCATTCAGGAAATCTTTTCTTTTTGTTTTTCACTTCATGTCATTTGTGGGGGATTGTTGGGTTTATGTCTCTTTGAAATGTCTTGAAGTAATTTTGTCTCTTTGATAAATTGAGAATATTTTTGTGGGAAAAAAAATTATATTTTAATCTCAAATAAATCAGATTTTAAATTGTTTATAAATATTTAAATTCATATTTTAATGAAGACTTTTCATTTTCTGAATTTATTTGAGTTTTAATGAAAACTTTTCATTTTCTGAATTTATTTGAGATTTAATGGAGACTTTTCGTTTTTGCATTCTAACATTATGATCATACCTTTGGTATTCTATGAGGTCCTATAAATACCAGAGCTTGATCATATGTGAATCTAGAAAACAAAATATACGAAACACGTTATTCTCTTGTTACATCGTTCCTGGATTCTAGTCTTGCATTCTTGAGTCTCTATTGTGCGAGTGGGCGCGCTAGCAGAGGGATAACCGTGTTAACCTTGGAGGCATCCGGCACACGATCGCCTCCACGGTCTAACCAGAAATTGCTTTCAAATCAGTGGCTCTCATACCACGTCACGGTTCCTACCTTCTAACACTCGAGTTTCTAGGCTGTGCTCATCTTCTAGATATCAACAACAAAAGGACTTGCATTAAGGTGTTGCGTGCCACGTCATTCCGGGTATCCTAGTCTTACACAACTATCCCAAAAATATATGACTATTTATAAAGGCGAGAGTAAAATGATCGAAATTGATGTAATTGTAAATGGATGCGATAGTAATGTGACCGAATGGTTAATATGCTAGTCATATAAGATTGCGAAGGTCACGAGAAGCGAATGCCACCATGCAGTGGCGGATCCAGGGGGGCGGGAATTCCGAAAAAAAAAATTATATAAATTTTTTTCGAAATTTGGATACGCCCCCCTTAAATTATGATATGTACTAAAAAACTGCGCAGCCAAACAACGATGTTATTTGGCTCAGTGGTAAAAGTGTAGTGTTTTATCCTTGAGGTTCTAGTTTCAAATCTTGGAATTGACACTATTTTTAATAGTTGGGCTTTCAAAATGAAACATCTTTTACCCTCTATTTATTTTTTTAAAAGCCTCTTTTTTATTCATAAGTATAATTAATTTTTTACTAACTATTGCATTAATTAAATTTTTTTTTTCATTTTTCATTAAACTCTTGTTTTGTCGATTAGGTTATATTAATTAAATTATTTGTTAATTATTGTAAACTTGTGAATTTTCTAAGAAAACTTATGCATAGATTAAGCCCAATGGTGGGTCGTTTGATAAACGAATCAAACTCGAGCTCAAACTATTAGAATTTGTAAGGCTCGCAAACCGACTCACTTTGTATTTATATATGCATAAAAGTTAAATTTAAACTCAACTTAAAAAATAAATAATTAAGCTTGAATAAATTTTTGTTATATACATTTAGTAATTATTTTATTAAATATATTACTAATTAATTAAATTTTAGTATAAATATTTGTCCCCTTATAAAATTTTCTGGATCTGCCACCCTGCGTCTCGTAGTCGATCCACAACCAATTTGACCACCGGGCAGTACTTACCAAATTAGCCATCAACCCCTTTCTATATATGGCTCCAAAGTTCCTTCACATCTTTTTTAGCTTTCGGTAATGAATCATAATTGTTGCCTTTCTTTTAGCTTTTAGGGATCTTGTGGTATCTATCAATTCCCGATTCAAATACAACATTACATTTATACCATAGGTATGGTAATTTGAACATTGAGACAAAATGTAAAACGAATGTTAACATTATAATGAACTATTTAACTTGTGTTTTGAAAATCAATTTCAAAACAGAACTGCCAACAAAAACATCATTATTAACATATGTTATGTATAATCATGTTATAATATGAGACCAATATTAGTTTTAATTAACATATTTATTACTATTTGAGGCAAAATAAGAAGTTATTATTTTAAACGTTACGTGGATGGCATAGATAGACATGGATCTAAATCATGGAGGATGTTGAAAGAGGGTCCAATTGTACATGTATATATGCGAAGCGAAGCACACTCACTCATGACCACTAAGTATACACAATATATGTGCACGATAGATTTGTCGTATTGGTGACAGCTCAGCTAACGATGTTTCAACCATAACTTCCAAAAGACGAAAAGTTATATATTATATATGCATAATGGATGTATACATATGCTAAGAGTATATTGCGTATGTTACGGTTCTCTTGGACAAGAAACACAGAATATATATGATGTTATGTTAGGAATAAAATAGATGCATCGTCACATCTGGGGGCAGGCTTATCCATTGTATGTGGATAGTATTGAGTCAAATTTGATTTTATTCACTTGATTATTATTATTACAGGAAGATCTCTAGTGATGTAATGTTCACTAATTAAATAGATATATCATATATGATGAGAGGATCATGTATTTATATATCCCTGTGATACGTTCGTATATAGCATGTTTATGTTGACATAATATTTGTGTTGAGTGATTAAATTTTCCTTGTATGGTTTATAATTAACATGTGTGATAAGACGTTGAATTATTGTGACTATTCAATAAATATATGTGTGTTTTAGTGAATTTCGATGAAAAGACACGTCTATACTCATAGAAAAGAGAGTAAAAAACGTCAAACCAATTTTTTCCTCAAAATGTAAAATAGGTGAATGGAAAAGATTTTTATGATAAAATGTTTAAAATATCCATTAGTCAATTTTCTAATTTTCAAATTATTTCATTAGGAATCAACAGTAGAACTTAAGGTGGTCGAAAAATGGCGGCGGGTCCAAGAAGATGTCATGTGTCCTTACAATGGTAATGTCCAATTTTATTTGTGCGGAATTATTTTGTTAAACTCTAAATTGAATCTTAAATTGTTTTGTTGATCAATAATATATAATGTGCTCTTAACCCTTGTATGGGATTATGGCTTTCCTCTGTAGTAGACTCCACTTGTAATAAGAACTGTTTTCAAAAGTGTAAAATATTTTGTTTGGTTCAAGTCACTGTAGACAACGTCCGAGCATGGTCTCAAAAGCATTATATAATTTAAATTTGGAGCTACTAGAGTTCATGAAGAAGAGTATTGCTCTTAACGGACCTGTCGTAAATATTAAAATTAATTAGGTGTAGTGAGTTGAAAAATCACATTGACATGTAGAAATTGGAACTGAAAAACCATACTGACAGTGTCCTTTAAAATGGTTATTTTTAATGGGCAACAAATAAAATATATTAAAGCAAAAAAAGCTTCTAGAGAAGTAATGTAGCAATAGTGTAATGACACAGGTGTCAAAATGTGTATACAAGTACCCCCAAAAAATTATAGACAGGAACAAGGCGACCAAGTACCAAAAAATATATATAAGAGAGGTTTCCTGATTACCCTCGTGTGCTCATTTATGATTATCACAAATAGAAACTGAGAATAGGTGGGTTCCGTACTAGGAAAACAAATCATGTCCAAAGAGTAATCGATGTGAAATGAAAAACATTTTTGGCATCCACCATAGGCTCTTGATGCCACTGAGTTTGAATTTAAAGTCATTGATGTAGTATTTGGTAAAATGAGCTGTCACTTTTTTTTATGTCGGGTTGTTTTGTAATATTTAGGGTTAATTATAACTTATTATATTCAAGTGGAACAATTTTAAAAATTAATATATGTATTTAAAAAACTTTCATTTGGATTCACTTAGCTACTAAAAATTTATTTCGTTAGATTACAGGGGAAATGACAGATTGATACACTCAAAAGATACCGTTTTTAACTTTGATACACCGAAGTTTAAACTTCTCATTTCCGCTCACCCGATGCAATTTTTTTTTCCCATCACTAACAATGTTAGATTTTGGATGGAATAATTTTATTTTGTGTGAAAAGTAAAAATTACCCTCAATTATTCATCAAAATTTCAAATTATCTCATAATTGATCAAATTATAATACATATTTGATAATAAATAATTTCTATTAATAATATTTATCAGCAAACTTTCATTCGAATCCAGTCAGACCAGCTTAATTATTAATAATTGAAATGATATTGATTACAAATTTAAACAATATTAATTATTAATAATATATTAAAATTTTCTAATGACATAACTCTCTCATACGAGTTCTATTTCGGGCTTATAATATATCAAATTGAAGAGAATCGAAAGATTAAAAACTTTGAAGAAATATTTTTTATTATTAATAATGAATATTTTTTTAACAATTAATAATTGAAATATTTTAATTAATTAAAATAATATTAATCATTAAAATATATTTAACTATTAATAATATATCGAAACTTTCGAATGACATAAATCTCTCATTCGAGTTCCGTTTCAAGCTCATAGTATATTAAATCGAAGAGAATCAGAAGATCATCAACTTTGAAGAAATAAGTTTTTATCCAAAATTTCATCCAACGACAACAAATTTCTTATACTCTTAAAATAATTCATCCAAAATTTAATGGTGTTAGAGCAAAATGGAATAATTATTTACCAAGTAAAAGTAAATAAATTATTAATAATATAAAGACAAAAATTATTTCTTCAAAGTTTTCGACTTCTGATTCTCTTCGATTTGATATAGTATGAGCCCAAAACGAAACTCGTATGAGAGAGTTATGTTATTCAAAAGTTGCAATATATTATTAATAATTAATATTATTATTTATAATAGTATTATTTTAATTATTAATAATTAATTTACTTTTAATATCTATTATTAATAGTCAATAACTAAATTGATTAACTTTTAATTTTTATTAAATTATTAATAATAATCATAATCATAAAAATTTAATTTTTTGTTAATAAATATTATTAATAGAAATTATTTATTATTAAATAAGTATTATAATTTGATGAATTATGAATAATTTGATGAATAATAACATCAATTTAAAAATTTGATGTATAATTGAGGGTAATTTTGACTTTTCACACGAAATTAAAATGTTTCATTCAAAATCTAACACTGTTAGTGATGGAACAAAAAATGGCAAATCCGGTGAGCGGAAATGGCAAGTTTAAACTTAACTGTATCAAAGTTAAAAACGGTATATTTTGGGTGTATCAGTCTGTCCTTTCCCCTAGATTATATTATTTTTTTCTGTTAATTTTTTTTCAGAATGCCAAAAATACCCTTCTCTTTGAACCTTACAAAAATCTCACAAATGAACGTGTTTTTTTCCACCCTGAAGATTTGGGATTTCCAGGTAGAGTTGGTCCAAGGCTCTCGTCACTCTGGATCTGGGGTGGTCGTGGAAGAAATCAGCCTCAACCACGGAGACGCGGGTCTCCCATTGTGGACCACCATGAAGCGGCGGAGCTGATCGACGGAGATATTGGAGTCGCCATCGCTGAATCGTTGGAAGATGATCCTCGACTGAATTAGGAACTTGTTCATAAATGGTTCAATTTGTTCATGAACGGAATTTGGGAAAATCGAATTTGTTCATGTTGTGGTGTTGTTTGTTGAAATCATGGCTGAGGTTATGGTTTTATGGTTTTGGGAAAATCGAATATGTTCTTGAATTTAGAAAGTCAACTATTCCATATCTGATCAAATTGGAATTCCTTAAATGTATTTTGTGGGTATGCGTTTATGTCCAAGGATTATGGTTTTCTTAACTCAAAGTTTGTGTTTTTAATATGAAATCTAAAACTTTTTTTGTTTCTCTCGAATTCAGGTTTAAGTTGGATTAATGGGATGAGATTTTTGGTTTGTGAACTGAGATTTTCGTTTGAATTATAAATTCTTGTCATATATTTGAAAACTTGGATTTGATAGTGATAGCATTTTGTGCCCTAGTTCAATTGCTAGTAGCCTGTAAACGTCTATGTACATTATCATCGTTTGTAATATATATAAAATCGGCTTTGTATTACTTATGTGTTAGAGGTGGCGTGAAGATTCTTGTCATGTATTGCAAGAGGTCACGTGAAGATTCACTACGTTGCATCTGATGATAACACAGCCGACCCCTTGACCAAGGCTCTTCCACAATGGGTATAGACTGGGACTTAGATTGGAACTAGGGGCAAGTGGGAGATTGATAGCATTTTAGTGCCCTAGTCCAATTGCTAGTAGTCTGTAAATGTCTATGTATATTTATCATCGTTTGTAATAAATAAAACGGCTTTATATTACTTATGTGTTGAAGTAATATGTTAAGCATGATCTGATTTATGACCACTAAAGTAGTAGAACCATAAATCTGTACGGATCACACTTAACGAGTCCCTGGTTAATATATGCTTCCATAGAAGCAACCAGTATGAGGATGGTTCTTAATGACGTAGTTCTACTTGTCATAGGGATGAGGGATCCCGGAATCATATCATAGATATCATGAGGTGATTGATATCGGACGACCCGCTTTGAATAGTGTTTTCATAGATTAAGCCATGAACATATTCAAATGCGATAGCTTGTCACGATATCCTTAGACCGAGGAGTCTTTGTGATCACTATGCAATGTACGTGCGGATTTAACTTGCGCTCAACGCTTTCCGTAACAGGATTGCAATAACGGGCATGATTGGGTGGCGGAACGGGTTGCATGAGTGACACGAAAGACGACTAAGGGATTTATCCCTCATACTACGGTATGGGAAAGATATCCGTTAAAGGCCTCATGATCGAGACTGACTGAGAGTAAGAGCATGGCCATGCCGGTGATACGGGTTATCAGTTCTCAGCCATCTCACATATCAAGTAACAATGATTGATTAAACAAGGGTGACGACTCTATGCCTTGTGATCAATCGGGATATCTAGAGATAACAGGATAGTGACTTGTACGCACAAGATTAAGTCGAATTATCGATCGTCATGCACCTTGGGTAATCATAACGTCTTACTAGAGGCCCCTTATGATGGATCGGGCAAGAGAGATCTTTTGCGCCGATCTGCCAACGGTGGCATGAGCCTGAAGGGTCACACGCATTCAAGACGGATAACTTGAGACAAGGAAACCTTAACGTTTCTTGAGGAGCAATGCATGGACAAAACTGAAGGTTTTGGGCCATGGGTTCGGTTTGAGAGAACAATTAGCGAATCGAGAAAACTGAGTTTTTTCGTCGATGTCGCGTCGGACTTTGTTTGATAAGTAACGACAAAAAGGGTAGGGCAAACTTTTGGACACGGCACAAAACCACATGGTCGAGCCCGTTGGGCTCGGCCTATAAGGTCACGTGACCGACCCAAACAAGGGCCTATCATAAGGTTATGAGCCCGTTGGACAGGAATTTACGACTTGTGTTAAAGTTGGAACGCAGGGAGTACGTCCTTGATAAGGCTATCCCGGTGGAGCCAGCTGCCAACGCAACGAGGGTCGTTAAGGATGCGTACCAGAAACACCTTAGCGACTCTATCGACGTTGCGTTTGTCATGCTGGGCTGCATGGAGGCGGACCTCCAGAAGTAATTTATGGAGCTATCCCATGATCCGTTTGCAATGTTTTCACAGATCAAGGATATGTTCAAAGAGAAAGTACGTATTGAAAAATACACTGTTCTCCGAGAACTCATTGCCTGCAAGATGTCAGCAGGCAGCTCCGTAGGTCCACACGTCCTACGTATGAAGGGACATTTCGATCATATGACTAGTCTCGGAATGACTATGGAGAAAGAAATGGCTGCGGATTTTATTCTGCAATCCCTTCCTCATGCATATGGTGGGTTCGTCATGAACTATCACATGCATGACATGGACAAGACCGCGTCGGAGTTGCACAGCATGCTAGTGACTGCCGAGAAGAGCATAAGGGGGAGTTCGCCCAAAAGTGTTCTTATGGTCAAGAAGGGATCCAGCTTCAAAGCTGGTGGTGGCAAGGGTAAAGGCCCAATGCACTTGGCAGGAAAGATCAGACGACCATTTGTTCCTAAACCTTCCATGCCCGTAAAAGGCAAGGGGAAGGCAGAGGAGTCGGTCTGTTTCTACTGTCAAAAGCCTGGTCATTGGAAGAAAGACTGTCAGCAGCTGAAGGAAGATCAGAAGAGGGCGGTGGGGCCGCTACTTCGTCAGGTATTCCATTAGAGCTAAATCTTTCTACTATAAATGCTTGGGTACTAGACACTGGAGCTGAGTCTCATGTCTGTGCGGATGTGCAGGTACTGCATAGTAGAAGAGATATGGGGGAAAACGAGGTGGACCTAAGGGTTGGGAACAACGTGCGAGTTACCGCAACTGCTGTGGGTTCAGTTGACCTTGTTTTGCCTAGTGGGCTTGTAATAGAACTTTTTGATGTGTTTTGCGTACCTGCTTTCAGCAGGAATATTGTATCAATATAACTTCTTGAAAAAGAAGTTTATTATTTTGATATTAAGAATGAGTTTTATAAAATTATGCGCAATAACATGTTTTATGGAAATGCTCACACTGTTGGAGGTTTATACATATTAAATATGTAAAACTTGAGATCCAACATGCTCTATAATGTTAATACTAAGAGGTTTAAAGCTAATAATTTAGACCAAACTCTAATCTGGCATTGTCGTCTAGGTCACATAAATGAGAAACGCATCTCGGTGCTTCACAAGCGCGGACTTCTAAGTCAATTCGAACTCCAAACGATTGATAGATGTGAAGCTTGTTTAATAGGCAAGATGACTAAAGCGCCCTTCACTAGTTTAGGTGAGAGGACAGGTGATCTATTGGGTCTAATACATTCAGACGTATGTGGACCAATGAGTACACCAGCCAGAGGTGGTTTAGGCTACTTTATCACATTTACTGATGATTTCAGTAGATATGGTTATGTCTATCTCATGAGACATAAGTCCGAAGCCTTTGATACATTCAAGGAGTTTAGGACTGAAGTAGAAAACCAACTCGGAAAGAGTATCAAGGCACTCCGTTCTGATCGGGGTGGAGAATACTTATCCGAGGAGTTTCTTAGTAATCTTACTGAAAGTGGAATACTATCTCATTGGACTCCGCCAGGAACACCGCAACTCAATGGTGTGTCCGAGCGAAGGAATCGGACATTGTTGGATATGGTTCGATCGATGTTAATTCTCACTGATCTCCAGATCTCCTTCTGGAGTTACGCTCTACAAACGGCTGCATTCATAATAAACAGGGCTCCGTCGAAAGCAGTGGAAGGCACATCATTCGAGAAATTGTACGGGAAGGAACCCGTTTTGTCCTTCCTAAAAATCTGGGGTTGCGAGGCTTATGTAAAACGGTTGCTTGCAACCAAGCTCGAACCGAGATCTGATAAGTACACTTTCGTCGGATATCCAAAAGAAACAAACGGATACTACTTCTACAAACCGAGCGAAAATAAAGTTTTTGTCGCTCGAGGTGGGACATTCTTGGAAAAGGAATTTATTTCCAAGACAGTCAGTGGGAGGGTTGTTCATCTTGATGAAGTTCTAGATGAGATGGTCACTCGGGAACCACTGGACGACCCACTAGAAGAAGTAGAGCCAGAAGTGGTCGTTGAGCAAGAACCAATAGCTACGGTTAATGAGGACGGTCCGAGGCGGTCTGAAAGGATAAGTCATGCACCTATCAGATACGGTTTCTTAGTAACTGGAGGTGATGATTTAGTGTTACTGGACAATGATCCAACTACCTTTCGAGAGGCCTTGGACGGAACCGACTCTGAGAAATGGCTGGAAGCCATGAGGGAAGAAATGCAATCCATGTCAGATAATCAAGTGTGGGACTTGGTGGATAAAACCCCTGACGTTAAAGTCATTAGGTGTAAATGGATCTTTCAAATAAAGATAGACATGGATGGCAAACCTCAGACCTATAAAGCAAGACTAGTAGCAAAATGTTATAGGCAAGTCCAAATAATTGACTATGAAGAGACCTTTTCTCTAGTAGATATGGTCAAATCTATCCGGATTCTACTTGCCGTAGCAGCGTATCATAACTATGAGATATGGCAAATGGACGTCAAAACCGCCTTCCTCAACGGGAGGTTAGGTGAGGACGTTTATATGACCCAGCCTGAGGGTTTTGAGTATCCTAAGAATAAGGGAAAGATTTGCAAGTTGCTAAATTCAATCTATGGTTTGAAGCAAGCATCTCGGAGTTGGAATCAACGTTTTGATGAAGTTGTGAAACAGTTTGGCTTCATCAAGAACGATGATGAACCTTGCGTATATAAAAAGGCAGATGGGAGCAAAGTGGTCTTCTTGATGCTTTATGTTGATGACATACTGCTCATTGGAAACGACGTCCCTACCTTGCTCTTAACAAAGACTTGGTTAGGTGAGTGTTTCGCAATGAAGGACTTAGGTGAGGCCTCTTACATCTTGGGGATCAAGATATATAGAGACTGTGCCAAGCGGGTCTTGGGGTTAAGTCAAAGCACCTACATAGACAAAGTGTTGAGAAGATTCTCAATGCAAGATTCAAAGAAAGGACTGTTGCCCATGCGTCATGGCATGAAGCTTAGCAAGAAGCAGTGTGCTGAGACACCTGCAGAGCTAGCAAGAATGAATGAGATCCCATATGCTTCGGCTATAGGGTCCATAATGTATGCCATGATATGTACAAGACCGGATGTCTCGTTTGCCCTAAGCTGTGCCAGTAGACATCAATCCAAACCCGGTAAGGAACACTGGATTGCCATCAAGGCGATTCTCAAATATTTGAGAAAAACCAAAGACGCTTTTCTTGTATACGGGGGAAGAAATGATGATCTAGTCGTCAATGGATATGTCGACGCTAGTTTCCAGACAGACCCCGATGACTTTAAGAGTCAGTTGGGATATGTGTTTACGTTGAACGGTGGAGCATTCAGCTGGAAAAGAAAGAAGCAGGACACCATTGCCGACTCTACGACCGAAGCTGAGTACATTGCTGCATCAGAAGCGGCAAAAGAGGCTGTATGGATCAGGAGTTTCATGGCTGGGTTAGGTATAATTCAAAACCCATCTAACCTAGTAGACTTATATTGTGACAACACCGGGGCCATTGCGCAAGCTAAGGAACCCAGGGCACATGACAGATCCAAACATGTACTCAAGAAGTATCACATCATCCGCGACATTGTTGCTAGAGGTGACGTGAAGATCCACTACGTTGCATTTGATGATAACACAGCCGACCCCTTGACCAAGGCTCTTCCTCAAGCAAAACATGATAAACATGTTAGGTCAATGGGTATAGACTGGGACTTAGATTGGAACTAGGGGCAAGTGTGAGATTGATAGCATTTTGTGCCCTAGTCCAATTGCTAGTAGCCTGTAAACGTCTATGTAAATTATCAACGTTTGTAATATATATATAAACGGTTTTGTATTACTTGTGTGTTGAAGTAATATGTTAAGCATGATCTGATTTATGACCACTAAAGTAGTAGAACCATAAATCTGAACGGATCACACTTAACGAGTCCCTGGTCAATATATGCTTCCATAGAAGCGACCAGTATGAGGATGGTTCTTAATGACGTAGTTCTACTTGTCATAGGGATGAGGGATCTCGAAATCATATCATAGATATCATGAGGTGATTGATATCGGACAACCCGCTTTGAATAGTGTTTTCATAGATTAAGCCATGAACATATTCAAATGCGATAGCTTGTCACGATATCCTTAGACCAAGAAGTCTTTGTGATCACTATGCAATGAACGTGCGGCTTTAACTTGCGCCTAACGCTTTCTGTGAAAGGATTGCTATAAAGGGCATGATTGGGTGGCGGAACGGGTTGCATGAGTGACACGAAAGACGGCTAAGGGATTTATCCCTCATACTACGGTATGGGAAAGATATCCGTTAAAAGGGCCCTATTGATGGAGACTGACTGAGAGTAAAAGCATGGCCATGCCGGTGATACGGGTTATCAGTTCTCAGCCATCTCACGCATCAAGTAACAATGATTGATTAAACAAGGGTGACGACTCTATGCCTTGTGATCAATCGGGATATCTAGAGATTGTAGGGTTTTGGAGCGTTCTAGATCGTCGAGATAGCGGAAGCATTATAAGAAAATCTACTCCAAACCTTGTCCAAGAACATAAACCATTAAATCCCAAAGCAAAATCTATTCCACAAAATATTTACCTTTAAGTCTTGTATGAATCGATAAAGAAGAACGTTCGGATCTTCTTCTCTAAAGCAAGTCCACACCAAGGGGATGATCTTGATGATCCCTCACTTAATTGCCTACTAGAACAATTAACATAGTGATCACAAAGACTCCTTGGTCTAAGGATATCGTGACAAGCTATCGCATTTGAATATGTTCATGGCTTAATCTATGAAAACACTATTCAAAGCGGGTCGTCCGATATCAATCACCTCATGATATCTATAATATGATTACGAGATCCCTCATCCCTATGACAAGTAGAACTACGTCATTAAGAACCATCCTCATACTGGTCGCTTCTATGGAAGCATATATTGACCAGGGACTCGTTAAGTGTAATCCGTACAGATTTATGGTTCTACTACTTTAGTGGTCATAAATCAGATCATGCTTAACATATTACTTCAACACACAAGTAATACAAAACCGTTTATATATATATATTACAAACGTTGATAATTTACATAGACGTTTACAGGCTACTAGCAATTGGACTAGGGCACAAAATGCTATCAATCTCCCACTTGCCCCTAGTTCCAATCTAAGTCCCAGTCTATACCCATTGACCTAACATGTTTATCATGTTTTTCTTGAGGAAGAGCCTTGGTCAAGGGGTCGGCTGTGTTATCATCAGATGCAACGTAGTGGATCTTCACGTCACCTCTAGCAACAATGTCGAGGATGATGTGATACTTCTTGAGTACATGTTTGGATCTGTCATGTGCCCTGGGTTCCTTAGCTTGCGCAATGGCCCCGGTGTTGTCACAATATAAGTCTACTAGGTTAGATCGGTTTTGAATTACACCTAACCCAGCCATGAAACTCCTGATCCATACACCCTCTTTTGCCGCTTCTGATGCAGCAATGTACTCAGCTTCGGTCGTAGAGTCGACAATGGTGTCCTGCTTCTTTCTTTTCCAACTGAATGCTCCACCGTTCAACGTAAACACATATCCCAACTGACTCTTAAAGTCATCGGGGTCTGTCTGGAAACTAGCATCGACATATCCTTTGACGACTAGATCATCATTTCTTCCCCTGTATACAAGAAAAGCGTCTTTGGTTTTTCTCAAATATTTGAGAATCGCCTTGATGGCAATCCAGTGTTCCTCACCGGGTTTGGATTGATGTCTACTGGCACAGCTTAGGGCAAACGAGACATCCGGTCTCGTACATATCATGGCATACATTATGGACCCTATAGCCGAAGCATATGGGATCTCATTCATTCTTGCTAGCTCTGCTGGTGTCTCAGCACACTGCTTCTTGCTAAGCTTCATGCCATGACGCATGGGCAGCAGTCCTTTCTTTGAAACTTGCATTGAGAATCGTCTCAACACTTTGTCTATGTAGGTGCTTTGACTTAAGCCCAAGACCCGCTTGGCACGGTCTCTATATATCTTGATCCCCAAGATGTAAGAGGCCTCACCTAAGTCCTTCATTGTGAAACACTCACCTAACCAAGTCTTTGTTAAGAGCAAGGTAGGGACATCGTTTCCAATGAGCAGTATGTCATCAACATAAAGCACCAAGAAAACTACATTGCTCCCATTTGCCTTTTTATACACGCAAGGTTCATCATCGTTTTTGACGAAGTCAAACTGTTTCACTACTTCATCAAAACGCTGATTCCAACTCCGAGATGCTTTCTTCAAACCATAGATTGATTTGAGCAACTTGCAAATCTTTCCCTTATTCTTTGGATCCTCAAAACCCTCAGGCTGGGACATATAAACGTCCTCAGCTAACCTCCCGTTGAGGAAGGCGGTTTTGACATCCATTTTCCATATCTCATAGTTGTAATACGCTACTACGACAAGTAGAATGCGGATAGATTTGACCATAGCTACTGGAGAAAAGGTCTCTTCATAGTCAATTCCGTGGATTTGCCTATAACCTTTTGCTACCAGTCTTGCTTTATAGGTCTGAGGTTTGCCATCCATGTCTATCTTTATTTTAAAGATCCATTTACACCCAATGACTTTTACGTCAGGGGTATGATCCACCAAGTCCCACACTTGATTATCTGACATTGATTGCATTTCTTCCCTCATGGCTTCCAGCCATTTCTCAGAGTCGGTTCCGTCCAAGGCCTCTCGAAAGGTAGCTGGATCATTGTCCACTAATACTAAACCATCACCTTCAGTTACTAAGAAACCGTATCTGACAGGTGCATGACTTATCCTTTCAGACCGCCTCGGACCGTCCTCATTCACTGTAGCTATTGGTTCTTGCTCAACGACCACTTCTGGCTCTACTTCTTCTAGTGGGTTGTCTAGTGGTTCCCGAGTGACCATCTCATCTAGAACTTCATCAAGATGAACATCCCTCCCACTGATTGTCTTGGAAATGAACTCTTTTTCCAAGAATGTCCCACCTCGAGCGACAAAAACTTTATTTTCGCTCGGTTTGTAGAAGTAGTATCCTTTTGTTTCTTTTGGATATCCGACGAAAGTGCATTTATCTGATCTCGGTTCGAGCTTGGTTGCAAGAAACCGTTTTACATAAGCCTCGCAACCCCAGATTTTTAGGAAGGACAAAACGGGTTCCTTCCCGTACCACTTCTCGAATGATGTCCCTTCCACTGCTTTCGACGGAGCCCTGTTTATTATGAATGCGGCCGTTTGCAGAGCATAACCCCAGAAGGAGATCGAGAGATCAGTGAGACTTAACATCGATCGAACCATATCCAACAATGTCCGATTCCTCCGCTCGGACACACCATTAAGTTGGGGTGTTCCTGGCAGAGTCCACTGAGATAATATTCCACCTTCAGTAAGATAACTAAGAAACTCCTCGGATAAGTATTCTCCACCCGGATCAGAACGGAGTGCCTTGATATTCTTTCCGAGTTGGTTTTCTACTTCAGTCCTAAACTCTTTGAATTTATCAAAAGTTTCCTCAGGAGATAGACATAACCATATCTACTGAAATCGTTAGTAAATGTGATAAAGTAGCCTAAACCACCTCTGGCTGGTGTACTCATTGGTCCACATACGTCTGAATGTATTAGACCCAATAGATCACCTGCCCTTTCGCCTAAACCAGCGAAGGGCGCTTTAGTCATCTTGCCCATTAAACAAGCTTCGCATCTATCAATCGGTTGGAATTCGAATTGACTTAGAAGTCCGCGCTTATGAAGCGCTGAGATGCGTTTCTCATTTATGTGCCCTAGACGACAATGCCAGATAAGAGTTTGGTCTAAATCATTAGCTTTAAACCTCTTAGCATTTATATTATAGAGCATGTTGGTTTTCGGGTTTTGCATATTAAATACGTATAAACCTCCAACAGTGTGAGCATTGCCATAAATCATGTTGTTGCGCATAATATTAAAAAACCCGTTCTTAATATTAAAATAATAACCTTCTTTCTCAAGAAGAGAAATTGAGATAATATTCCTGCTGAAAGCAGGTACGCAAAACACATCATTAAGTTCAATTACTAGCCCACTGGGCAAAGCAAGGTTCACAGAACCCACGGCAGTTGCGGCAACTCTGATATTGTTCCCAACTCTTAGGTCCACCTCGCTTTCCCCCATATCTCTTCTACTGTGTAACACCTGCACATCCGCACAGACATGAGACTCAGCTCCAATGTCTAGTACTCAGGTATTTATTGTAGAAAGATATAGCTCTAATGGAATACCTGATGAAGTAGCGGCCCCACCGCCCTTCTTCTGATCCTCCTTACGCTGCTGACAGTCTTTCAACCAATGACCAGGCTTTTGACAGTAGAAACAGACCGACTCCTTTGCCTTCCCTTTGCCTTGTACGGGCATGGAAGGTCTAGGAACAAATGGTCGACTGTTCTTTCCTGCCAGGTGCTTTGGGCCTTTACCCTTGCCACCACCAGCTTTGAAGCTGGGTCCCTTCTTGACCATAAAGACATTTTTGGGCGAACTGCCCCTTATGCTCTTCTCGGCAGTCACTAGCATGCTGTGCAACTCCGACGCGGTCTTGTCCATATCATGCATGTGATAGTTCATTACGAACCCACCATATGCATGAGGAAGGGATTGCAGAATAAAATCCGCAGCCATTTCCTTTTCGATAGACATACCGATGCTAGTCATATGGTCAAAATGTCCCTTCATACGTAGGACATGTGGACCTACGGAGCTGCCTGCTGACATCTTGCAGGCAATTAGTTCTCGGAGAACAGTGTATTTTTCAATACGTACTTTCTCTTTGAACATATCCTTGATCTGTGCAAACATTGCAAACGGATCATGGGATAGCTCCATAAACTGCTTTTGGAGGTCCGCCTCCATGCAGCCCAGCATGACTCACGCAACGTCGATAGAGTCGCTAAGGTGTTTCTGGTACGCATCCTTAACGACCCTCGTTGCGTTGGCAGCTGGCTCCACCGGGATAGCCTTATCAAGGACGTACTCCCTGCGTTCCAACTTTAACACAAGTCGTAAATTTCTGTCCCAGTCCAGATAATTTGTCCCATTGAGTTTACACTTTTCGAGTATAGTCCTCAACGACAAATTAGACGAATTTGTTGAATTACTAGCCATTTCTACACGAAGAAAGTAAATTTAATCAGAATAGTTGAATAAATTTACGAAGATCCGAATTAAACACCAACCATAAGATTCTAAGGTTTTAGAATCTTAAACCAAGATCCCTTATTCGTCATTTGAAGTACGCTCAGGCGCACCGCTCCAATTGACTTATTTAGGTAGGACGTCCGTCCAATTACAACCCGTGTAACTCTTAGTCAGGGTATGTGCAAAAGCACACGGCTTACCCTTCCGATGCCCCAGCTCGACCTCAGGCCAAGAATCGGGGTCGAGTCAACCAACCTTCACTAACGAGCAAACTTTGTGCAGATTCTCCGCTAAGGCGCACGACATCCCAGAAAGTTTACCATTCCATATCTAGAACCCATTCGATCGATGCTCCGCTAAGGCGCACGACACCGATAAAATGTTTCTACATGGGTGTGAATTTGGATGGCATCTCACTTGATTTAAATTCGTTTGTAAATTGGTTGTGCTTAATAATTCGAAAGTATTTGGAACAATTACGAATCCGTCATCAACAACCCGTGTTGTGACGTTTCTAATTGTATCACATACTATCTCTTCTACTGTGTAACACCTGCACATCCGCACAGACATGAGACTCAGCTCCAATGTCTAGTACTCAGGTATTTATTGTAGAAAGATATAGCTCTAATGGAATACCTGATGAAGTAGCGGCCCCACCGCCCTTCTTCTGATCCTCCTTACGCTGCTGACATACTTTCAACCAATGACCAGGCTTTTGATAGTAAAAACAGACCGACTCCTTTGCCTTCCCTTTGCCTTGTACGGGCATGGAAGGTCTAGGAACAAATGGTCGACTGTTCTTTCCTGCCAGGTGCTTTGGGCCTTTACCCTTGCCACCACCAGCTTTGAAGCTGGGTCCCTTCTTGACCATAAAGACATTTTTGGGCGAACTGCCCCTTATGCTTTTCTCGGCAGTCACTAGCATGCTGTGCAACTCCGACGCGGTCTTGTCCATATCATGCATGTGATAGTTCATTACGAACCCACTATATGCATGAGGAAGGGATTGCAGAATAAAATCCGCTGCCATTTCCTTTTTCATAGACATACCGATGCTAGTCATATGGTCAAAATGTCCCTTCATACGTAGGACGTGTGGACCTACGGAGCTGCCTGCTGACATTTTGCAGGCAATTAGTTCTCGGAGAACAGTGTATTTTTCAATACGTACTTTCTCCTTGAACATATCCTTGATCTGTGCAAAGATTGCAAACGGATCATAGGATAGCTCCATAAACTGCTTCTGGAGGTCCGCCTCCATGCAGCCCAACATGACACACGCAACGTCGATAGAGTCACTAAGGTGTTTCTGGTACGCATCCTTAACGACCCTCGTTGCGTTGGCAGCTGTCTCCACCGGGATAGCCTTATCAAGGACGTACTCCTTGCGTTCCAACTTTATCACAAGTCGTAAATTTCTGTCCCAGTCCAGATAATTTGTTCCATTGAGTTTACACTTTTCGAGTATAGTCCTCAACGACAAATTAGACGAGTTTGTTGAATTACTAGCCATTTCTACACGAAGAAAGTAAATTTAATCAGAATAGTTGAATAAATTTACGAAGATCCGAATTAAACACCAACCATAAGATTCTAAGGTTTAGAATCTTAAACCAAGATCCCTTATTCATCATTTGAAGTACGCTAAGGCGCACCGCTCCAATTGACTTATATAGGTAGGACGTCCGTCCAATTACAACCCGTGTAACTCTTATTTAGGGTATGTGCAAAAACACACGGCTTACTCTTCCGATGCCCCAGCTCGACCTGAGGCCAAGAATCGTGGTCGAGTCAACCAACCTTCACTAACGAGCAAACTTTGTGCAGATGATTCGCTAAGGCGCACGACATCCCATAAATTTACCATTCCCTATCTAGAACCCATTCGATCGATGCTCCGCTAAGGCGCACGACACCGATAAAATGTTTCTACATGGGTGTGAATTTGGGTGGCATCTCACTTGACTCAAATTAGCTTGTCAATTGGTTGTGTTTAATAAGTCAAAAGTATTTGGCACAATTACATATCCGTCATCAACAACCCGTGTTGTGACGTTTCTAATTGTATCACATACTATCTTCATTTGAAACCGTCATTTGCAACCCGTGCAAACACGTTTCAAATTGGAACTCATCCATCACAACCCGTGCGATGATAGTTCACAACGCTTTAAACATGCAAACAATTAAAGTCGATTTTAATCTTTGCATGTGAGGTGATGACTTATAAACTTATAAGCTAATCATGCAAGCATGTTATTAATTAAATAATTCAAGCAAGCATTCATAAAGCGTTAAATATGCATTTTATAGCCCATCCTAATCTTAGGATTCTACGAGTCTTCACATCTTCTCGTCTTTCTCATTCGGGCTCCCACTAGCTCTTGGACTTCCTCCAAGGCCGTCATTGTGCTCGATTTTCCATCCTTCTCGTCTTTGAGTAATAATTACAATTAATACTCACTTCGTATGCCGGATAAAAAAATAATTACACTTTATGGGCTCGAATAAAAGAATAATTACACGCTAACACTAACGGTATGCAAACCGTGAAAGCGATAAAATCTAATAGGCTACTAATGCATCATACATTTCATCACATCATCCAACATGTTATCACACAAACATGTTATCAAATAATATGCAATAATTCCGGTTTTAATTTTGCCAAGTCGCTTGGTCGGGTTTATCGAAACTAGACCATTTCCAAAAACGGTTTATCGAAACCGATTAAATTTTGAAAGTTTTTGAAATATTGGATCGCGGGTTCGTGACACGGATCAAACACCACGCACGAACCAAGTCGGGCCAAGCCAATGGGCCGAGCCTAACTTAACACGGCCCGGTTTGGGCCTTCGAAGGCCAAAGCCCGGCTTGCCGCCACTCTCGGCCTCGGCCAGGAGTGGGGACGGGCCCGGTCACCGCCGGCCTCACCAGCCTCCGGTGACCTCCGTCCGGTACCTCCGATCCGGCTCCCCGAGAGTCTCTTCTCGTACCCGACAAATCCAATAATTTCTGAAAAATTCCAAATTCAATATATTTTCAAAAATAACATATTTCATGCACATATCCCAAAAAGCATTAAAATCATGTTATCAACAATTTGGCATGCAAATAATCACAAAACCGAAATAAATTCAACAAGACAAAGATTAAGAGGGTAACCACGCTCTGATACCACTGTAGGGTTTTGGAGCGTTCTAGATCGTCGAGATAGCAGAAGCATTATAAGAAAATCTACTCCAAACCTTGTCCAAGAACATAAACCATTAAATCCCAAAGCAAAATCTATTCCACAAGATATTTACCTTTAAGTCTTGTATGAATCGATAAAGAAGAACGTTTGGATCTTCTTCTCTAAAGCAAGTCCACACCAAGAGGATGATCTTGATGATCCCTCACTTAATTGCCTACTAGAACAATTAAATGAAGAACAAGAGAGCAAGAACAAGAGGAGCAAGGGGGTGGCCGACCAAGCAAGAAGAGAGAGAGAATTTTGTGAGTTGTGTGATTAAATGAATAATGAATTAAAGTCTTATATTTGAATTCATCATCCAACTCACAAGTATGGGTTAAAAGTGATTGGTATGGGCTTAAAAGTGCTTTAACCCATACCCCTTAAATCACTCACCTCTTAATCCACAATCACCAACTAAGCATGGTGTTGTGTGGCCCCCACACATGGACCCACCATGTGGGCCGGCAAAGAGGTCTTGTTGGGCCCTTAATGGGCCGGCCATGAGGCTTCATGGGCCGAGCCCAATGGGCCCTCCCGTGTTGTCTCATGTCGTGTCCAAAAGTCGCCCGACCCTTTTGTCGTCGCTTATCAAACAAAGTCCGACGCGATATCGACGAAAAAACTCAGTTTTCTCGATTCGCTAATTATTCTCTCAAACCGAACCTATGGCACAAAACCTCCAGTTTTGTCCATGTATTGCTCCTCAAGAAACGTTAATGTTTCCTTGTCTCAAGTTATCCGTCTTGAATGTGTGTGACCCTCTAGGCTCATGCCACCGTTGGCAGATCGGCGCAAAAGATCGCTCTTGCCCGATCCATCATAAGTGGTCTCTAGTAAGACATTATGATTACCCAAGGTGCATGACGATCGATTATTCGACTTAACCCGTATCTTAAGTCACACATCCTATTATCTCTAGATATCCCGATTGATCACAAGGCATAGAGTCGTCACCCTTGTTTAATCAATCATTGTTACTTGATATGCGAGACGGCTGAGAACTGATAACCCGTATCATTTGCATGGCCATACTTTTACTCTCAGTTAGTCTCCATCAAGAGGCCCTTTTAACGGATATCTTTCCCATACCGTAGTATGAGGGATAAATCCCTTAGCCGTCTTTCGTGTCACTCATGCAACCCGTTCCGCCACCCAATCATGCCCTTTATAGCAATCCTTTCAAAGAAAGCGTTAGGCGCAAGTTAAAGCCGCACATTCATTGCATAGTGACAACAAAGACTCCTTGGTCTAAGAATATCGTGACAAGCTATCACATTTGAATATGTTCATGGCTTAATCTATGAAAACACTATTCAAAGCGGGTCGTCCGATATCAATCACCTCATGATATCTATGATATGATTCCAGGATCCCTCATCCCTATGACAAGTAGAACTACGTCATTAAGAACCATCCTCATACTGGTCGCTTTAAGGAAGCATAGGTTGACCAGGGACTCGTTAAGTGTGATCCGTGCAGATTTATGGTTCTACAACTTTAGTGGTCATAAATCAGATTATGCTTAACATATTACTTCAACACATAAGTAATACAAAGCCGTTTTATATATATATATTACAAATGATGATATTGTACATAGACGTTTACAGGCTAATAGCAATTGGACTAGGGCACAAATGCTATTAGAGATAATATGATAGTGACTTGTACGCACAAGGTTAAGTCGAATCATCGATTTTCATGCACCTTGGGTAATCATAACGTCTTACTAGAGGCCCCTTATGATGGATCGGGCAAGAGAGATCCTTTGCTCCGATCTGCCAACGGTGGCATGAGCCTGAAGGTTCACACGCATTCAAGACGGATAACTTGAGACAAGGAAACCTTAACGTTTCTTGAGGAGCAATGCATGGACAAAACTGAAGGTTTTGGGCCATGGGTTCGGTTTGAGAGAATAATTAGCGAATCGAGAAAACTGAGTTTTTTCGTCGATGTCGCGTCGGATTTTGTTTGATAAGTAACGACAAAAAGGGTCGGGCAAACTTTTGGACACAACACGAAACCACATGGGCGAGCCCATTGGGCTCGGCCCATGAGGTCACGTGACGGACCCAAACAAGGGCCTATTATGGACCCAATAAGCCTCTTGTGGCCGGCCCACATTGGTGGGTTCAATGGTGGGGGCCACACAACACCATGCTTGGTATGTGATTGTGGATTAAGAGGTGAGTGATTTAAGGGGTATGTGTGATTACACTTTAAGCCCATACCAATCACTTTTGACCCATGCTTATGAGTTGGATGATGAATTGAAATATCTAACATTGATTCATTACACAAATTATCACACAACTCACAAAACCCTCTCTCTCTCTTGCTTGGCCAGCCACCATTTTCTCTCTCCTCCATCTTGCTCTCTTGTCCTTCATTTAATTGTTCTAGTAGGCAATTAAGTGAAGGATCTTCAAGATCATCCCCTTGGTGTGGACTTGCTTTAGAGAAGAAGATCCGAAAGTTCTTCTTTATCGATTCAACAAAGACTTAAAGGTAAACATCTTGTGGAATAGACTTTGCCTTGGGATTTAATGGTTTATGTTCTTGGACAAGGTTTGGAGTAGATTTTGTTAAACGCTTCGGCTATCTCGATGATCTAGAACGCTCCAAAACACTACAGATAGATCTCCTATTTTTTTTGGTTATTGAAGCAGTTGTCATCATAAAGTTAAGCTTGATTCGGTAAATTACTGCAAAGTCTTGGGGAAACTGATATGGAATTTGTAATATCAATATCCTGAGTTTTAAATAATAAAATTTGAATTTGATACAACATAATTAAGAGAGGGGATAGAAGTTCCAGAATGACCAGCAGAAGGGTGGCGGGCCCACGGCTTCAGATATTTTCTTTATAGAACTTAATCTTTCTACTTCAGATTCTTAGGTACTAGATAGCGAAGCAGAATCTCACATATGTACGAATGTGCAGGTGCTAAGAAGTTGAAGAGATTTGGGCCAAGGCGAAGTGGACCTGAGAGTTGGCAACAGAATCAGTGTTGCTGCAACTGCTGTAGGATCCATGAGTTTTGATTTGCCCAGTGGGCTTGTACTTTCATTATCAGAAGTTTTCTGTGTACCTACTTTCAGTAGGAATATTATTTCGGTTTCTCTACTAGACAAAGATGGTTTTAATGTTTTAATAAAGAATGGAGATTTTCATATTTATCGAAATAGTATGTATTATGGAAGTGCAAGTATGGTTAGAGGTTTATATGTATTGAATACTGGTAACTCTAATTCAAGCTCAATCTATAATGTTAATACAAAAAAGGTTTAAGTCCGATGACTTAAATCAAACTCTTATCTGGCATTGTCGCCTTGGCCACATCAATGAGAAGCGGATATCAACACTGCACAAGTGTGGACTTTTAACTCCGTTCGAATTCAATTCGATTGATAGATTTGCGGCTTGTTTGATGGGAAAGATGACAAAGGCACCCTTCATAGGTAAATGTGATAGGGCAAGTGACTTATTGGGTCTAATACACACTGATGTGTGTGGACCAATGAGCACTTATGACAGGAGGGGGTTTGGGTACTTCATCACATTTACTTACGATTTCAGTAGATATGTTTATGTCTACTCAATGAGACATAAATCTGAAGCCTTTGATAAATTCAAAGAATTTCGGAATGAAGTACAAAACCAACTAGGGAAAAATATTAAAGCACTGCGTTCAGATCGAGGTGGTGAATACTTATCCGAAGAGTTTGTTGGCCATCTGAGTGATTGGGGAATTGTGTCAGAATGGACTCCGCCAGGAACTCTACAACTAAATGGTGTGTCTGAACGGAGAAATCGAACCTTGCTAGAAATGGTTTGTTCAATGATGAGCCATGCCGATCTGCCAATCTCTTTCTGGGGTTATGCTCTAGAGACAGTCGCGTTCATTTTGAACATGGCTCCAACGAAGGTCGTAGTAGGGACACCATAAAAAGTATGGAATGGGAAAAGGCCCATGTTGTCATTTCTAAAAATTTGGGGCTGTGAAGCTTTTGTAAAGCGTTTGCTTGGTGATAAGCTCGCACCAAAATTTGATAAATGCGTCTTCGTAGTGTATCTCAAAAAAAACAAGGGGATATTAATTCTATAAACCAAGCGAGAACAAGGTTTTTGTTGCTCGTGGTGGTGTGTTCTTGGAGAAAGAATTAATTTCCAAGAAAGTCAGTAGGAGTACTATACATCTCGAAGAAATTCGGGATGATGTAGGACAACCTGAAGCAATTCAGAATCATAATACTGATGATATAAAAGTTATGAAGCATGAGCTGACTATAGAGACATAACCGACACTTGCTAATATTCCGGATGGTCCACGGCGATCTGGAAGACCAAGTTAGCCACCCGTTAGATATGGGTTTCTTGTGTCGAACGATGATGACTTGGTAGTTGTGGATTTGGATGATCCATCAACTTTTCAGGAAGCCATGGTTGGGCCCGACTCTGAGAAATGGCTGGAAGCCATGAAAGAGGAAATGCAATCCATGTCAAATAACCAAGTCTGGAGCTTGGTTGATCCAACCGCTGGTGTAAAAGCCATTGGTTGCAAATGGGTTTTTAAGATAAAAACTGACATGGATGGCAAACCTCAAATCTATAAAGCAAGACTGGTTGCAAAAGGTTATAAATAAGTCCAAGGAATTGACTATGATGAAACCTTTTCCCCAGTTGCTATGGTCAAATCAATCCGTATTCTTCTAGCCATAGAAGCATATTACGATTATGAGATATGGCAGATGGATGTCAAAATCGCATTCCTTAATGGGAATCTTACTAAGGATGTGTTTATGACACAACCAGAAGGTTTTGTCGATCCGAAGAATATCAGAAAGATTTGTAAGCTGAAGAAATCCATTTATGGATTGAAGCAAACTTCTCGGAGTTGGAACATTTGTTTTGATGAAGCTGTGAAGGAATTCGGCTTCATCAAGAACTTGAATGAGCCCTGCGTTTATAAAAAGACGAATGGGAATAACATTGTTTTTTTGGTGCTTTATGTCGATGTCATTCTGCTTATGGGAAACAACATCCCATCCTTGCAGGCAACAAAGGCTTGGTTGGGAAAGTGTATCGTAATGAAGGACTTAGGCGAGGCTGTTTATATCTTAGGGATTAAGATATATAGGGATCGCTCCAAGAGGATCTTGGGCCTAAGTCAAAGCACCTATATAGACAAGATATTGAGAAGGTTATCAATGGAGGAATCCAAGAAAGGATTTATTCCCATGCGTCATGGCATAAGGCTTAGCAAGAATCAGTGTCCGAAGACAGATGATGAGCTGGAGCAAATGAAGGATATCCCATATGCTTTGGCTATAGGATCAATCATGTATGTCACGTTATGCACGAGACCGGATGTCTCGTTCGCCTTGAGCTGTACTAATAGATAATAATCCAATCATGGGAAGGAACACTGGATTGCAGTCAAAGCTATCCTCAAATACTTGAGGAGAACTAAGAATGCATTCCTGGTGTATGGAGGAGTGGATGGTGAACTAGCAGTCAGAGGTTATACTGATGCTAGTTTCCAGACAAATCCTGATGACTTTCAGAGTCAATCTGGATATGTATTCGTGTTGAATGGTGGTGCCTTCAGCTGGAAGAGCCGTAAGCAGGACACGATTGCCGACTCTACGACGGAAGCTGAGTATATAGCTAATGCAACAGCAGCTAAGGAGTCTGTGTGGATTAGGAACTTTTTGGCTGAACTAGGCATAATGCCAAACCCGTCTAGTTCAATGAGTTTACTATGTGATAACACCGGGGCAATAGCGCTAGCTAAAGAGCCAACGTCACCTGACAAATCCAAACATATGCTCAGAAAATATCATCTCATCAGAGAGTTCATTGATAGAGGAGATGTGGATATCAGTTTCGTAGCAGCAGATGAAAACATAGCCGACCCATTGACGAAGGCTTTGCCACAACCTAAGCATGAGGGACATGTAAAGTTTATGGGGATAGAATGGGATTTAGTTTTGAACTAGGGACAAGTGGGAGACTGTAGTGTAGTTACGGCGCTTTTGGTGATTGGCTTATTTTTAAGGAACTAGAGAAAATGTCATAAAGAATGTCGAAGCATCGTATGCAACATCTTGTATGACATTGTTAATGACATCTCGGCAAACATCCTGTTCGAAGGAAATTAGGAAAGTCCATGTTCTGCAGAAAGTACGACTACGATTAGGAAATATGAGAAGTTCCAGAACGTCTCCGGTTCTGGAAAGAAGAAAGACAGTGATAAAGAGGAAACCCATTAGGGTTAGTACTCATTCTCGATTGCTATAAAAGCTTAGGCTACCCCCTTAGCAATCGTGTGGTTCTTTTATTGTTTCCTAGCAATAATTTACAAAGCTCTTAGACGTGCAGGTTTGCGGGCTGAGAGGTTGTAGATTGTGCTAAGGATATTGTGTATCACCATAACTATTGAGAGTTAGGTGATTGAGGGTTTACTAATCACTTGAGTGAAGACTGCACGCAACCACAACGTTCAACGACGACTTGAACAGACAGAGCAAGGCGATTGCTCGAAGAGTGGAATCAAGACGGAGTCTTAAATTCAGGGGGAGACCCTGAGATAGATTGCACTGTAATAAGTAGCATAAAGTATAGATCTTGGGATGATCATAGGTACTTGTATGTTTTGACATATTGCTGATAGTGAAACCTTTCCACTAAGCTGAGAGCCCCCAGACGTAGGTGACGTTGCACCGAACTAGGTAAACAATTTGCTGTGTCGTTGTTTATTAGGTTTTATATTTACTGTCCTGTGTTATCTACGCAAGTTGTTATACACGGTGTTATAGCTTTATACATAACATTGAGTGTGGCATCTTGCACAACTACCTGATCAAAACTTCATGTAGAATTTGTGCCCTAGTCCAATACTATTTATGTCTATGAATATGTATCATCTTTTGCAATAAAATATAAAGCGGCATTTTATTACTATGGTGTTGTAGTAATGAGTTAAGTATATATCGATCTATATCATTGAGTGTGTCATCACTAATAGTAGAACTATGGATCTGTATGATTTATACTTAACGGGTCCCTGGTCAGTCAAGCTTCATGTGAAGCGGCCAATATGAGGATGACTCTTTATGATCATCCTCTACTAATCATGGCAACAGGTTTTTTCGGAGTCAGATCATAGATATCATTGCGGAAATGATATTGGCCGACCCGACTTGAATATGTTACATAGATGCTGTCATGAACATATTCAGAGTTCGTAGCTTGTCATTGTATCATTAGAACAAAGAGTCTCTATGATCACAATATAGTCAATATCCGAGTTTGGCTCAAGCCTAACGTTATCTGTGAAAGGGTAACCATAACGGTTGTGATTGGCTCGGGGATGGGCTATATGTGTGATACGAGAGATGTCTAAGAGATTTATCCCTCATACTACGGTATGGGATAAGTATCAGTTTAGGCCACTTGATGAGAATGACTGAAAGGAAATGCATGGCCATGCAGATGATACAGAGTATCATTTTCAGTCATCTCGGGTATCAAGAAACGGTGATTAATTAAAGGGGTAATGACAGTTGACTACAGCCAACTATGTCACGTTTCAAATTTAATACCCCAACTTCCGGTTTTTCGAATGACATACCTCAAGTTTAAATAAGCAACACATAGCCCAACGTCTGTTAAATCTAACTGATTTGGCCTGTCAAAAAGTCTAAAATGCCCTCAACCATTTTGGTCTGTTAAACTGGTCTGGTTGGTTCAATTGATATGATTATGAAATGACCATTTTACCCCTAATTGCATACCCAATTTAATTAATGCATTGAGGGCAAAATTGACTTTTCAATTACAAATATAATTCTTTAATAATTATATATATATATATTATTATTTTTATTATTATCATTAATTAATTAATAATTATATTAATTAAACCCTAATTAACCTAACCCTTCTTCAACCTCCCCGTCTCCAGCAGCCCCCACGTCTCCGGCTGCCTCCTCGTCTTCGGCCGCCTGCTCCGACCAGCCCCATCTCGGCGGAGGAGCGTCCCCGTCTCCGGTAGCCCCGATCTGCTCGACCCCGACGAGCTCGAGGCGCCCACCAGATTCGAGCTCGAGGCCCTCCTCCTCCGACGAGCTCGAGGCACCTCATTCGACCCCGACCCTCCGCCTCCTCCGACCCCGAACAGCCCAGCCCCTCCGTCGACCAGCCCAGCCCCTCCGTCAATTCCAGCGAGACCTCGAGCGGAGGTCAAGTCGGAGGGGAGGCCCAGATCCGCCGCCTTGATCTGCTCGACCCCGACACTCCGCTCGAGGCCTGCGTTCTGGCTTGAGGCTTGAGGCGGCAGATCGAGGGCCGAAGTCCGCGACGGTCGAGGCTCCCGACGTCCTCGATGGAGGATGGAGGTTTTGCTGTCCTCCGTCGTGGACTTCAAGGACCTCGCGAGCCTCGACCGTCGCGGACTTCGGCCGTCGAGGACGTCGCGAGCCTCGCCGAGGTCAGGGCCGTCCAGATCTAAGAGTTCGCGGTGGAGACGGCGAGTTCGCGAACCCAGATCTGGCCGTCGCGAACCCTCTCCGTCGAGCCCCGCGACGGAAGAGGCCGCGAGGGCACCGGTCGGGGTCGTGGGGAGGCGTGGCCCGAAGCGTGGCGGCGGTCGGAGACGGCGGTCATATCTCCGGCTCCGTCTTCGCGACGGAGGATGGAGGTTTCGCCGTCCTCGTCCTCACAGGCGTCGTCAAGCCCCTCCATCTGGGCCCGAAGCGCGGTGGCAGACGGAGTCGGGAGCAGGTGGTCGGAGTCGGAGCAGGCGGCGGTCGGAGTCGGAGCAGGCGGCTGGAGACGGCGAGCACGCAGAGAAGAAGAAGAAGAGTTTAATTATTATTTAATTAATGATTAATTATCTAACTGATTTGTTAATATAATTAATCAATTAATAATAATTTATGTATTTAATTATTAAATAATTATGATTATTAAATGTGTAATTAAAATGTCCAATTTCCCCTCAAGCCATTACTTAAGTTAATTGTTCAATTAGGTGTAAAATAGTAATTTCATAATCATATCAATTGAACCAATTAGATTGGTTTAACAGACCAAAACCATTGAGGGCATTTTAGACTTTTTGACACACCAAATTAGTTAGATTTAACAGACGTTGGGCTAAGTGTCGCTTATTTAATCTTTGGGTATCCCAAATGAAAATCTGAAAGTTGGGGTATTAAATTTGAAACGTGACATAGTTCGGTGTAGTCAATTGTCATTACCCCTTAATTAAATAAGGATTACGCCTCTATGCCTTAAGATTAATCAAGATACCTAGTGATAAAAGGATAGTGACATGGAAGACATGAGGTTAAATCGGATCGCCGATAATCATGGACTTTGGGTAATCATAATGCCTTACTAGAGGCCACTTATGATGGAAAGGGTAAAATGGTAATTTTATACGGATCTGCCAACAGGACATGAGCCTAAAGGGTTACACGCATAGGGTGCACATCTTAGAGAATTCGAGCAGAATTAACTATGGATTTGTTAAATCGGGTCGTGGCCAAAAGCCCTACGGTTTTGGGGCCACGGGCCCGTTAACTCACGTGCCATGGATCGGGCCAAAACCCTAGGGTTTTGGGCGTCGGCCATGATGGATAATGGGGCCGAAACCCATGGTGTTGGATTACCTCATGGGCTGCCAAGTTGGGCAAGGCTAAGGCCTCATGGCCGAAACCCTAATGGGTTCGGCCCATGAGCTGAAAAATTATAACTTGATTTTTCCATACAGTTACTCTGCCGAATTCTCTAACTGAACTTGTTTTCTTTCTAGTAGTGAAACTCGGGTTTAGATCTGGTGCTCTTGTGCACTCGTGAGTGCCGGATAGAGGAAAAGATCGATTCAGGATTTCCATACGCCTGATCCGGTTTAAAACCTCAAGGTAAATAATTTTTACACGTTTTCGGGGTAGAAACATGAGATCTAGGTTTGAAAAGATCCGAGGGCTGTTTCGGGGGATATTAATTTTTATATTTCCACTGCGTATTTTTTTTTGAATCGTCTGAAACCGAACAGTGGTATCAGAGGGGTTCTAGCCTTCGATCTTGTGTTTTTGCATTATTTCAGTGTTTTCGGTATTGATTTTTGCCATATTAATTTTCAGATTTTTAATTTCGGTTTTTTGGATTTAGATCTGTATGAAAACTAATTTTTTATGAAAAATAATAGATTTGGAATTTGTAGAATTTTTTGGATTTTCCGGGTCACCGGACCGGGGCTCTCAGGCCGCCGGCCCGGTGGCCGGACGGGCGGCGCCGGCCATGACCGTGGCTACGGGTCAGCTAGGGGGCCATGGCCACCCCGTCCCCACCATGGCCCGGCGCGGCGGTTCGGTGGAGGAGGTGGCGGCGGCTAGAATATCCCAAACCCTAGCCGTGGCCGATTAGGGTTTTGGCCTTAATAGGCTTCAGCCCATTGGGCCCTAGCCCATTAGGGTTTTGTGTTGTGATTCGAGATCGTGGTGGCAAACCCTAAATTATGTAAATCCAAATTATTTTAGAATATTTTCAGATTTAATTGATTTCGATAATCGTGCATCGAAAATCTATTCAAGATATTGTCGATATAAGTGCTCTAGCTCAGCCATATGATCCTCCTCGGGCGATCTCGATAAATCTTGATCCCCTGGATATATGCTGTTTTGTCCAATTCCTTCATCTCGAAACACTTCCCCAACCAAGCCTTTGTGGCTTGCATGGTGGGGATGTCGTTTCCGATAAGGAGTATTTCATCGACATATAGCACTAAGAACACGACTACACTCCCATTTTCCCTCTTGTATACGCAAGGCTCGTCTTCATTTTGCATGAAACCAAATTCTTTTATGGCTTCATTGGAAACATGACGCTTCGAACTCCATGAAACCTGCTTCAATCCATAAATGGACCTCTACAGCTTGCAAATCTTTCTAGCATTCTCTGGATTGACAAAACCCTGAGGTTGTGTCATATACATGTCCTCAATTAGCTTTCTATTAAGGAAAGAAGTCTTGACATCCATCTGTCATATCTCGTAGTCATGATATGCAGCTAAGGCGAATAGAATGCATATTGACTTGACCATTACCACTGGCGAGAAAGTTTCATCATAATCTACTCCTTGTATTTTCCTGAAACCTTTCACAACCAGTCGGGTCGTATAGGTCTGAGGAACTCCATCCATGTCATTCTTGATCATAAAGATTCATTTGGAATCGATGGTATTATCACCAGGGGTTGGATCCACTAACTTCCGCACTTCGTTGTCATGCATGGATTTCATCTCCTTCTTCATGGCTCTTAACTATTTCTCGGAATCAGAACTCAGTATGCCTTCTTGAAAGGTAATAAGATCATCAAAATCCACAATCTCCAAATAACCACTCTCAATCACCAGGAATCTGTATCTGACGGGTGCCGGACGTGGCATTTCATAACGACGTGGGGCTTCAAGAACTATGTTGGGCACCGTATGTATCTCTTTGTTTAGCTCAAGCTCCACTTCTACACTGTCTAAGCGGGGATCCTGAATTTTGTTTAGGATTCTTAGTACTCATGCCATCTCGGATTTCTTCAAGATGCACAATTCTCCCACTTTCTGTTTTAGGGAGGAATTCTATCTTCAAAAGGACACCATTCTGAGCAACAAATATTTTGTTCTCGTCGAGTTTGTAGAAGTAATATCCACGAGTTTCCTTCGGCAAAATACATTTTATCAGATCGTGGTTCGAGCTTGTCCGCCACGAGGTGTTTGACATAAGCCTCGCTGTTGGGTTCCGGGGCATCCTAATTACGTTCATGGCAGCGGAAGCAACCAATAAACCGCCCCTAACCTGCGCAAGATCGACTACCAAGTTAGATCCTTAGGAAATCGAGTTTTTGGATTTTACCAGAATCTGCCCGGCAGAAAACCGAGACTTTGAAACTCCATATCTCGAGCTACAGATCTCCAATTACTTCGGTTATTTTTGGAGATTAAACCTCAGCCAATTATCTACATCTTTTGTGTTTTGCTCCGAACCCATTTTGGAAGAGAAGACCTCTGTCTGGAGCAAAACATTTTTCCCGTCTCGCTGGACAGACTCTGCGGACCAGTCTGCTTCTCGGCCTTGTATCTCCCAAACCAGCTCTCTTTTGGAAAATCAGTATTTCACATAAGTTGTAGCCGTTGGACTTATCTTTCCAACGCCGCCAGTTTCAATTCAACGGGAGCTCGGACAAAGCGGCTATGGCTCACGCATTGTCGGTCGCCGGAACTGGACAATCTGGACAGTTTCTCCATTTTGCATTTAGTCTTTGTTGAATCGATAAAGAAGAACTTTCGGATCTTCTTCTCTAGACCAAGTCCACACCAAGGGAATGATCTTGAAGATCCTTCACTTAATTGCCTACTAGAACAATTAAATGAAGAACAAGAGAGCAAAGAGAGGAGAGAGAGAGAGTTGTGAGAGTTGTAGGATTGATGAGAGTGTGTTTTGTCTTGAATCCCATTTGATATTTCTCTACTTCATCAATCTCATGAGCATGGGTCAAATGGTGATTGGTATGGGCTTAAAGGTGCTTTAACCCATACCCCTTAAATCACTCACCTCTTAATCCACAATCACCAACTAAGCATGGTGTTGTGTGGCCCCCACACATAGACCCACCATGTGGGCCGGCCAAGAGGGCTTATTGGGCCCTTAATGGGCCGTTGTTTGGGCCGGCCATGAGACCTCATGGGCCGACCCCAATGGGCTCGCCTGTGTGGTCTCGTGCCGTGTCCAAAAGTCGCCTGACCCTTTTTGTCGTTACTTATCATACAAAGTCCGACGCGACATCGACGAAAAAACTCAGTTTTCTCGATTCGCTAATTATTCTCTCAAACCGAACCCATGGCACAAAACCTCCAGTTTTGTCCATGTATTTCTCCTCAAGAAACGTTAAGGTTTCCTTGTCTCAAGTTATCCGTCTTGAATGTGTGTGACCCTCTAGGCTCATGCCACCGTTGGCAGATCGGCGCAAAAGATCGCTCTTGCCCGATCCATCATAAGTGGTCTCTAGTAAGACGTTATGATTACCCAAGGTGCATGATGATCGATGATTCGACTTAACCTTGTGCGTACAAGCCGTCTTTCGTGTCACTCATGCAACCCGTTCCGCCACCCAATCATGCCCTTTATAGCAATCATGTCACAGAAAGCGTTAGGTGCTAGTTAAAGCCGCACGTTCATTGCATAGTGATCACAAAGACTCCTTGGTCTAAGGATGTCGTGACAAGCTATCGCATTTGAATATGTTCATGGCTTAATCTATGAAAACAATATTCAAAGCGGGTCGTCCGATATCAATCACCTCATGATATCTATGATATGATTCCGGGATCCCTCATCCCTATGACAAATGGAACTACGTCATAAAGAACCATCCTCATACTGGTCGCTTCTAAAGAAGAACATTTTGACCAGAGACACTAAGTGTGATCCGTACAGATTTATGGTTCTACTACTTTAGTGGTCATAAATCAGATCATGCTTAACATATTACTTCAACACATAAGTAATACAAAGCCGTTTTATATATATGTTACAAACGATGATAATGTACATAGACGTTTACAGGCTAATAGCAATTGGACTAGGGCACAAATGCTATCAATCTCCCACTTGCCCCTAGTTCCAATATAAGTCCTAGTCTATACCCATTGACCTAACATGTTTATCATGTTTTGCTTGTGGAAGAGCCTTGGTCAAGGGGTCGGCTGTGTTATCATCAGTTGCAACGTAGTAGATCTTCACGTCATCTCTAGCAACAATGTCGCGGATGATGTGATACTTTCTGAGTACATGTTTGGATCTGTCATGTGCCCTGGGTTCCTTTGCTTGTGCAATAGCCCCGGTGTTAACACAATATAAGTCTACTGGGTTAGATGGGTTTTTAATTACACCTAACCCAGCCATGAAACTCCTGATCCATACAGCCTCTTTTGCCGCTTCAGATGCGGCAATGTACTCAACTTCTGTCGTAGAGTCGGCAATGGTGTCCTGCTTCTTGCTTTTCAGCTGAAAGCTCCACCGTTCAACATAAACATATAACCCAACTGACTTTTAAAGTCATCGGGGTCTGTGTGGAAAAACTAGCGTCGACATATCCTTTGACGACTAGATTATCATTTCTTCCCCCGTATACAAGAAAAGCGTCTTGGTTTTTCTCAAAAATTTAGAATCGCCTTGACAGCAATCCAATGTTCCTTACCGGGTTTGGACTGATGTCTACTGGTACAACTTAGGGCAAACGAGACATCCGATCTCGTATATATCATGGCATACATTATGGACCCTATAGCCAAAGCATATGGGATCTCATTCATTCTTGCTAGCTCTGCAGGTGTCTCAGCACACTACTTCTTGCTTAGCTTCATGCCATGCCGCATGGGCAGCAGTCCTTTCTTTGAATCTTGCATCGAGAACCTTCTAACACTTTGTCTATTTAGGTGCTTTGACTTAAGCTCAAGACCCGCTTGGCACGGTCTCTATATATCTTGATCCCCAAGATGCAAGAGGCCTCGCCTAAGTCCTTCATTGCGAAACACTCACCTAACCAAGTCTTTGTCAAGAGCAAGGTAGGGACGTTGTTTCTAATGAGCAGTATGTCATCAACATAAAGCACCCAGAAGACTACTTTGCTCCCATCTGCCTTTTTATATACACAAGGTTCATCATCGTTCTTGATGAAGCCAAACTGTTTCACAACTTCATCAAAACGTTGATTCCAACTCCGAGATGCTTGCTTCAAACCATAAATTGATTTGAGCAACTTGCAAATCTTTCCCTTATTCTTAGGATCCTCAAAACCCTCAGGCTGGGACATATAAACGTCCTCAGCTAACCTCCCATTAAGGAAGGCGGTTTTGACGTCCATTTGCCATATCTCATAATTATGATAAGCTGCTACGGCAAGTAGAATGCGGATAGATTTGACCATAGCTACTGGAGAAAAGGTCTCTTCATAGTCAATTCCGTGAACTTGCCTATAACCCTTTGCTACCAGTCTTGCTTTATAGGTCTGAGGTTTGCCATCCATATCTATCTTTATTTTAACGATCCATTTACACCCAATGATTTTTACGTCAGGGGTTTGATCCACCAAGTCCCACACTTGATTATCTTACATGGATTGCATTTCTTCCCTCAGGGCTTCCAGCCATTTCTCAGAGTCGGTTCCGTCCTTATTAACTGTAGCTATTGGTTCTTGCTCAACGACTACTTCTGCTGGGTCGTCAAGTGGTTCCCGAGTGACCATCTCATCTATAAATTCATTAAGATGAACAGCCCTCCCACTGACTGTCTTGGAAATAAATTCCCTTTCCAAGAATTTTCCACCTCGATTATGAATGCGGCCGTTTGCAAAGCGTAACCCCAAAAGGAGATCGGGAGATTAGTGAGACTTAACATTGATTGAACCATATCCAACAATGTCCGATTCCTTCGCTCGGACACACCATTGAGTTGCGGTGTTCCTGGCGGAGTCCACTGAGATAGTATTCCACTTTCTGTAAGAAACTCTTCGGATAAGTATTCTCCACCCCGATCAGAACGGAGTGCCTTGATACTTTTTCTGAGTTGGTTTTCTACTTCAGTCCTAGACTCCTTGAATTTATCAAAGGCTTTGGACTTATGTCTTATGAGATAGACATAATCATATCTACTGAAATCATCAGTAAACGTGATAAAGTAGCCTAAACCACCTCTGGCTGGTGTACTCATTTGGTCCACATACGTTTGAATGTATTAGACCTAATAGATCACCTGCCCTCTCACCTAAACCAGTGAAGGGCGTTTTAGTCATCTTGCACATTTAAACAAGCTTTGCATCTATCAATCGTTTGGTATTCGAATTGACTTAGAAGTCCGCGCTTATGAAGCGCTGAGATGCGTTTCTCATTTATGTGACCTAGACGACAATGCCAGATTAGAGTTTGGTCTAAATCATTAGCTTTAAACCTCTTAGCATTTATATTATAGAGCATGTTGGATCTCGAGTTTTGCATATTCAATATGTATAAACCTCCAACAGTGTGAGCATTGCCATAAAACATGTTGTTGTGCATAATATTAAAAAACCCGTTCTTAATATTAAAATAATAACCTTCCTTTTCAAGAAGAGATATTGAAATAATAATTCTGATGAAAGCAGGTACGCAAAACACATCAAAAGGTTCAATTACAAGCCCACTGGGCAAAACAAGGTTAACAGAACCCACGGCAGTTGCGGTAACTCTCATGTTGTTCCCAACTCTTAGGTCCACCTCGCTTTCCCCATATCTCTTCTACTATTCTACACTTGTATATCCGTACAAACATGAGACTCAGCTCCAGTGTCTAGTACCCAAGCATTTATAGTAGAAAGATTTAGCTCTAATGGAATACTTGACGCAGTAGGGGCCCCACCGCCCTTCCTCTGATCATCCTTCAGCTGCTGACAGTCTTTCTTCCAGTGACCAGGCTTTTGGCAGTAGAAACAGACCTACTCCTTTGCCTTTCCCTTGCCTTTTACGGGCATGGAAGGTTTAGGAACAAATGGTCTGATCTTTCTTGCCAGGTGCATTGGGCCTTTACCCTTGCCACCACCAGCTTTGAAGCTGGATCCCGTGCTGACCAGAAGAACACTTTTGGGCGAACTGCCCCTTATGCTCTTCTCGGCAGTTACCAACATGCTGTGCAACTCCGATGCGGTCTTGTCCATGTCATGCATGTGATAGTTCATGACGAATCCATCATATGCATGAGGAAGGGATTGCAGAATAAAATCTGCAGCCATTTCCTTTTCCATAGACATACCGATACTAGTCATATGGTCAAAATGTCCCTTCATACGTAGGAGGTGCGGACCTACGGAGCTGCCTGCTGACATCTTGTAGGCAATGAGTTCTCGGAGAACAATGTATTTTTCAATACGTACTTTCTCCTTGAACATATCCTTGATCTGTGCAAACATTTGCAAACGGATCATGGGATAGCTCCATAAACTGCTTCTGGAGGTCCGCCTCCATGCAGCCCAGCATGACACACGCAACGTCGATAGAGTCGCTAAGGTGTTTCTGGTACGCATCCTTAACGACCCTCGTTGCGTTGGCAGCTGGCTCCACCGGTATAGCCTTATGAAGGACGTACTCCCTGCGTTCCAACTTTAACACAAGTCGTAAATTTCTGTCCCAGTCCAGATAATTTGTCCCGTTGAGTTTACACTTTTCGAGTATAGTCCTTAACGACAAATTAGACGAGTTTGTTGAATTACTAGCCATTTCTACACGAAGAAAGTAAATTTAATCAGAAAAGTTGAATAAATTTACGAAGATCCGAATTAAACACCAACCATATGATTCTAGGGTTTTAGAATCTTAAACCAAGATCCCTTATTCGTCATTTGAAGTACGCTAAGGCGCACCGCTCCAATTGACTTATTTAGGTAGGACGTCTGTCCAATTACAACCCGTGTAACTCTTGGTCAGGGTATGTGCATAAAACACACGGCTTACCCTTCCGATGCCCCAGCTCGACCTCAGGACAAGAATCGTGGTCGAGTCAACCAACCTTCACTAACGAGTTAACTTTGTGCAGATACTCCGCTAAGGCGCACGACATCCCACAAAATTTACCATTCCCATCTAGAACCCATTCGATCGATGCTCCGCTAAGGTGCACGACACCGATAAAAATGTTTCTACATGGGTGTGAATTTGGGTGGCATCTCACTTGACTCAAATTATCTTGTAAACTGGTTGTGCTTAATAATTCGAAAGTATTTGGCACAATTACGAACCCGTCATCAACAACCCGTGTTGTGACGTTTCTAATTGTATCACATATTATCTTCATTTGAAACCGTCATTCGCAACCCGTGCAAACACGTTTCAAATTTGAACTCATCCATCACAACCCGTGCGATGATAGTTCACAACGCTTTAAACATGCAAACAATTAAAGTCGATTTTAATCTTTGCATGTGAGGTGATGGCTTATAAATTTATAAGCTAATCATGCAAGCATGTTATTAATTAAACAATTCAAGCAAGCATTCATAAAGCGTAAAATATGCATTTTATAGCCCATCCTAATCTTAGGATTCTACGAGACTTCACAAGGATCTCGGAGTGGTAGACCGGCTCTGATACCACTGTTGGGTTCCGGGGCATCCTAATTCTGTTCATGGCAGCGGAAGCAACCAATAAACCGCCCCTAACCTGCGCAAGATCGACTACCAAGTTAGATCCTTAGCAAATCGAGTTTTCGGATTTTACCAGAATCTGCCCGGCAGAAAACCGAGACTTTGAAGCTCCATATCTCGAGCTACAGATCTCCAATTACTTCGGTTATTTTTGGAGATTAAACCTCAGCCAATTCTCTACATCATTTGTGTTTTGCTCCGAACCCATTTCGGACGAGAAGACCTCCGTCTGGAGCAAAACATTTTTCCCGTCTCGCTGGATAGACTCTGCGGACCAGTCTGCTTCTCGGCCTTGTATCTCCCAAACCAGCGTTCTTTTGGAAAATCAGTATTTCACAAAAGTTGTAGCCCTTGGACTTATATTTCCAAGGTCGCCAGTTTTAAGTCAATCAGAGCTCGGACGGAGCGGCTATGGCTCACGCATTGTCGGTCGCCGGAACTGGACAATCTGGACAGTTTCTTCATTTTGCATTTAGTCTTTGTTGAATCGATAAAGAAGAACTTTCGGATCTTCTTCTCTAGAGCAAGTCCACACCAAGGGGATGATCTTGAAGATCCATAACTTAATTGCCTACTAGAACAATTAAATGAAGAACAAGAGAGCAAAGAGAGGAGAGAGAGAGTAGTGAGAGTTGTATGCCATGATATACACCTGCAGAGCTAGCAAGAATGAATGAGATCCCATATGCTTTGGCTATAGGGTCCATAATGTATGCCATGATATATACGAGATCGGATGTCTCGTTTGCCCTAAGTTGTACCAGTAGACATCAGTCCAAACCCGGTAAGGAACATTGGATTGCCGTCAAGGCGATTCTCAATTTTTGAGAAAAACCAAAGACGCTTTTCTTGTATACAGGGGAAGAAATGATGATCTAGTCGTCAAAGGATATGTTGTCGCTAGTTTTCCAGACAGACCCTGATGACTTAAAAAGTCAGTTAGGTTATATGTTTATGTTGAACGGTGGAGCTTTCAGCTGAAAAGCAAGAAGCATGACACCATTGCCGACTCTACGACCGAAGCTGAGTACATTGCCGCATCTGAAGCGGCAAAAGATGCTGTATGGATCAGGAGTTTCATGGCTGGGTTAGGTGTAATTCAAAACCGATCTAACCTAGTAGACTTATATTGTGACAACACCGGGGCCATTGCGCAAGCTAAGGAACCCAGGGCACATGACAGATCCAAACATGTACTCAAGAAGTATCACATCATCCTCGACATTGTTGCTAGAGGTGACGTGAAGATCCACTACGTTGCATCTGATGATAACACAGCCGACCCCTTGACCAAGGCTCTTCCACGAGCAAAACATGATAAACATGTTAGGTCAATGGGTATAGACTGGGACTTAGATTGGAACTAGGGGCAAGTGGGAGATTGATAGCATTTGTGCCCTAGTCCAATTGCTATTAGCCTGTAAACGTCTATGTACATTATCATCGTTTGTAATATATATATAAAACGGCTTTGTATTACTTATGTGTTGAAGTAATATGTTAAGCATGATCTGATTTATGACCACTAAAGTAGTAGAACCATAAATCTGTACGGATCACACTTAACGAGTCCCTGGTCAAAACATGCTTCCTTAGAAGCGACCAGTATGAGGATGGTTCTTAATGGCGTAGTTCTACTTGTCATAGGGATGAGGGATCCCGGAATCATATCATAGATATCATGAGGTGATTGATATCGGACGACCCGCTTTGAATAGTGTTTTCATAGATTAAGCCATGAACATATTCAAATGCGATAGCTTGTCACGACATCCTTAGACCAAGGAGTCTTTGTGATCACTATGCAATGACCGTGCGGCTTTAACTTGCGCCTAACGCTTTCTGTGATAGGATTGCAATAAAGAGCATGATTGGGTGGCGGAACGGGTTGCATGAGTGACACGAAAGACGACTAAGGGATTTATCCCTCATACTACGGTATGGGAAAGATATCCGTTAAAAGGCCTCTTGATGGAGACTGACTGAGAGTAAGAGCATGGCCATGCCGATGATACGGGTTATCAGTTCTCAGCCATCTCACATATCAAGTAACAATGATTGATTAAACAAGGGTGACGACTCTATGCCTTGTGATCAATCGGGATATCTAGAGATAATAGGATAGTGACTTGTACGCACAAGGTTAAGTCGAATCATCGATCGTCATGCACCTTGGGTAATCATAACGTCTTACTAGAGACCACTTATGATGGATCGGGCAAGAGCGATCTTTTGCGCCGATCTGCCAACGGTGGCATGAGCTTAGAGGGTCACACACATTCAAGACGGATAACTTAAGACAAGGAAACCTTAACGTTTCTTGAGGAGCAATACATGGACAAAACTGAAGGTTTTGTGCCATGGGTTCGGTTTGAGAGAATAATTAGCGAATCGAGAAAACTGAGTTTTTCGTCGATGTCGCGTCGGACTTTGTTTGATAAGTAACGACAAAAGGGTCGGGCGACTTTTGGACACGGCATGAGACCACACGGGCGAGCCCATTGGGCTCGGCCCATGAGGCCTCACGGCCGGCCCAAACAAGGGCCCAATAAGCCTACTTGGCCGGCCCACATGGTGGGTCCATGTGTGGGGGCCACACAACACCATGCTTGGTTGGTGATTGTGGATTAAGAGGTGAGTGATTTAAGGGGTATGGGTTAAAGCACCTTTAAGCCCATACCAATCACTTTTGACCCATGCATGTTGGATGATGAATTGAAATATCTAGCATTCATTCATTAATTGAAGAATCACACAACGTAAACACATTTCCCAACAGACTCTTAAAGTCATCGGGGTCTGTCTGGAAACTAGCGTCGACATATTCTTTGACGACTAGATCATCATTTCTTCCCCCGTATACAAGAAAAGCGTCTTTGGTTTTTCTCAAATATTTGAGAATCGCCTTGACGGCAATCCAGTGTTCCTCACCGGGTTTGGATTGATGTCTACTGGTACAACTTAGGACAAACGAGACATCCGGTCTCGTACATATCATGACATACATTATGAACCCTATAGCCGAAGCATATGGGATCTCATTCATTCTTGCTAGCTCTGCAGGTGTCTCAGCACACTGCTTCTTGCTAATCTTTATGCTATGACGCATGGGTAGCAGTCCTTTCCTTGAATTATGCATTGAGAATCTTCTCAGCACTTTGTCTATATAGGTGCTTTAACTTAAGCCCAAGACCCCCTTGACACGGTCTCTATATATCTTGATCCCCAAGATGTAAGAGGCCTCGCCTAAGTCCTTCATTGCGAAACACTTACCTAACCAAGTCTTTGTTAAGAGCAAGGTAGGGACGTCATTTCCAATGAGCAGTATGTCATCAACATAAAGCACCAAGAAGACAACTTTGCTCCCATCTGCCTTTTTATATACGCAAGGTTCATCATCGTTCTTGATGAAGCCAAACTGTTTCACAACTTCATCAAAACGTTGATTCCAACTCCGAGATGCTTGCTTCAAACCATAAATTGATTTGAGCAACTTGCAAATCTTTCCCTTATTCTTAGGATCCTCAAAACCCTCAGGCCGGGACATATAGACGTCCTCAGCTAACCTCCCATTAAGGAAGGCGGTTTTGACGTCCATTTGCCATATCTCATAATTATGATAAGCTGCTACGGCAAGTAGAATGCGGATAGATTTGACCATAGCTACTGGAGAAAAGGTCTCTTCATAGTCAATTCCGTGAACTTGCCTACAACCCTTTGCTACCAGTCTTGCTTTATAGGTCTGAGGTTTGCCATCCATGTCTATCTTTATTTTAACAATCCATTTACACCCAATGACTTTTACGTCATGGGTTTGATCCACCAAGTCCCACACTTGATTATCTTACATGGATTGCATTTCTTCCCTCATGGCTTCCAGCCATTTCTCAGAGTCGGTTCCGTCCAGGGCCTCTCGAAAGGTAGCTGGATCATTCTCCACTAACACTAAATCATCACCTCTAGTTACTAGGAAACCGTATCTGATAGGTGCATGACTTATCCTTTCAGACCACCTTGGACCGTCCTCATTAACTGTAGCTATTGGTTCTTGCTCAACGACCACTTCTGGCTCTACTTCTTCCAATGGGTCGTCCAGTGGTTCCCGAGTGACTATCTCATCTAGAACTTCATCAAGATGAACAGCCCTCTCACTGACTGTCTTGGAAATAAATTCCTTTTCCAAGAATGTCCCACCTCAAGCGACAAAAACTTTATTTTTGCTCGGTTTGTAGAAGTAGTATCCTTTTTGTTTCTTTTGGATATCCGACGAAAGTTCACTTATCTGATCTCGGTTCGAGCTTGGTTGCAAGCAACCGTTTTACATAAGCCTCGCAACTCAAGATTTTTAGGAAGGACAAAACGGGTTCCTTCCCGTACCATTTCTCAAATGATGTCCCTTCCAATGCTTTCGACGGAGCCCTGTTTATTATGAATGCGGCCGTTTGTAGAGCGTAACCCCAGAAGGAGATCGGGAGATTAGTGAGACTTAACATCGATCGAACCATATCCAACAATGTCTGATTCCTTCGCTCGGACACACCATTGAGTTGCGATGTTCCTGGCGGAGTCCACTGAGATAGTATTCCACTTTCAGTAAGATGACTAAGAAACTCCTCGGATAAGTATTTTCCACCCCGATCAGAACGGAGTGCCTTGATACTCTTTCCGAGTTGGTTTTCTACTTCAGTCCTAAACTCCTTGAATTTATCAAAGGCTTCGGACTTATGTCTCATGAGATAGACATAACCATATCTACTGAAATCATCAGTAAATGTGATAAAGTAGCCTAAACCACCTCTGGCTGGTGTACTCATTGGTCCACATACGTCTGAATGTATTAGACCCAATAGATCACCTGCCCTCTCACCTAAACCAGTGAAGGGCGCTTTAGTCATCTTGCCCATTAAACAAGCTTTGCATCCATCAATCGTTTGGAATTCGAATTGACTTAGAAGTCCGCGCTTATGCCAGATTAGAGTTTGGTCTAAATCATTAGCTTTAAACCTCTTAGCATTTACATTATAGAGCATGTTGGATCTCGAGTTTTGCATATTTAATATGTATAAATCTCCAACAGTGTGAGCATTTCCATAAAACATGTTGTTGCGCATAATATTAAAAAACTCGTTCTTAATATCAAAATAATAACCTTCTTTTTCAAGAAGAGATATTGATACAATATTCCTGCTGAAAGCAGGTACGCAAAACAGATCAGAAAGTTCACTTACAAGCCCACTGGGCAAAACAAGGTTAACATAACCCACAACAGTTGCGGTAACTCTCACGTTGTTCCCAACTCTTAGGTCCACCTCGTTTTCCCCCATATCTCTTCTACTCTACAACACCTGCACATCCGCACAGACATGAGACACAGCTCCAGTATCTAGTACCCAATCATTTATAGTAGAAAGATTTAGCTCTAATGGAATACCTGACGAAGTAGCGGCCCAACCGCCTTTCCTCTAATCATCCTTCAGCTGCTGACAGTCTTTCTTCTAGTGACCAGGCTTGTGGCAGTTGAAACAGTCCGACTCTTTTGCCTTCCCATTTCCCTTCATGGGCATGGAAGCTTTAGTGATGAAAGGTCGTATGTTCTTCCCCGTCTGGTGCATTAGGCATTTTCCTTTACCACCACCAGCTTTGAAGCCGGATCCCTTCTTGACCATTAGAACACTTTTGGGCGTACTGCCCCTTATGCTCTTCTCACTTATGTGGTGCTACGCTTTAAGTACAATATGTGACAAATAAGTGGTCTCTAGCAAGACATTATGATTACCCAACGTTCGTGATTATCGATTATTCGACTTAACCTGTTATCGTACATGTCACTGTCCATTTATCAAACCGATACCCAGATTGCTCAATAGGCATATAACCGTCACCCTGCTTTATCAATCACTGTATCTTGATATCTGAGATGACTTAAAACTGATACTAAGGTATCACCTGCACGGCCGTGCTATTCCTTCAGTCATACTCATCAAGTGGCCTAAACGGATATTTTTCTTATACCGGAGTATGAGTGATAAATCCCTTATACGCCTTTCGAGTTCACAAATGCAACTAATATCTAAGCCAATCAAAGCCGTTATAGCTACCCTTTTATAGGTAACGTTAGACTAGGTCAAACTTAGGTATTCGTTACACAGTGCACACAGAGACTCTTTGGTCTTAGGATATAATGATAAGCTACGATCTGTGAGTATCTCATGACTGGATCTATGTTGCACACTCATAATCGGGTTGTTCGATATCATCGACCTGATGATATCTATGATATAACCCCAGCACATACTTTGCCATGATTAGTAGAGCATGATAACAAAGAGTTGGTCTCATACTGACCGCTTCTGAAGAAGCTTAGCTGATCAGGGACTTATCGAATGCAATTTTTTCTGATCTACAATTCCACTATAAGTGGTTATACACGTAATGATATAGATTGAATTACATTCGATATACTACTACAACACATTAGTAATATAATGCCTTTTATTAGATCGAAAAATGATGTGCATTACAATATAGATTGAGGAATTACATTGGTCAAGGGCTTAATCCTAACACATGATGCATGGGTATGTATCCTTTTCTTAGATTCAAGCATTGAGAGTCTTCTCAACACTTTATCTATGTACGTGCTCCGACTTAGGCCCAAAATCCTTTTGAAATGACCTCTATAGATCCTGATGCCCACAATAAATGTAGCATCACCTAAGTCCTTCATCGATAAACACTTCCCTAACCAAGCATTGGTGGCAAGGTCGGGATGTCATTCCCGATGAATAAGTACAAGGAATACAATATTACTCATACTCGCTTTCTTATAAACGCAAGGTTCTTCTTCATTCTTGATAAAGTCGAATTCTCTTACAGCTTCATCAAAACGAAGATTCAACCTTCGTTCAGCTTGCTTCAACCCATAAATTGATCTTTGCAGCTTACATATCTTTCTGGGATTCTTTGGATCGACAAAATCCACAAGATGTGTGATCTACAAACCCCTTTGTAAATACCCGTCAAGGAAGGTGGTTTTGACATCCATCTGCTATATCGCATAGTCGTGGTATGCAGCGATGGCTACAATAATCCGGATCGATCTGACCATTGCTACTGGTGAAAAGGTTTGATCATAATCCAGACCTTCAATTTGACGATAACCTTTTGCAACCAATCTAGCTTTATAAGTCTGAGGATTTCCATCCATGTCGGTCTTGATCCTATAGACCCACTCACAACCGATGGGTTTTATCCCAGGGGTTTGATGAACCAAATACAGACTTGGTTTTCTCACATGGATTTGCTCACCTCTTTCTTAGCTTCCTGCCATTTATCGGAGTCTGTACTGGCGAAGGCTTGTTGAAAGGTTGCTGGATCTTCCTGATCCACAACTATCAAGTCATTTCCTTGATTGGCTAGAAAACCATATCTGACAGGAACATGACGAGATCTTTCAGACCTTCTTGGGCCATCTGGAATTTCTGTAAGGATCGATTCTTCATGTACAACCATCTGAGGCTCCTGTACTTCTACGTCTTGCATAGCAGGCTCCTGAATTTCTTCAGGATGTTCCATACCCTCTCGAATTTCTTCGAGATGCACGGGACTCCCACTAGCTGTTTTGGAAATAAATTCTTTCTCCAAAATATCCCTTCTCGAGCAACAAAACTTTGTTCTCACTGGGTTTTTAGGAGTTGTATCTCTTAGTTTCTTAAGGATACCTTATGAAGACACACTTATCCGATTTGGATGCAAGCAACCCTGCAACCCAAATCATTAGGAAAAACATATTAGGATGTTTCCCACACCTTATATATGGTTCATATCTTATTTGGCTACTATGCGAAGGCACATGCATCCAAATAGAACTGAACATCTCATCCGAGTCACATCTCGATAAATACTACGCGAAGGCGCATGTATCCACGATAACATGAGTCGTAATGAGTGGCATGTGGTGTACCTTCTGTGACTCTCGTCCAGCTCTTATAAGCTACTACGCGGAGGCGCATGCATCCAAATAAAACTGACCACCTCATTCAGCTCGCATCCCAATGAATACTACGCGGAGGCGCACGTATCCACGGTAATGGGAGTCAGAATGACTGTCACAAGGTGTACTTTCGTTGTCTTCGTTTGAGCCCGATTCAAAATGAATGCTGCCGTTTCCAAGGTCAAGCAGTTACCACCTCGATCAGAACAAAGTATCTTGATACTCTACCCAGCCTGGTTCAGTACTTCATTCTTGAAGTCTTTGGACCATCTTCTGGCCTGAGTACTCATAGGTCCACATACGTTGAAATGTATTTGACCTAACAAGTTATTCGCCCTTTCACCTAAACTCGTGAAAGGTGCCTTTGTGATTTTTCCCATTAGGCAAGACTCGCATATTTCAATTTGAGTGAATTCAAACGGACTTAAATGTCCACACTTGCAAAGATAATAGTCTGGTTTAAATCATCGTATTTAAACCTTTTCTTATTTACGTTATAGAGATTAAGCTCAACAACGTAAATACCTGATCTTAAGGACGTGGATGCCTCACTCTTCTTCACATGATCTTTGTATTGCCTGCAATCCCTCTTCCAGTGTCCTGGCTCATTACAGTGATAGCAGATCTCCGCCACTTTGTCCTTAGCCTTCACAGGAGCTTTGGGACCTGCTCGAACCTTTGGACCCTCAGGGGCCTTACCCTTACCCTTCTCAGCTTTCTTGAATCTGACCTTCTTGTTGACCATAAGGACCTCCTTGTTCTTGCCCTTGAGGTTCTTTTCAGCGGTCACAAGCATCCCATGAAGCTCTGTCAAGGACTTGTCCATGTCATGCATATTGTAATCCACTACGAAGTCACTATATGTATCTGGAAGTGACTGCAACATAAAATCTGCAGCCATTTCCTTCTCAACATCAAAACCGAGTTTGGTTAGGTGTTCCTGAAAACATTTCATCTTCAAGACATGGGGACTAACAGGGCTCCAGTGTTAAGCTTGTAGGAGATAAGTTCTCTGAAACTATCATATCTTTGGACACGAGCTTTCTCCTTGAACATTTCCTTGACCTCTGCCCTCCAGGCACGAGGGTCATCTGAAATGTTCATGTACTGCTTCTGCAACTCTAGCCCCATACTGCCCATCATAATGCATGACACGTCGATTTGCTCACTAAGGAACTTTTGATAAGTATTCTTAGTGCCCTAGCGGCGTTCAACGGTGGCTCAGCAGGTGGTTCCGTGGTAAGGATATACTACATGTGTTCATGCTTGAGTACAAGCCTCAAGTATCTATCTTAGTCTAAGTAATTCACACCCTTGAGCATTTCCTTATCAATTAGAACTCTTAATGCGCTATTACTTCATTGTGTTGTGTTTTCCATTTAGTTCTACCCAGTAATAGAAATTTTAATCAATATTTAATTAAAATTAAAGTTGGAGATTGAGTTATAAAACTCTTGTCTGATTCTAAACTTTAGAATCTAAACCAGGATCCTCGCATACCCTCAATTGAAGTGAACGAAGGCTCACCGCTCTAACCGAGGGAACCAAGGTAGGACCTCATCCAATTACAAGTCCATGTAACTCTTGGCTAGGGTTTGTACATAAAATGTACACGATATACCCTATCATGATACCCTAGGTCAGCCCTAGCTGACAATCGTAGAAAAGTTTACCGAAACTCAACTATGACCTAGTTTAATATGGCTACTACGTGGAGGCGCATGCATCCATATTAAACTGTCCAACTCATCAGGATCTTCTCCCCTATGAATGCTACGCGGAGGCGCACCCACTCACAAGTTCGAATGCGTTTTGAGTGTTGAGTTTTGGGTGGTATCTCGCTTGGCTTGTAATTATTTGCGAATAAGTGTTTCATTACTCTCTGATTGTATATCAATACAATCTTAACTTGAATCATCAATCACAGATCCATGTATAGATGATTCCTTAACCAATTTCATGCAAGTCTGATTAAATCCGATTTTAATCTTCGCATGTGGGTGATAGTTAAACATACACTAACTTATGCATATGAAACTATACATATATTCATATCCATAATATAAATGTAAAGATGCGAGAATAGCCTAACCCGTCTTAAAACTTAAGGGAAATTGAAATTAAAATCCTTGCACTAAGTCTTCTAGATTTGAACCGGTCTCCTCCTCTTGGACTCCCACTGGCTCTGAGCCTCCTTAGGAACTCCATCAACTCCGTTTTGGTTTCTTCTTGCGTCGATCTTCGTAATTACAATTTAAATAAATAAATGGAATTGAAAAATTAACGACACACAAGCCGCAATTAATACAACCCAAATCTAGCAACTCGCAGGTTGCAAAATAAACCGAAATCTAAACCGGGCTTGGCTACGCTTCATATTGAAACCAACATGTTTTTAAACATCATGTTATCAAACGACAACATTAATTCCAAATTTTATCTTATTTAAAAGTGGGAAAATTTCGGTTTATCGAAACCGGTTTTAATCTTGATTAGTCAAAAACTGAACCGGCTTGCCCCGGTTTATCGAAAGCGGATTGGGTCTAAAATTGAAATTTTTCGGGAAATACCTTGGGGAATCGCCATGAGCCAAAACCGGCCCAAAAAACCCAAAACTGATCAACCCGCCTTGGACCGTCCCAAAGTCGCCCGCGGCAACGACCACAGATGGCCCGCGGGCCATTCCATGGTCGAGCCGAGGGCTGACCCCTGGTCGCCCCCGGCAGCGACCACGGATGGCCCGCGGGCCATTCCATGGTCGAGTTGAGGGCTGACCCCTGGTCGCCCGCAGTAGCGACCATGGTCGGCCCGAGGGCTCTCCATGGTCCACCAAAGGACTAGACTGTGGTTAGCCATGGCTAACCCAAAACAGCCCAAAATATTCAATTTTTTTAGATCTAATTTTAACTATCAAAAATCTGATTTTTTTTCATGTAAGATTTACATGCATAATTAGAGGTTAAACTAAAACCCTAATCATGCACAAAATCAATTCACATATCAACCTAATGCGCGGATGCCACTGAAGGGTTTCCATGGGTTTCATACAAATTAATTACATGCGGAAGTGTAAAAATAACAATGGATTCTCGAATACATAAACAATAAGGATCATCGTGTAAATGAAATAGGCATATGAACATGAATCAAAATCTAAAATTTTACCTTTAAATCTTGAATCAAAACAACACAAAAAATATTGTTTTCTTCTAGAGATGTATCCACACAAGCAAGGCTCCTCAAATTCTTGAGATTTCTTCCAACAAACTATGCTAGTTTTGAGGGAAGAAGAAGCAATTTTTGAGAGAGAGAGCAAGAGAGAGGAACGGCAATGGGGTGGGGATTAGGACTCGGCCAAGAGAGAAAGAATTAGGGATGCATTGCCGAAAATCAAAAATAAATATATATTTGATTTTTCCCAAATCTTATTTCTATAAAATCTCTCTTATTTATCTTAATATAATTATTTAATATAATTCATATTAAAAATGAGCTTAAATCCCAACTAGCTAATCTTTAATTAAACCCATTAAATTGGTCCTAATTAAATAATTTAACAAGACCGATCCAATTCCCTTTAACCGATTTCCAGTTTAAACTAAACCGCTCAGATTTAATTAAATCGTAAGGCAAATTATCCCGATTCTCATACTTCTCAAATAATGACTTATACAAGTCCCTTTTTACTATATCTTTCTTATATAGTGGTCTCTAGCAAGACATTATAATTACCCAACGTCCATGAATATCGATGATTCGATTTAACCTCTTATCGTTCATGTCTTTATTCTTTTATCACCTCGATATCTTGATTGATCAAAAGGCATAGAACCGTCATCCTTATTTATCAATCACTGTTTCTTGTTATCTGAGACGACTTAAAACTGATACTAAATATCTCCCGCATTGCCATGCAATTTTCTTCAGTCATACTTATCAAGTGGCCTAAACATATATCATTCCCATATCGGAGTATGAGGGATAAATCCCTTAGCCATCTTTCGAGTTCACTCATGCAACTCATAACTAAGCCAATCAAATCCCTTATGGCTACCCTTTTACAGGTAACGTTAGACTAGGTCAAACTTAGAAATTTATCACATAGTGATCACAAAGACTCCTTGGTCTAAAGATACAATGACAAGCTACGATATGTGAGTATGCTTATGATAGTATATATGCCGCATATGCACCATCGGGTCGTCCAATATCATCTCCCTGATGATATCTATGATCTATCTCCAGCACTACATTGCCATGATCAGTAGAGCGTGATCATAAAGAGTTAGCCTCATACTGATCACTTCTTTATGAAGCTTGACTGATCAGGGACGCATTAAATGTAATTCTTTCTGATCTGCAGTTCTACTATTAGTGATGACACACATAATGATAAAAATCAAATTACATCTAATATATTACTACAACACATTAGTAATATGATGCTAATTTATTTGTTCGTAAAGATGATAAAACATTATAACTGTAGATAACTTTTACATTGGACTAGGGCACAACTCTAACACCGAGACTCTCCAGTTTTCGAAATGAAAACTGAGAATTGGTCCTTTGAACCAATAGCAAGGACCCAGCCTCGCCGCCGATCAATGTAATCACTTCATCGACTGGTATGTTGAAACTCTAGTGTATCGAGCAAAACCCTAAAAGGTCGGTTGGCAATACAAAAAGTTCAACACAATGTGCAAACAATGTACTGCGTAAATTGAACGACACAACAATATGGTCCTTAGGTTTCTCGGGTCATCAATCCCGTGGAAACTCGAGAACGTACTTTATCTCGACGGAAAAATAGTTTTTCAAAATCTTATATACTCGATCGAAACCATTTCGTCCATATCAAGGATCGAGCATATTCATGGCATCAATACTAATAAAATAATCATACTCGAATTCTTGATTTTCCTTAAGTCGCAATTTCGACTTGAACTGAAATCTCTCACTGATAGGAGGTGTCGATCGCCACCCATATGGTGTCGATCGCCACCATGGTGTCGATCACCACCGGGGTGGTTCGATCGATACCCCTCTAGTTTGGCGGAGAAATTGAGGAGAGGTGTCGATCGCCACCCTATGGTGTCGATCAACACTCTCCCTGACCAGACCCTAATTTTAGTTTTCCCAAGCCCGATTCTCAACCTCATTTCACTTGGGTTGATACCCGACCCTCGATATTGATTTGGTGCGCTTATTGCACTAATTTCAAGCCGAAATAACACCCGAAAACAAATAAAAATCATGCCTTCATCCAAAAACGATCAAGAAAATTTTCTTGTCTTGTCATGAGGCCAAATCAAGAGAACAAGTAGAGGTTTATGCATCATACAAGTATAGCAAGAATCATAAATCATCAAGCATGCATTTTTACCATAAAATCATGCAAGATTGATTCATCTAGAGAGCAACCGCCTCTGATACCACAATTGGGGAATCTTGGGTTCTAGGTGCAGAGGAAAATCAAAACTAACCGGGAGACCCTTCTAGGATCTTTTGCTTGTTAGGGGATTCTCGGGTTCTAGGCGCAGTGGAAATACAATAATCTAACCGTGAATCCCTACCGAGGATCTATTGCATGCTCTAGATGAATCATAGGGAGAGGTGGATCGAATTATCATCCTCTTGAAGCGTGAATCGATATGAATTAAAGATGTGTCCTCAGACCTGTCCTCTACAAGAACACACACACGGGAGCTTGAAGACGAAGCTCGAATCCTCTCGGTGGCTACTAGACCGCCGAAAAACCCTTTCTCTCGCCCGATATCTCTAGCACTTAATGCAAGAACTAGAGATTATATGGTGAATAGCTAATGTTGCTTAAAGGCTTGAGTGTCTCTCACCCAAATGCCTCTATTTGTAGGCTTTGGGTTAGGCCTACGGCATTGAGCCCGTCAGACACACGTGTTGATAAACACCACCTAGGTGTCGATCGACACCACTCGTGTCTACGTGCCGATCCACACCACCAAGGTGCCGATCCACATCCCACATGTGACGTGTGTCGATCGACACCCCACACGTGGACAACATTCCCATTCCATCCTTATCCCTTGGACCTCTTGATTCCCATCAAGTTGCTTCGGTTCTTGCTCATGGCGTGTGACCATGTAGGCCCGTGACCCATTGGCAGATCGGTGTGAAACATAATTTAACCCTATCTATCACAAGTGGTCTCAGGTAAGACGTAGTGATTACCCAATGTCCACGAGGTATCGATCAGTTCGATATCTTTTCTCTGTCATTTGTGTCACTAACCCTTTGTTTGCTTTAAGGCGTATATGATCAAATAAGGCATAGATCCGTCATCCTCACCGATTCGATTGAGTTCCTTTATCTAGAGATGACTGAGACATAACTGGTGCAGCCGCACACTTCCTCAGCCATGCTCATCAAGGGGCCCAAAACTATACCCTTCACCACGTCTCATCGTGGAGAAACAAATCCCTTCGGACGCAATGTGGGCTCCCACTACAGCCCATCCAATAGCCAACGATGCCCGTTATGACTACCCTGTTACAGGCAGCGTTAGGACATGTCAAACTAATGGAGTGACGTATATGTGAGCCACTTGCTCCAATGTCTTAAGGCAGTGATCACACGACGACCGAGTATGCGTTGGTAACTTAATCTATGCACCATACTCCAAGTCGGGTCATCCAATATCATCTCCCAGATGATATTCGTGATATGACTTTGGTAATCCCATTACCTAGATCAGCAGAACTTGATCTTAAGTCATCCTCACGCTAGTCACTTATGAATAAATATTCGACTAGGGACTCGTCAAGCATAATTTCATGGCATCTAAAGGTTCTACTATTAATGATGACACACTCAATGACTTTGGATAAAATTATAGCTTGACTCATTATTACAAAACAATAATAATGAAAATGCCTTTTTATTGCTAAACAGAAGATGAATCAATGGATAAGAAGAGAATCGGTATTTCCTACCTCTCGTAACGTGAAATCAACCGATTCGTAAACGCATCCTCAGGACCCGTCCACTACGAACTCGCACACGCGGGAGCTTTAATCCGAAGCTTGAATCCTCTCTGTGGCTACTAGACCGCCGAAGAACCCTTCATCTCTCTCGATTTCTCTAGCCCTTAATGGAAGAACTAGAGAGAATATAGTGAATGACTAATGTTGCCTTTTGGCTTAGGGTGGCACTCATCCTAGGCCTCTATTTATAGGCTCGGGTGATGGCCTCTAGTGAAAACTCCGTCAGCCTACAGTGTGGATCGACATACCTCTAAAGCGTAGGGATAAAGCTATTTACGACCTTTGCGAGTTTATTAAATAAAAAAAGTTGTGACTCTCTTCTATAAACGAAATGAGATGGTTGTAGAATTTATGGGTCAAATCTGTCCTAGTATAACGAAGAAGTTTGAAGTAAAAAAGACTGCGTCGAAATTGTGTCAGGCATTACCATGTGGCCAAGGAGTATTTGAGGTAACCGATAGGAGGACAACATATAAGAGCTTGTGCCCTAGTCCAAGTCTTTTCTATGTAATCTTCTGTTTAGCAATAAAAGACATTTTCATTATTATTGTGTTGTAATAATGAGTCAAGTGTTAGGTTTGTGCCCTAGTCCAATATAATTCCTCAATCTATATTGTAACGGACATCATTATTCTACATAATAAAAGGCATAATATTACTAATGTGTTGTAGTAATATATCTAATGTGATTTGATCTATGTCATAATGTGTGTAACCACTTATAGTAGAACTATAGATCAGAAAGAATTGCATTCGATAAAGTCCCTGATCAGCTAAGCTCCTTCTGAAGCGATCAGTATAAGACTAACTCATTGTGATCATGCTCTACTGATCATGGCAAAGTGCGTGCCGGAGTTATACCATAGATACCATCAGGTCGATGATATCGGACAACCCGATTGTGAGTATGCTACATAGATCCAGTCATGAGATACTCACATATCGTAGCTTGTCATTATATCCTAAGACCAAGGAGTCTTTGTGTACTATATGTAACGAATACCTAAGTTTGACCTAGTTTAACGTTATCTGTAAAAGGGTAACTATAACGGCTTCGATTGGCTTTGATATTGATTGCACTAGTGAACTCGAAAGGCGTCTGAGGGATTTATCACTCATACTTCGGTATGAGAAAGATATCTGTTTAGGCCACTTGATGAGTATGACTGAAGGAATAGCACGGTTGTGCAGGTGATACCTTAGTATTAGTTTTCAGTCATCTCAGATATCAAGAAACAGTGATTGATAAATTAGGATGATCATTCTATGCCTATTGATCAATCTGAATATCGGTTTGATAAAAGGACAGTGACATGTACGATAACAGGTTAAGTCGAATAATCGATAATCACGAACATTGGATAATCATAATGTCTTACTAGAGACCACTTATGATGGAAAGGGTAAAATAGTAATTTTACCAGTCTGCCAATTGCTCGTGAGCCTAGAGGGTCACACGCATTAAGCACGATACATGACAATAATTATGGATGAAAATTGAGAACGATTCAGTAGTTTTCTGGCCTAAGGTTTTAACCAGACGGTTGAAGAAATCAATTCGAGGAAATTGAACCGTTTTGTCTAAACAGAAATTAGAACTCAAGTTAATGGGTTTGATTTGGTTTCTAATTAAACGGGCTTAAAGCCCATTTAGGGATTTAAGTGATGAATGGGAACAAATGCAAGTAAGAGTTTATGAAGGATGGATATGCAATTTTAATTTGAAATTTTATTTTATTTTTCAAATTAAAATTTCAATATATCTTCCATTATTTTCTCTAATTTTAAGCAACCACTCCCCTCATCTTCTCCCCCCTCATTTGCCGAATACTCTCACCCTCTCATCCTCCATTTTTGTCAAGCTTCTCTCAAAAATTCATAACAAAAACTTTGGGAGAAAACCTTCTTCGGTTGTGGTGCTTGTGTGGACCTAATGGAGAAACACTAAGCTTGTGATTTCATCGATTAGAAGAGGTAATTTTCATATTCAAAAGGTATATATAGCATGTTGAATTTACATTAAGATCAAAGCTTACATCAATCACCATGGTTACATAACGTCCGTTGCATGATATTTATCGAATGGAACCCGTGGTGATCTCTTTCAGTGGTATCAGAGCCCTTGTTGTTATGTATTTTTCAGCATGTTTAATTCTGATTTTTTTTAGTTTATATGTTCATCACCTTAGCATGCATGTGAATTGAAAAAAAAAATTTCATATTTGATTGATTTTGGAAAATTGAAATTTTTTTTTTTGGTGTTTCGGGTTAGCCATGGCCGACCGGGTCGACACCCTTGGTCGACCATGGAATGCCCAAGGGCAAACAATGGTCAGAACCAAGGGCCGACGAGGGTCGCCTACGGACGACCATGGAAGCCCTCGCGGGCGACCATGGTCGCTGCCGCGGGCGACCATGGCAGCCCTCGCGGGCCACAATGGTTGCCTCGTGGGCGACCAGGGTCTCCCCTAGGGGCGACCGTGGCTGCCCTCGCGGCTACCATGGTCGTTCCCGTGGTCGACCACGGTCAGCCCCGCGGGCGACCTCGGCAGCCCTCACGGGCCACCTGGTTGCCTCCGCGGCCGACCTCGGTTGAGCCGGTTTGGCTCGACCAGATTCGAGCTGAACCGGTTGGTTCGCGAGAATATTTTGAAACCCTAAAAATTTAATTTTCAGATTTAGTTTGGTTTCGATAAATAAGCGAGAACCGGTTCAAAATTCAATTAATTAGTTAAACCGTCCGGTTTCGATAAACCGGAATTTTCCACACTTAAGAAAGATAAAATTTGGAAAATTTATTTTTATATAAGCATGTAGATTGTTTACATGATCATTGATAACATGATGTTTTCCACATGATGCTAGCTAAGCCTTTTAGATTTGCATTTTAATTTCGGTTTTGGAACCTGCGTGTTGCTTAATTTTAGGTTGTAGTAAATTCGGCCTGCGTGTCGTAATTTTTATTTCATTTTATTTATTTTAATTTGTAATCACGAAGACCGACACAAGAATCAAGTCAAGAGGAAGACTCGGATTGGAGGAGGCTCGAAGCCAGTGGGAGTTCACAAGAATGGAGCAAGTTTGGATCTTGAAGACCATGTCTTTAGGATCAGTATTACTAGATTCTTAAGAAATTAAGATGGGCTTAGCTATGCATATTTTATCGTTACATTTATATGTTTGAATGTATGAATGTATGATAGTTTAAATATACAAGTTTATGTATGATTTGCTATCACCCACATGCAAAGATTAAAATCAGAATTTAATCACTCGCATGTAACCTGCTAAGGAATCATCTTTGCATGAATTTGCAATTGATGATTCCAGATTAAGATTGTATCGATATACAATAAGACTTTTATAATTCACTTAAACGCAAATAATTACAAGTCAAGCGTGATACCATCCAAGTTTGGGCACTCAAAAGGGCTTTGACCTTATGGATGTCAGTACGCCTCCGCGTAACATTCATATAAAAGAGGTCTGGATGAGATGGGTAGTTCTGTGTGGGTGCGTGCGCCTCCGCGTAGTAGCCACATTAGTTCTATCCATAGTTCAAGCTCGGTAGACTTGTCTACGATTGTTAGCTAGGGCTGACCTAGGGTATCAGTATAGGGTATGCCATGTACTTACAAGTACACACTCTAGCCAGGAACTACATGGTCTTGTAGATGGATGTATTCCTACCTTGATGCACTCAATTGGAGCAGTGAGCCTCCGTTCACTTCAATTGAGAGTATGATGGGATCCTGGTTCAGATTCTAAAGTTAGAATCAGAAAGTGTTTTATAATTAAATCTCCAACTTCAATTTTAATTAATAATGATTAAAATTTGTTTACTCTGTAGATATAAAATGGCAAACACGAATCATTCTGGTAATAGCGCGCTTAGGTCACTGATCGAGCATGATAAGCTTAACGGCGTAAACTTTCTCGATTGGGACCGGAACTTCAGACTCGTTCTCAAGCATGAACGTAAGGATTATATCCTTACCCAGGAAAAAGCACCTACTGAACCAGCACTGAACACCTCAAGGGCGCTAAGGGATACCTACCAGAAATTCCTTAGCGACCGGATCGACGTGCAGTGCATCATGATGGGCAGTATGGTGCCTGACTTACAGAAACAGTTCTTGGACATTTCCGATGATCCCAAAGCCTGTATGGCTAAGATCGAGAAAATGTTCAAAGAGAAAGCGTGTGTCGAAAGATACGACACTTTCAGTGAACTGATGTCTTGCAAGCTGAAGGCTGGAGCTCCTGTCAGTCCACATGTCCTTAAGATGAAACGTCTTTTGGAACACTTGACCAGACTCGGTCATCCTGTGGACAAGGAAATGTCTGCAGACTTTGTGCTGCATTCACTTCCAGAGACAAATCGTGATTTCGTTGGAAATTACAATATGCATGACATGGATAACACCATGACAGAGCTTCATGGTATGCTCGTGACTGCTGAAAAGAATCTCAAGGGCAAGACCAAGGAGGTTCTTATGGTCAACAAGCAAGTGAGCTTCAAGAAAGCCAGCCTGGGCAAGGGTAAGGCTCCTATGCACTTAGCAGGGAAGATTCGACAACCTAAGGGTCCAGCAGCTCCAAAGGTTGTTGAGAATCCTAAGAAGGATGTCATCTGCTTCTATTGCCAAGGACTGGGGCACTGGAAAAAGGATTGTAAGAAACACAAGCTGTTTCTTAGGAAGAGTGGAGCTTCCACATCTTCAGGATCAGGTATTTTTGTTATTGAGCTCAATCTCAGTTTATCTACTTCAGATTCTTGGGTACTTGATACCGGTGCAGAATCTCACATTTGTTTTAATGTGCAGGCTCTGAGAAGTAGAAGAGAAGTGGGCAAGGGCGAGGCAGACGTACGAGTTGGTGATGGCAATCAAGTCTTGACAGCTGTTGTTGGAGATATTAGTCAGTTTGCCCAGTGGGCTAGTTTTGTTATTAAAAAATGTTCATTGTGTACCTGCGTTTTGCAGGAATATTATTTCTATATCCTTGCTAGACAAGGAAGGATATTGTCTTTCTATTGATAATGGAATTTTCAATATTTTCAAGAATAATATGTTTTATTGCAATGCTTCATTGGTTGGTGGTTTATATGTTCTTAATATTCAAAACACTAACACTAGCTCGATTTTTAATATCAGTAACAAAAGGGTTAAATTCGATTATTTAAACCAGACTGTGATATGGCATTGCCGCTTAGGCCATATAGGCCAGAAACGCATCTCCAAACTTCACAACTGTGGACTTCTAAGTTCGTTTGAATTCACTTCAATTGAGAGATGCGAGTCATGCCTTATGGGCAAAATGACAAAAGCACCTTTTACCGGTTTAGGTGAAAGAGCGAGTGACTTACTGGATCTCATACATTCCGATGTTTGTGGGACCATGAGCACTCAGGCCAGAAGAGGTTTTCACTACTTCGTTACATTTACTGATGACTTCAGTAGATATGGGTATGTTTATCTTATGAGACATAAATCGTAAACGTTTGACAAGTTCAAAGAGTTCCATAACGAAGCATAGAACCAGCTTGGTAAAAATATAAAGGCGCTTCGATCTGACCGAGGCGGTGAGTACTTGGGCCAAGAATTTCATAGTCATTTAAACGAGTGTGGGATCCTCTCTGAATTGACTCCGCCTGGAACACGTCAAATGAATGGTGTATCCGAACGGAGAAATCGGACCATGCTTGACATGGTTCGATCAATGATGAGTCATGCTGACCTCCCTATCTCCTTCTGGGGCTATGCCCTAGAAACGGCCGCATTCATATTGAATCGGGCTCCTACAAAGGCAGTGGAAAGCACTCCATATGAAGTATGTAACGGGAAGAAACCCTTATTAGCTTTCCTTAAGATTTGGGGATGTGAAGCTTACGTCAAGCGTCTGCTAGGCGATAAGCTCGAATCCAAATCAGACAAGTGTGTCTTTGTGGGGTACCCCAAGGAAACAAGGGGGTACTATTTCTACAAACCCAGGGAGAACAAAGTTTTTGTTGCTCGAGGAGGGATATTTTTGGAAAAGGAATTTATTTCCAAAAGAGCTAGTGGGAGTGCCGTGCATCTTGAAGAAATTCAAGAAGGTACGGAACAACCCATAATGCCGGATGTAGAAGTACAGGAGCCAGAAGAGGTCATTGATCAAGAACCAATCCCCACAACTATTCCAGATGGTCCAAGAAGGTCTGAGAGATCTCGTCAAGCTCCTATCAGATATGGCTTTTTGGCCACTGAAGGAAATGACTTGATGTTGGTGGATCAGGATGATCCAGAAACCTACAGACAAGCTTTGGCCAGTCCAGAGTCCGAAAAATGGCAGAACGCCGTGAATGAGGAAATGAAATCCATGTCCAACAACTAAGTCTGGCGCTTGGTTGATCTAACCCCTGGGATAAAACCCATCGGTTGCAAATGGGTCTATAAAATTAAGACCGACATGGATGGAAAACCTCAGACCTATAAAGCTAGACTGGTTGCGAAAGGTTATCTCCAGATCGAAGGTATCGATTATGACGAGACTTTTTCACCTGTGGCTATGGTCAAGTCTATCCGGATCATTCTAGCCATAGCAGCATACTACGACTATGAGATATGGCAGATGGATGTCAAAACCGCCTTCCTTAACGGGAACTTAAAAGAGAATGTGTATATGATACAGCCCGAGGGTTTTGTTGATCTAGAGAATCCCGGAAAGATTTGTAAGCTGCTTAGATCCATTTATGGATTAAAGCAAGCTTCGCGGAGTTGGAACATTCGCTTTGATGAAGTCGTAAGGGAATTCGGTTTCATCAAAAATTAAAGTGAACCTTGCATATATAAGAAAGCGAGTGGGTGTAAAATAGTATTCCTAGTGCTATATGTCGATGACATACTGATCATCGGGAATGACATCCCAACCTTGCATGAGGTTAAAGCTTGGTTAGGGAAATGCTTTTCGATGAAGGACTGAGGTGATGCTGCTTTCATTATGGGCATCAAGATCTACAGAGATCGAACCAAAAGAATATTGAGCCTAAGTCAGAGCACTTACATAGATAAAGTGTTGAGAAGATTCTCAATGCTTGATTCTAAGAAGGGATACCTACCCATGCGGCATAGCATTAAGCTCAACAAACAATAGAGTCCTAAGACTCCTGTGAGCTAAGAAAAATGAGTAAGATCTCATATGCTTCGGTTGTGGGATCCATCATGTATGCTATGATTTGCACGAGACCGGACGTCTCGTTCGCACTAAGCTGTACCAGCAGATATCAATCTAACCTAGGCCAGGAGCACTGGATTGCTGTCAAGAGTATCCTTAAATATCTAAGGAGAACTAAGGATGCATTCCTAGTGTATGGTGGGAAGGATGGAGAACTAGCAGTCAAAGGATATGTTGATGCTAGTTTTCAGACAGATCCTGATGATTTCAAATCACAGGCAGGATTTGGATTCGTGTTAAATGGCGGAGCATTCAGCGGGAAGAGCTTCAAAGAAGCCACAACTGCCGATTCTACAACAGAGGCTGAATACATAGCTGCAGCAGAAGCAGCTAAGGAAGCCGTATGGGTTAGAAGCTTTCTAACCAGATTAGATTTAATGCCGCGAGCGTCGGATCCAGTAAGCTTGTTGTGTGACAACACTGGGCCATAGCATTAGCTCAAGAGCCCAGATTCCACAGCATAACTAAACATATATAGAGGAAGTATTACATTATTAGAGAATATATTGATAACGGTGATGTGGAGATTACTTATGTACCGACTGATGACAATGTTGCTGATCCCTTGACAAAGGCTTTACCGCAGCCTAAGAATGAGGCGCACGTGAAGTCTATGGGGGTAGATTGGAACTTAGGTTGGAACTAGAGGCAAGTGGGAGATTGTTAGGTTTGTGCCCTAGTCCAATATAATTCCTCAATCTATATTGTAACGGACATCATTATTCTACATAATAAAAGACATAATATTACTAATGTGTTGTAGTAATATATCTAATGTGATTTGATCTATGTCATAATGTGTGTAACCACTTATAGTAGAACTATAGATCAGAAAGAATTGCATTCGATAAAGTCCCTGATCAGCTAAGCTTCTTCTGAAGCGATCAGTATAAGACTAACTCATTGTGATCATACTCTACTGATCATGGCAAAGTGCGTGACGAAGTTATATCATAGATACCATCAGGTCGATGATATCGGACAACCCGATTGTGAGTATGCTACATAGATCCAGTCATGAGATACTCACATATCGTAGCTTGTCATTATATCCTAAGACCAAGGAGTCTTTGGGTACACTATGTAACGAATACCTCAGTTGGACCTAGTCTAACGTTATCTGTAAAAGGATAACTATAACGGCTTCGCTTGGCTTTGATATTGATTGCACTAGTGAACTCGAAAGGCATCTGAGGGATTTATCACTCATACTTCAGTATGAGAAAGATATCCGTTTAGACCACTTGATGAGTATGACTGAAGGAATAGCACGGCCGTGCAGGTGATACCTTAGTATCAGTTTTCAGTCATCTCAGATATCAAGAAACAGTGATTGATAAATTAGGATAGCCATTCTATGCCTATTGATCAATCTGGATATCGGTTTGATAAAAGGACAGTGACATGTACGATAACAGGTTAAGTCGAATAATCGATAATCTTGAACATTGGATAATCATAATGTCTTGGTAGAGACCACTTATGATGGAAAGGGTAAAATAGTAATTTTACAAGTCTACCAATTGCTCGTGAGCCTAGAGGGTCACACGCATTAAGCACGATACATGACAATAATTATGGATGAAAATTGAGAACGATTCAGTAGTTGTCTGGCCTAAGGTTTTAACCAGACGGTTGAAGATATCAATTCGAGAAAATTGAACCGTTTTGTCTAAACCGAAATTAGAACTCAAGTTAATGGGTTTGATTTGGTTTTTGATTAAACGGGCTTAAAGCCCATTTAGGGATTTAAGTGATGAATGGGAACAAATGCAAATAAGAGTTTATGAAGGATGGATATGCAATTTTAATTTGAAATTCAATTTTATTTTTCGAACGAAAATTTCAATATATCTTCCATTATTTTCTCTATTTTTAAGCAACCACTCCCCTCATCTTGTTCCCCCTCATTTGTCGAATCCTCTCACCCTCTCATCCTCCATTTTTGTCTAGCTTCTCTCAAAAATTCATAGCAAAAACTTTGAGAAAAAACCTTCTTCGGTTGTGTGCTTGTGTGGACCTAATAGAGAAACACTAAGCTTGTGTTTTCATCGATTAGAAGAGGTAATTTTCATATTCAAAAGGTATATATGGCATGTTGAATTTACATTAAGATCAAAGCTTACATCGATCACCATGGTTACATAACGTCCGCTGCATGATATTTATCGAATGGAACCCGTGGTGATCTCTTTCATCAAGTGATAATTTCATCTAAACCCATTTAGTATCCCTAATTGTTGAACCTTTGGATGCTATGAAATTATGCTTGATGAGTCCCTAGTCGAATATTTATTCATAAGTGACTAGCGTGAGGATGACTTAAGATCAACTTCGGCTGATCTAGGTAATGTGATTACCAAAGTCATATCACGGATATCATCTGGGAGATGATATTGGATAACCCGACTTGGAATATGACGCATAGATTAAGTCACCAACGCATACTCCGTCGTCGTGTGATCACTGCCTTAAGACCTTGGAGCGAGTGGCTCGCATGCACGTCACTCCATTAGTTTGACATGCTCTAACGCTACATATTACAGGGTAGTCATAACAGGCATCGTTGAATATTGGACGGACTGTAGAGGGAGCGCACATAGCGTCCGAAGGGATTTGTTTCCCCACGGTGAGACGTGGTGAAGGGTATGGCTCTGGGCCCCTTGATGAGGATGACTGATGAAGTGTGCGGCCGCACCAATTACGTATCACTCATCTCATAATTCAAGGAACTAGATCGAATGCATGAGGATGAAAGCTTTATGCCTCATTTCGATATCATACGCCTTAAAAGAAAAAAAAGTTTAGTGATACAGATGACAGAGAAGACATATCGAACTGATGGATACCTCGTGGACATTGGGTAATCACTATGTCTTACGAGAGACCACTAGTGATGGATCAGATGAAATTACGTTTCACGATGATCTGCCAATGGGTCACGAGCCTGCAGGGGCGCAAGCCATGAGCAAGAATTGAAGCAACTCAATGGAACTCAAGAGGTTGAAGATGGAACGATAGTGGAATAGGAATGGTGACCACATGTGGGGTGTCGATCGATACCTGTGGGGTATCAATCGACACACGTCACGTGTGGGGTGTCGATCGACGCCTTGGTGGTGTCGATCGACACGTAGAAATGGGTGGTGTCGAGCGACACCTAGGTGGTGATCGACACCTATGTCTGGCGGGCTCTAAGCCGAGGCCTCACCCAAAGGCTATAAATAGAGACATTTGGGTGAGAGCCTCCATAGCCTTGAGCACCATTAGCTATTCACTTCAAAAATTCTCTACCTCTTGAATCTTGAGGGTTAGAGACCTTGAGTGAGGATGGCCTCTTGATCGGTCAAGTAGCCGGGAAGAGGATTTTTGCTTCGACATCAAGTTCCCGTGTGTGTGAGACGGTAGAGGACGAGTCCCGGGGACGTGTCTCTTGATCGTTCATCTTACGCTCCAAGAGGTAAACAATCCGATCTTTCTGTCCACATGATTCATCTATAGATTGAACAAGATCCTAGATGGGATTCTCGATTATTTTCCGCTGCATTATACCCCGGGAATCCCCAACACAACATACGTTGCTAATTTGACTAAGGAAATTTGAACATGTCTAGAGTGCCAATTGAATAGAATTCCTTGTAAGCATGGAGTTTCTGCATTGATTTTGATGAAAATTACTCCTGAGTTGTATGTGAATCGGTGTTACCATGTTGCAACATACAAGGAAATATATGTAGGGTTTTGGAGCGTTCTAGATCGTCGAGATAGCGGAAGCATTATAAGAAAATCTACTCCAAACCTTGTCCAAGAACATAAACCATTATATCCCAAAGCAAAATCTATTCCACAAGATATTTACCTTTAAGTCTTGTATGAATCGATAAAGAAGAACGTTCGGATCTTCTTCTCTAAAGCAAGTCCACACCAAGGGGATGATCTTGATGATCAATCACTTAATTGCCTACTAGAACAATTAAATGAAGAACAAGAGAGCAAGAACAAGAGGAGGAAGGGAGATGGCCGGCCAAGCTAAAAGAGAGAGAGATATTTGTGAGTTGTGTGATTAAATGAATAATGAATTAAAGTCTTGTTGGGCCCTTAATGGGCCGAGCCCAATGGGCCCTCCCGTGTTGTCTCCTGCCGTGTCCAAAAGTCGCCCGACCCTTTTGTCGTCGCTTATCAAACAAAGTTCGACGCGATATCGACGAAAAAACTCAGTTTTCTCGATTCGCTAATTATTCTCTCAAACCGAACCTATGGCACAAAACCTCCAGTTTTGTCCATGTATTGCTCCTCAAGAAACGTCAATGTTTCCTTGTCTCAAGTTATTCGTCTTAAATGTGTGTGACCCTCTAGGCTCATGCCACCGTTGGCAGATCGGCGCAAAAGATCGCTCTTGCCCGATCCATCATAAGTGGTCTCTAGTAAGACATTATGATTACCCAAGGTGCATGACGATCGATGATTCGACTTAACCTTGTGCGTACAAGTCACTATCCTATTATCTCTAGATATCCTGACTGATCACAAGGCATAGAGTCGTCACCCTTGTTTAATCAATCATTGTTACTTGATATGCAAATGGCTGAGAACTGATAACCCGTATCATTGGCATGGCCATGCTCTTACTCTCAGTCAGTCTCCATCAAGAGGCCCTTTTAACGAATATCTTTCCTATACCGTAGTATGAGGGATAAATCCCTTAGCCGTCTTGCGTGTCACTCATGCAACCCGTTCCGCCACCCAATCATGCCCTTTATAGCAATCCTTTTACAGAAAGCGTTTGGCGCAAGTTAAAGCTGTACGTTCATTGCATAGTGATCACAAAGACTCCTTGGTCTAAGGAATCGCCTTGACAGCCATCCAGTGTGCCTCACCGGGTTTGGATTGATGTCTACTGGTACAGCTTAGGGCAAACGAGACATCCGGTCTCGTACATATCATGGCATACATTATGGACCCTATAGCCGAAGCATATGGGATCTCATTCATTCTTGCCAGCTCTGCAGGTGTCTCAGCACACTGCTTCTTGCTAAGCTTTATGCCATGACGCATGGGCAACAATCCTTTCTTTGAATCTTGCATTGAGAATCGTCTCAACACTTTGTCTATGTAGGTGCTTTGACTTAAGCCCAAGACCCGCTTGGCACGGTCTCTATATATCTTGATCCCCAAGACGTAAGAGGCCTCACCTAAGTCCTTCATTGTGAAACACTCACCTAACCAAGTCTTTGTTAAGAGCAAGGTAGGGACATCGTTTCCAATGAGCAGTATGTCATCAACATAAAGCACCAAGAAAACTACATTGCTCCAATTTGCCTTTTTATACACGCAAGGTTCATCATCGTTTTTGACGAAGCCAAACTGTTTCACTACTTCATCAAAATGTTGATTCCAACTCCGAGATGCTTGCTTCAAACCATAGATTGATTTGAGCAACTTGCAAATCTTTCCCTTATTCTTTGGATCCTCAAAACCCTCAGGATGGGACATATAAACGTCCTCAGCTAACCTCCCGTTGAGGAAGGCGGTTTTGACATCCATTTGCCATATCTCGTAGTTGTGATACGCTGCTACGGCAAGTAGAATGCGGATAGATTTGACCATAGCTACTGGAGAAAAGGTCTCTTCATAGTCAATTCCGTGGATTTGTCTATAACCTTTTTCTACCAGTCTTGCTTTATAGATATGAGGTTTGCCATCCATGTCTATCTTTATTTTAAAGATCCAATTACACCCTATGACTTTTACGTCAGGGGTATGATCCACCAAGTCCCACACTTGATTATCTGACATGGATTGCATTTCTTCCCTCATGGCTTCCAGCCATTTCTCAGAGTCGGTTCCGTCCAGGGCCTCTCGAAAGGTAGCTGGATCATTGTCCACTAATACTAAACCATCACCTTCAGTTACTAAGAAACCGTATCTGACAGGTGCATGACTTATCCTTTCAGACCGCCTCGGACCGTCCTCATTAACTGTAGCTATTGGTTCTTACTCAATGACCACTTCTGGCTCTACTTCTTCTAGTGGGTCGTCTAGTGGTTCCCGAGTGACCATTTCATCTAGAACTTCATCAAGATGAACAGCCCTCCCACTGACTGTCTCGAAAATGAACTCTTTTTCCAAGAATGTTCGACCTCGAGCGACAAAAACTTTATTTTCGCTCGGTTTGTAGAACTAGTATCCTTTTGTTTCTTTTGGATATCCGACGAAAGTGCACTTATCTGATCTCGGTTCGAGCTTGGTTGCAAGCAGCCGTTTTACATTAGCCTCGCAACCCCAGATTTTTAGGAAGGACAAAACGGGTTCCTTCCCGTACCATTTTTCGAATGATGTCCCTTCCACTGCTTTCGACGGAGCCCTGTTTATTATGAAAGCGGCCGTTTGCAGAGCATAACCCCAGAAGGATATCGGGAGATCAGTGAGACTTAACATTGATCGAACCATATCTAACAATGTTCGATTCCTCCGCTCGGACACACCATTAAGTTGCGGTGTTCCTGGCGGAGTCCACTGAGATAGTATTCCACCTTCGGTAAGATAACTAAGAAACTCATCGGATAATTATTCTCCACCCCGATCAGAACGGAGTGCATTGATACTCTTTCCGAGTTGGTTTTCTACTTCAGTCCTAAACTCTTTGAATTTATCAAAAGCTTCGGACTTATATCTCATAATATAGACATAACCATATCTACTGAAATCGTCAGTAAATGTGATAAAGTAGCCTAAACCACCTCTGGCTGGTGTACTCATTGGTCCACATACGTCTGAATGTATTAGACCCAATAGATCACCTGCCCTCTCACCTAAACCAGTGAAGGGCGCTTTAGTCATCTTGCCCATTAAACAAGCTTCGCATCTATCAATCGTTTGGAATTCGAATTGACTTAGAAGTCCGCGCTTATGAAGTGCTGAGATGCGTTTCTCATTTTTGTGACCTAGACGACAATGCCAGATAAGAGTTTGGTCTAAATCATTAGCTTTAAACCTCTTAGCATTTACATTATAGAGCATGTTGGATCTCGAGTTTTGCATATTTAATATGTATAAACCTCCAACAGTGTGAGCATTGCCATAATACATGTTGTTGCGCATAATATCAAAAAACCCGTTCTTAATATTAAAATAATAACCCTCTTTTTCAAGAAGAGAAATTGAGATAATATTCCTGCTGAAAGCAGGTACGCAAAATACATCATTAAGTTCAATTACAAGCCCACTGGGCAAAACAAGGTTCACAGAACCCACGGCAGTTGCGGCAACTCTGGTATTATTCCCAACTCTTAGGTCCACCTCCCTTTCCCCCATATCTCTTCTACTGTGTAACACCTGCATATCCGCACAGACATGAGACTCAGCTCCAGTGTCTAGTACCCAGGTATTAATTGTAGAAAGATATAGCTCTAATGGAATACCTGATGAAGCAGCGGCCCCACCGCCCTTCTTCTGGTCCTCCTTCATCTGCTGACAGTCTTTCCTCCAATGACCAGGCTTTTGACAGTAGTAACAGACCGACTCCTTTGCCTTCCCTTTGCCTTGTACGGGCACGGGAGGTCTAGGAATAAATGGTCGTCTGTTCTTCCCTGCCAGGTGCTTTGGGCCTTTACCCTTGCCACCACCAGCTTTGAAGCTGGGTCCCTTCTTGACCATAAAGACATTTTTGGGCGAACTGCCCCTTATGCTCTTCTCGGCAGTCACTAGCATGCTGTGCAACTCCGACGCGGTCTTGTCCATATCATGCATGTGATAGTTCATGACGAACCCACCACATGCATGAGGAAGGGATTGCAGAATAAAATCCGCAGCCATTTCCTTTTCCATAAACATACCGATACTAGTCATATGGTCAAAATGCCCCTTCATCTGTAGGACGTGAGGACCTACAGAGCTGCCTGCTAACATCTTGCAGGCAATGAGTTCTCGGAGAACAGTGTATTTTTCAATACGTACTTTCTCCTTGAACATATCCTTGATCTGTGCAAACATTGCAAACGGATCATGGGATAGCTCCATAAACTGCATCTGGAGGTCCGCCTCCATGCAGCCCAGCATGACACACGCAACGTCGATAGAGTCGCTAAGGTGTTTCTGGTACGCATCCTTAACGACCCTCGTTGCGTTGGCAGCTGGCTCCTCCGGGATAGCCTTATCAAGGACGTACTCCCTGCGTTCCAACTTTAACACAAGTCGTAAATTTCTGTCCCAGTCCAGATAATTTGTTCCATTGAGTTTACACTTTTCGAGTATAGTCCTCAACGACAAATTAGACGAGTTTGTTGAATTACTAGCCATTTCTACACGAAGAAAGTAAATTTAATCATAATGGTTGAATAAATTTACGAAGATCCGAATTAAACACCAACCATAAGATTCTAAGATTTAGAATCTTAAACCAAGATCCCTTATTCGTCATTTGAAGTGCGCTAAGGCGCACCGCTCCAATTGACTTATTTAGGTAGGACGTCCGTCCAATTACAACCCGTGTAACTCTTAGTCAGGGTATGTGCAAAAACACACGGCTTACCCTTCCGATGCCCCAGCTCGACCTCAGGCCAAGAATCGTGGTTGAGTCAACCAACCTTCACTAACGAGTTAACTTTGTGCAGATGCTCCGCTAAGGCGCACGACATCCCACAAAGTTTACCATTCCCATCTAGAACCCATTCGATCGATGCTCCGCTAAGGCGCACGACACCGATAAAATGTTTCTACATGGGTGTGAACTTGGGTGGCATCTCACTTGACTCAAATTAGCTTGTAATTTGGTTGTGTTTAATAATTCGAAAGTATTTGGTACAATTACGAACCCCTCATCAACAACCCGTGTTGTGACGTTTCTAATTGTATCATATACTATCTTCATTTGAATCCGTCATTTGCAACCCGTGCAAATACGTTTCAAATTTGAACTCATCCATCACAACCCGTGCAATGATAGTTCACAACGCTTTAAACATGCAAACAATTAAAGTTGATTTTAATCTTTGCATGTGGGGTGATGGCTTATAAACTTATAAGCTAATCATGCAAGCATGTTATTAATTAAATAATTCAAGCAAGCATTCATAAAGCGTTAAATATGCATTTTATAGCCCATCCTAAACTTAGGATTCTACGAGTCTTCACATATTCTCGTCTTTCTCATTCGGGCTCCCACTAGCTCTTGGACTTCCTCCAAGACCGTCATTGTGCTCAATTTTCCATCCTCATGCCGTGTCCAAAAGTCGCCCGACCCTTTTTTCGTCACTTATCAAACAAAGTCCGACGCGATATCGACGAAAAAACTCAATTTTCTCGATTCGCTAATTATTCTCTCAAACCGAACCTATGGCACAAAACCTCCAGTTTTGTCCATGTATTGCTCCTCAAGAAACGTCAATGTTTCCTTGTCTCAAGTTATCCGTCTTGAATGTGTGTGACCCTCTAGGCTCATGCCACCGTTGGCAGATCGGCGCAAAAGATCTCTCTTGCCCGATCCATCATAAGTGGTCTCTAGTAAGACATTATGATTACGCAAGGTGCATGACGATCGATGATTCGACTTAACCTTGTGTGTACAAGTCACTATCCTATTATCTCTAGATATCCTGACTGATCACAAGGCATAGAGTCGTCACCCTTGTTTAATCAATCATTGTTACTTGATATACGAGATGGCTGAGAACTGATAACCCGTATCATTGGCATGGCCATGCTCTTACTCTCAGTCAGTCTCCATCAAGAGGCCCTTTTAACGGATATCTTTCCCATACCGTAGTATGAGGGATAAATCCCTTAGCCGTCTTTCATGTCACTCATGCAACCCGTTCCGCCACCCAATCATGCCCTTTATAGCAATCCTTTTACAGAAAGCGTTTGGCGCAAGTTAAAGCCGTACGTTCATTGCATAGTGATCACAAAGACTCCTTTGTCTAAGGATGTCGTGACAAGCTATCGCATTTGAATATGTTCATGGCTTAATCTATGAAAACAATATTCAAAGCGGGTCGTCCGATATCAATCACCTCATGATATCTATGATATGATTCTAGGATCCCTCATCCCTATGACAAGTAGAACTACGTCATTAAGAACCATCCTCATACTGGTCGCTTTAAGGAAGCATAGGTTGACCAGGGACTCGTTAAGTGTGATCCGTACAGATTTATGGTTCTACTACTTTAGTGGTCATAAATCAGATCATGCTTAACATATTACTTCAACACATAAGTAATACAAAGTCGTTATATATATACATATTACAAACGATGATATTGTACATAGACGTTTACAGGCTAATAGCAATTGGACTAGGGCACAAATGCTATCAATATATAGTTATTTCATACAGCCAGTACCTAGTATGGATAGTTGGCCTGCAAATCTGACCTATCCTACGGTACAACCTCCTATAGTCCACAAACCACCGGGTATGCATAGGATGAAGAGGACAAAGGGTTTGGCATAGAAGGATTATAAGAAGGGGAGTAAGGTTAAAGGTCCCAAGGGTAGGACGAACGGGATGATAACTTGTTCTACATGTAACAAGAGAGGGCACAATTCAAGGAATTGCGATCCTAAGAAACACAGGGAGACAACAAAGCAGCGGAAAAAAAGACAGGGAGGAGGTGGCCAACAATCTGGCTATTACAGGACGCATGATGAGTATGTAGCATTGATGGTTCACAGGAAAGATGTTATATAAAAGGAGAAAGATAAGACTCGACAATATTAGGCTGAGAAGAGGGCTAAAAGGAAGTATTTATACCTAAGTGTACTCCACAACAGATCGCTGCCAAAAAGAAAGCAGTTAAAATGAGAAGGGACCAAAATGACCCTTTCAATGAAAAGAAAAGGAAGTATCATGAACTTGAAAATGAAGTCAGCTCTTCTTCACCAACTCCTCCCCCACTATCAAAACTTACTGCCAAGGTTGGAGCTGCTGAACTAGATCTGGAGAAGCTGACAAACCATCAGGTATAAATTTCAGTTTACCTTCGAAATAACTTTTTCAAAAATGTATTTCATTTTTTTCTTGCAAATTTCAATCACCAACAACTTCAATTTCATCAACCTTTACAAAATTTCAGTAATTTAATTTTACTTTGTTTGTAGTGGGAATTCACCACTTTGAGAGGGAAGGGGCCTCAAATTGGCAAAACTGTTCTAAACTGTAGTGGGAGCAGATTTCTTCAGGAAGCAAATATTTGTGGATCACATAGGGAAAAAGGAAAGGAGAAATGCAAGGAGGGAAAAGGGAAAGAGAAATGCAAGGACCGAAATGAAGTTAAAGATGAACCTGCTAGATCTGTTAGCCAACCAGCCCCTACTAATTCACCATCAGCCTTTACCCCTCCAACCAGTGCAGTGCAAGCCAACCACATGAGTAGTCTTACATGTGGTCCTCTGTTTTGTCTAGCTTTTCATGTAATGAAGGGACAAGAAATCTTTAGCTTTTTGTGTTTGAGACCCATGCGGGTTCTCTGTTAATGGATACCGCTTTCATTTGGATTTTAAATGGCAGAGCCTTTGCTTATTGTATGTTGGTTAATGACAATATCAAGGCACAGCCTTTAGTGTTTTCCAAGTTTTACCCATGTTGGATATCAAGGTAGATGCAAGTTGAAATGAATAGATGCAAATTCACAGCAAATGATCAATAGATGTAAGTTGAAATTAATATAATTGCAAAAGAAAGAAAATTTACAAGCTCATAAATCATAACTTGTTCACAATTCTCATTTCATTCAAATCACCAACAATTACACATACACAGTGCAATCAATACACAAAAACCGTAACACCTACTCAAACAAACTTGAACTTCTCCGTTCATTCAAACCCACAACAAAACCATAACACCTACTACAAGAACTTCACCTATTACATAAAGAGAATATCAATCCTAAAATTACCACCACAAAAATTTTGTATTCTCCATTTTTTCTTGTTAGCCTCAACAATTACAACAAGAGCTTCTACATAAAGCAAATCTTTCCTTTGAATCTCCATCTCTACCTTTAATAATTTCTCATCCACTTTAGCCTTCATCTTCATCAACATGATATTTTCAGCATCAACATCTTTAATTGTTGCCTCCATACACTTCAACCTGTGATAAACACCAGGCATAACTCTTTTCCCAAATGCACGAGTTGGGGGATCAATCCAGTGGAAAAATTGACATTTGTAGCTGCTCTGAATTTACCAAAATAATACCACAATCAATTTATTGTTTGAATAAAATGAAATTATAAAAAATTACATAATATTTAGGAATGTTCGGGTGTGAACAATTTTAGGGTTTCAGATAACACAAAAATTAGGGTTCCCAAGTTATTAGACAATTAAGGGTTCAGATGAAAGAAAAACTATGATTCCCAGGTAGGCTTAGGGTATTCAGATTCAAATATGGGAAAAAAAATTAAACATCAAAATTACCAAAATACTAAATCCAGACCATCAGAAATTGAAAATCAGTACAAAATCGAACATAACAAACCAGATAATTTCGAAACTTACTGAAAATCGACTGCATCCTACAAATCTTCTTCCCGGATTTTCTACCGTTGTCGCGATTTGGATTGGCGATGAAACTCCACAATCGCAAACCTCCGACGACTTCTCCATCTACAACCTCCGCAATCGCACGAAACCTCCACAATCTCCGAACCCTAACTTCAGCTCAATAATCGAATTGTGATGGTTCAGTTCACACACATCTTTAAATATGAGGGCAGTTTTTCCATTATCTACAAAATATACATCACGTGCAAAAAATGTGACTCTTTTCAACAGATTCTCTCACGGCGTGAACTGAAGTGTGAGGAATCGAAACTTCAGGTATCGAGAACGAAAAAATCAAACTTGGGTACCAATCCTGAAATGAGGTTTCAGCGGGTGTACTGATCTGTAATTACCCCTAGATAATGTATGTGTATATAGTCTAAGCAACCCAAAAATCATATACTTATGCTGATATGCATGTGTACGTACAGGACAGAATGATGTTGGGTGCTGACTATTATGAAACTGATGGGGAAGCTGCATCATTGTTATCTGAGGGAAGAGTTCCCATTGTAGTCGGAGGAAGTACTAAAATCAAGTAATTACCTAACCTACCTTAATTGTTGGTATTCATCAATTACAATCATTATCAATGTGTAATGTATCTATTGGAATTGGTACAGGTCATGTTTTTACAAACATCCTAATTACAAATTATTAGTTCAGTTGCTGAATTATATTTTAATATTTCATAAACTCAAAATGCCAGTCCTTTTATTTCTTTTGAGAAAAACCAATTTATGGATCCAAATCCGGGTGAGACAACACTCCACACCCATGAGCAACCAACGCACAACATGCACTAATCTCTAAAAAGCTAAACAACAGGCCCTACCAAACAACACTAAACAAACAAAAATCCTCCGAAAGACCAAACTAACAGAGTCCCTGGTCTGGAAAACAGACACTAGTCTGTTCAGATTTTCACATAGACTGCCAAAACAAAACACAATGCAAACAGACACTAACTGTACTGATTCAGTAGCAATACCTCTCATACAGTCCACAGATTATACTGATTCATTTCTCAGGTGAATAATGGGCAGACCTGCATTTCTACATGTTTCACTACTAGCAGTTGAAGCAAAAAAGGAGTGATGAGTATGGTAACATTTTCTTATAAATATCAACTACATTACATGATAATCTCTTCGCAGTTAAACAGTAGCTCATTTTCGTATCTCTCCAAAACAAACCTCTCCTCCGATACTATAATAGTAGTTACAACACATTTCTTGTCTGAAAAGGGTTTCCTACCTGTTCTTCCAGCTCGATGAAGATAATCTACTGCAGTTCTAGGCGGCTCAAAGTTGTATATATGTGACGTTTCCGGTAGGTCCACTCCTCTCGCTGCTATATCTGTTGCCACAAGAAGATGGCCTCCTCCTCCTCTTACTTCCTGTACACAACATTGCACTACATAAAACAAATGTCCGACCGTACAACAGAATCATGGATCTACCAACAACCTTCTCAATGAAATGGATGGAAGTTTGTTACTTAGTATACAGGAAATTCTCAAGTTTCTAGTTAATGAATCGAATCAACAGAATGTAAAAGGTAATGAACACATCAAACCTAAACAACATTTTAAAAACCGCGGTCAAGGAGGCTTGGAAAGAGAAAGAGGGTAAATATTCAAAAAGAAGAGAGCTTATGACAAGAAGTTGGAAGCACTTACTGATAGTGAAGCTGCTCTTGAATTGAAGTTCATGTCTTCTTCCAAAAGAAGGACATCCAGACAACCCTCATAAGAAGTCCTCAGGAAATCGATTAAAAGAGTTGTTGGTGGTCCATTCCCAACTTTCTTTGACTTTTCAGACTACAAAAGTAATAGGAAATAGTTCAATGACATACTTTTATTCTTATTCAAATAGCTACATGCTATATTTGAAATGCGTGGTTAGCACAAGTCAGAGGACATCTTCTCACTCAAACTACACACATTCTCTGTGATAGATAATACAAGCGATCTGTAAACAGGAAAGTCCAATGCAGGTAAGGAACTCAGAGTACATGTATTCTCTGACATGGATAATATAGGTGATTTAGACCTGGCAATGATCAATACAGATCAGGCATGTAGCACCAATTCATATTTGAGTAATTTGATAATGCCTAGAAAATGGAACATTCATAGAATATTAATCAGATGGAATACTGCATAGAGAAACCAATCAATGCTAACCTGCTCACCAACAAAAATAATGCCAGACTTAGGTGTGTCTGTTTGCAGCAAGGATAGCAAAGTTTCATGTCTTGCATTTTTACGACAGATCTGTTAAGCAACCGAACAATGGCACAAATATCCACGTCAGACTTCTTGCACAAAAAGATCCTAATTATCAAAAGATGTCACCAGTAATAAGTGGAAAAATCGTCAAAATACAACTATGAGACACGTCACGTCAAGCTGACAGCGATAAGCTTGACTCATGATCCATAAGTTTCTTACCACAAATCTGTGATGTAAACATGATGGCATGGGCTCAACTGGATGGACATGTACATGAACGGTGTCCGTCTGCAAAATACAGTTACGCCATAATGCACATCAGAAATAGCTGCATTTCTATACATGAAATCTGATTAAGAGAGATAACATGTAAACAATAACTATATCATACAGAATACCTTGGTCCACTTATGCTGTATGCAATCCTGTAAAAACCGCCTATGATGAGGAATAGAAGCACTGGCGAAAATAGTCTGCCGGCTATTGCATGAGGAATATGACGTCAAAAGCTTTCGAAGAGAACTGATTTCTTTTGAAGAATTGAACATGAAATCAACCTAGAAAGAGAATTTTAGGACGGCATTCAGTTGAGACAAGTCAATATACAATATAATCAGAAATGTGTGGAATGGAACATTGTCGAGCTGTATTGATTAACATGGCAATCAATAAAAATAAGCACTGAAGAACATGTGACTTTCTTGTCACCTGGCCTTAAACACATTGAAGACACAAATTATTTAAGGATGGCATTCAGTTGAGACAAGTCAATGTACAATATAATCAGAAACGTGTGGAATGGAACATTGTAGAGCTGTATTGATTAACATGGAAATCAATAAAAATAAGCACTGAAGAACACGTGACTTTCTTGTCACCTGGCCTTAAACACATTGAAGACACAAATCATCAAACTAGAGATTACTTCTCTTCCTAGATACAATGTCATCTTACCTGAGTTTTATCACTGTTAGAATAGTTAATTAATTAGGGTTTCCTATTTGTCTTATGTTTCCTAGTTTGATTTAGGGGAAATTGCTGATCACTAACCTCTACTATGTAACTTTTGCATGTAACTACCCTATACCTTTTTTAGTTGCACGTCACCACGGTAAAATTTCATTTAGTTGCTACAAAGTTAAGTTTGATGTAAAATGTTCATAATTCCCCTATATTAAAAAAATTAGAAAAAAAGAATTTTGAACTTTTTTAAAAAAAATATTTTTTCACATAAATACTAAAAAACTGATTTCAAAATTAATTTTTTTAAAAAATGGTTTTTTTCAAAAAAATTATTAAAAATAATATTCCACTTTTAACAACGTTTTTTTTATTTAAAAACTATTATTTTAAAATAAATAATATTCAAATTAGTTTTTATTATTTATTTCATAAAAATATTTAAAAAATAAATAAGTTAAACAAATGATTTTTTTTCATTTATTTCATTTTTAAAATACAAGGATATTTTAGTCATTTAAATATTTCAGTTGCAAATACAAGATCTGTTTCTTGTTCAAGCATTCTTCGGCGACCGTTCTTAGTCACCTCCATTCTGGTTAGGCACATAGGCCCCGACAAGTTTCTTCCAAGGAGTTTATGTCCTCATCGCCGGCAAGTGAAGTTTCTGCAGCTCAATTCCGACTGATTTGATTGTCCTCCCATCTCTGTCAAAAGCGTGTGAGTTCCACGCGCCATGCGATTTTGATGTTTGATCGCCAAGTTTTCAGTTCCGCTGATTTTGTTGAGTTGAGTTTGCACGTCGTAGTTGCTTGAAATTTTTTCGCACCGACGTAGTTGCTTAAGAAGTTTAGTGATTCTTCTTAAAAATCACCTTTGCACCGTCGTTATGCGACGTAGTTACTGCAATAATGACGTAGTTGCTTGAAAAGTTTGGTGATTAATCTTAAAATCACCTTGCACCGTTGCTATGCGACGAGTTGCTGCACCGTCATTATATGACGTAGTTACTTGAAAAGTTTTAGTGATTCTTCTTAATAATCACTTGTTCTCATGTTCGTATGATCGGCATGATTGAAGATGTTTTGCACCGTCGTTGTTCGACGTAGATGTTAGCTTTCCTATTATTCTTGTTTCACGTGGAAGACTTGTGTTACACGGTTTCCACGTGAGACGGATTGTTAGAATAGTTAATTAATAAGGGTTTCCTATTTGTGTTCTGTTTCCTAATTTGATTTATTTCTTATTGATCCCTATATAAAGGAACCTCCTCTTGTAATTTGTAATCATGTATCATCAATAATACAATTATATTTTAGAGATCCAACAATCACGACTTCAAATTATAGTATATATCTATTCTTTACACTAGTGGAAAACCTAAAGGTACATTTTACAAAGGCGTCAAAAGCATACTTCCTGTTTCTTATTTCATTTTGTGTTGATATGAAACCGTATTTTAAAAATCTAAGCAGCAATGAATGTCCCACGAATCATGATAGAAGTGATAACAATTTTAGAGAACAAATATCAAACAACGTTCACTTACCTCATCAATCACCAGTACTTGCATTGCTTCAAGCTTAATAAAATTCTTCTCAAGCATTCGACACAAGCTCTTAATTGTTGCCACAACCACTGTTGGGGGCTCTGCCTGAAAAGTTAAGCACTGGATATAATGCCTCAGAGATAATTCTTCGTTTTGGAATTTCATATAGTAGGCAGTAGACACGGTAGAAAAAAGAAAATCCAGATTAAGTAGAAGTATCATTGAAAACCATGATCATAGCAAAGTAATTTTATGAAGTATTTCAAACCATAAATATCCTGAGTTACCTAAATAATTTAATTACTAAAAAGAAACAATTAAAAATAACAGGGGCTATGGACTATTGATATCTTTCAACCCTTGAGGTAATTGTGATGATAAATGATGTATGTGGAGACATGTATTTCATATATCAACATAGTAAGTATTTTTTTTTCTAATTTCGTAATTGTTTTTACCCCTTTTGAGTTTTGAGTGTGTGATCACTTAAATAATCATAATGAGATTATAACAGATTAACTCCTTTCATGCAATTTATTGTTATGAAGTACTTTATCCTAAAGTGAATTTTCAATTTCATCGTAGTTAAGTGAATGCAGACAAGAAAGTTTGAATAGCAAATATGTTTACATAGAGATTCTAGATCAACTTCTGCATAAAAAATCATCAACCAAAATAGAGCATGAGCAATGATACCACTGACCAACATGTTCAAGCACTTCAGCTTATTGCTATAAGGTGCTCGATGACCAAATAATGCAGTCAAAACTGACAACGAGCAATATAGATATATGTTGGGGTAATCAAACAATTTTCCAATATGGAATTAGTTTTATTTAATTATTCAAAATTTGACTTCGTTACCATCATATTTCACATTCACTGACAGCTGAAAATGATTTTAAAAGCAAAATAAAATATCATTGAAGTTAGATTCAAATGTGATGTTGTGAACCAGCAGGCAAAATAGCTAATATTTTATATTAGTGCTTTAATATAAAAAAGTCCCTTCAGGGGATGGAAATTATACTTTACCTTTAGCCAGCCCTTGTGTCTTTTCAACAGTCCCCCATCTAAAAGAGACATAACAGTACATGGTTTCTTATCCACAGGCTTTGCTGCCAACATACGAGCAACTTTTGTGACCTGTTTACATTGGAAATAACAGCATATGCATTATGGTTAGGGTTGCCGCATTGACTGGCAAAACCTGGAGCTTTTTTCACAAACCCTCCGGAATGAAAAGTAGCTAGCTGTATATTTTTGTAATTATCAATGACATTCTTACTTGCATGCCAAGTTCCCTGGTTGGCACCACGATAAGTGCTTGCACAGCAGATCTGTCAGCATTTATAAGTGAGTAAATCAACAGTAGGTATGTCAATGTCTTCCCAGAACCTGTCTAGAAACCATAAATAAAGTGCATTAGGCACATAGCCACTTCTGGGGTTTGTCATTCTTAGCTATCATAATCATTCAATAAACCATATCAAGAACAAGGTTATATTGAGTTAAAAATTGATCAGTTATCATTGCAAATGTGAGGATTGGAACCAGAGATCTCATACTCATTACATGAAACCCTTGGTTTTATATTGAATCAGTTAATAACCATAATGTTCAAGGATTGAAATACCACAGCAGAGGTATTATTATGCATCGCATGGATGTTAAATCACAATTTGAACGGTGAATTGGAAGTTATATTTGTATCAACTGTGAATCAATCGATTTAGACGATTCAAGCACGATATAAAACTTAGCCAAATGATCCTTTTGCGTGATGTATTTTTATTAGATTAGGCTGAAATTTAAGGAGTTAGCAAATTTCAGCCTTAATTTGAAAAAAGGGAAAAGTAGTAAAACTAGTGGATTTTTATTTTTCTAATATCAGGTCAAAAAAGATTATACTCAATTTTTTTCACCATAAGATGTGAATCACTAATTCTAAGCCTGACATATACATAAACCATTTTAGGTGAATTTGGATCATTTGGGGGTGAATGGAATCAGAAAACATCCTATTTTTCAACCACGTTATGCACTAATATAGAAAATAATCATGAACGCATTAGGGGTGGCACCAGTTGAGTAAAAAGGCAGAAAAGTTGTAAACAGTTAGCATCCATATTCATCAGCAAGAGAGTGGAAATTAAGGGTATGGAAATAGCTCTTTTTATCCTTTTTGAATTTTTATAGCTAACTTCAACTAAATCTTGAATAAGTTTAGAAAGTCTTTAGTTAAAATGAATAAAACTTGGAACAGAAATTATTAGAAAAATACAACCTTCACTTCATTACCGAACCCTTCCCTATATATATATATATATATATATATATATAGAGAGAGAGAGAGAGAGAGAGAGAGAGACGAGAACCACACTAATTTAATAAGATGCATCTTTTAGTCGTGGAGTCCAACCGATTTACAGTAAATTTTATATACTGGGCTAGATACATTTGGTCAACCTCCACAATTAAAAGGTCAACTTACTAGTCGGGTTCGCCATACCGTTCATATTTAGTTCTCATATTTATATTTTTATGATGAGTTTATACTTCATCAGTCCCCTTCACATGTAGGAATAGACTTCTATGTACTTCATTCAACATTCCCTCTCACATGTAGGACCGGAATTCTACATGATGTCATAGCAAGGCTTGATATAAGCATATCGACCAGAGGCCACAAGGTAGAGGCGACAAATGGGGTAGACGTGCAGAGTTCAACATGTACACGTGGGTTAAAATAACTATCAACTCAACCAACCAAGCTCTGGTAGCGTGTAAGATTTTAAATTGAATTAGATATATCCGGTCGGACTCCATATATTGGGTGGGATGTTTTCCTCTATTTAGGTTTTTTTAGTGGGTTTACACTTGAACAAATGCTCCAAATAGCCAGAAAAAGGTATGAAAACAAGAAGAGAAATAACTGAAACGATCTTATCTTCTCTCACCATGCATGATATATATGTAATGTGGCCTGCTAAAGAAGGTCATACATTCTTCACTATCTATTTCTTGTACTTGGGTTGTTTTGGAGTTTATAATCAAACTTTATACATGGGAGTCAATTTTTTATTATATTTTCTATAGGAATTTCCATATTTAGTGATAGCTTATTGACATCTAAACTCCAACTATATATTTAGTACTGTCATTGATAGTCTACACAGGTTGTCTTGGTCGCCAACATAAACCTACATATATTTGCAGCATTTGTTTCTCTAACGGATTGAGCTCTGAAAGTAGACATAAACAGAGGGAAAGTAGAACTAGAAATAGAATATCAATAACCTGTGCATGGAGTATGCAATCACGTCCAGAGAAAAGGGTAGGCAGTGCTTCCCTCTGTACACTTGTTGGCATAACATAACCAAGTTCTTCAATTCTGCACCATGTTAACACAGACAAATCAGAATGCATCAGGGAAACCTGAACCGAATCCATTTCCATCACAAATTAGGCAAGAGAAGAGAGGATATATAATTGGGATTTCGATTTTGACATGAAATTCTCAAAAGAAACTAGAAGATAAGAGCAAGGAAATAGAAAGACACCTGCGTAGTACGTGGTCGGGGACGTGACCTTGGCAAATCTGAGCAAGGGTGGGTTGGTCGGAAATGGCTTCAGTGGTCACTGCAGAAGAAGAGGGAGAGCAGAGAAGTGGCTGTGGGTGGAGATTGAAGGGGTTATGGTTGAGGATTGGGAAGGTGGTAGAATCGGAGACGGAGAGAGATAAGAAGGTATAGGGTTTAGGGCTTAAGGAAGGATAGAGAAACCGAGAAAGAGGAGAGACGCCGAGTGTCGCCGGAAGAGAAGCCATACCGACTCGCTCAACACAACACAACACAACTTTGGATGCCTCTAGACTTTTGATAGGATGTTAAAAACCGGTTAATTGGAGACGCCTATCCAAACGAACCAATAATTTTGGTTTAACAAAACCAACAACCCAACTCAACATTCATCGGTTTTAATCCGTCGTTCACGGTCGATGTCCAATTTGCACCGGACCGACCAATCAATAATGTTGGCTTCAAACTTTCAAAAGGAGAATGTCATTTTACGGCAAATCTAGAGAAATCAGCATGCTTAATAAATGATTTTTGAGTTCAACGCAAATATGATTTGAATCGCCCCAACTTGAACTGGTTTTCTCTAACTATACGAAAAGACTAATATTATTATAAAAGGAAAATGAGAATTCTTTTCTGATTATATTTTCTTTTTGTTATTTTCCCTTTTTGTCTTTTCTTGTTACTGTTTTCTTTTATTTACTATTTTCCTTCTATGTCTTTACTTGGTAGTCAAATAGATAAAGACTATAAAACTGGGGGAGGAGGAGTTTTGGTAGGATGTCAAATTTTTTAATGTAGTCTTGTATTTAACTTGAAGCTGGAGAGAAGCATGTTTCTCGAATTACCTGAAATTATCTTTTCAAAAAAAGTATTTTATTGTTATTCCCTTGAATAATGAATTTTGGTCTATATTTATGCTTTGCCAATATGTGTTTTTCTTTTATAGTCTTGCAATAAGAAAGGAGGAGTGAAGAAAAAAATTGAGTTCAACGCATATGTTTTGAAAATTTAAATCATATTAAAAGATGATTTGGTCATTTCATATTAAATTTAACAGAATTTCGAACAGTGACACATAAAAATAGTTCGCCGTATTGAAGTGATTCTTAAAAAAGTTCACCGTAGTGACATGAAAATGTGTCATAATTCACCGTAGTGAACATGAATTATCCCTTCAATTTACTATAGTTAACTATGTCACCTTTTCAATTCAGTATAGTCAACTATTTCAATGTCAGTTCACGATGGTGAACCTTTCTTATGTTTTATTTTAACCTAACGTAGTTGAAACATAAAGAAAAAGTATTGTGTGACTTATTTTCAAATTTTATCAAATATCGAAAATACTCATGTATTAAAAAATTCAAAAAATATTATTTTTTAATTTTCTTTTAAAAATATTTTTATGGAGTACTAAATAAAAAAACTAATTTGGATATTATATTTTAAAAATCCTTTTTTCAAAAAAATTAATACTAAAATATGTTTTTTATAGTAATAAACTTTTTTATCATTATTTTTTAATTTTTTAATTCATGGGTAATATGAATATTTTATATCAATTTAACTATGTTAGGAATAGTGACCCTTAATGAAACATCTTTGTAGTGAATTAACACTGAAAATAATTTATCGCAGTGAATTGAAAAATTGGCATAGTTGATCGTAATGAGCTGAAATTTCTTCAAAAAATAAACCCCTAATTAGAAAACAACGTTCTCAGTCACGTACCACACAATTAGGTTTAAACCCAAAAAATTCAAAGAGATGATAAACATGAACCTCAGATAGATGAGCGTTGTTGTGATTGAGCCACTGGAGGCGACAATCTTGGTGCACGAATTTGATACTCTCACTGCAATGGCACGGGTGGTGGAGCGGGTTCTAGCCATCGTCGCGGTTTCGATACACATTTGAATCATCAAGCATTACCCACATCACCTCCTTCTTCATGCATCCCCCGTGCAACGAACTCAGAATACTGCCTAAATTCCCTCGGTTCATCATAAACAAACAAAACAACTTTCAAATAAATAAAAGCCTAATTTAGTAGAGAGAGAGAGAGAGAGAGAGAGAGCTAGCCAAGGAGGTGACGTGGTAGACGAGACCGCCGATTAAGAAGTGCCCTTCAAAGTCTTCTTGTTGATATACGTACATGGCTACAACGAAGATCTGAATTCCTTTAACATTGTTTATAGGGATAATTCCAGGTGGCTAAACCTAGATATTGCTGTTTTTCAAGTGGGTGCACCTAGAATTTTTTTTTCACCTGACTACACTTAAAATGTGCAAAATTTCTACTTTGCATTTTCCGTCCAAATATGTTAGTTTTTAACGTTTTTTCATGTGAAATGACTAAAATGCCCTTAAGGTTAAATGAGTTATTATGATTGAATTGAAAAGACTAAAATGACCTCACCTATTCATCTAATTTTCAAACACATGCCACTCCATCTTCTCTCTTTTGTCTCTATCACTCCCTCACCGGCCACACTCGCGCAACCGTCGGAGGAGGGGAGGTCAGAAGGAGTTGGGCGGAGGTCGAAGGGAGCTGTGCGGAGGTCGGAAGATTGCGGAGGTCAGAGGAAGGTCGGAAGATTGCGGAGTTCGTGGTGGAGTAATCGTCGGAGATGGAGGAGGGACGACGACTGCCTCGACCTCGACCTCTGCCCAGCTCCTCCGACCACCTCGACCTCGACCTCCGCCTAGCTCCTTCAACCACCGCCCACCTCGACCTCAACCTCCGACCACCTCGACCTCGACTTCCGCCCAGCTCCTTCGACCACCTCGACCTCGACCTCTGCCCAGCTTCTCCGACAACCGCCCACCTCGACCTCGACCTCCGCCCAGCTCCTCCGACCACCTCGACCCTCTCTCCGACCTCCCCTCAGCTTCTCCGACCACCTCGATCTCGACCTCGACCTCGAACTCGACCCAGCTCATCCGACCTCCCACCGACCTCCGCCCAACTCCCTCCGACCTCCCCTCCTCCGACGGTTGCGCGAGTGTGGCCGGTGAGGGAGTGACAGAGACAAAAGAGAGATCATGGAGTGGTATGTGTTTGAAAATTAGATGAATTGAAAAAAATGGGCTACTTAACCGTATTGAACTGAAATTTCTCTTGATATAAATAAAGTTAGTGACCGTAAGAATTAACAAAAGTTGAGAATGAGGAAAACTATTTCATTTTTTCAATTCATTGCCCTCATTTTAGCACTAATAAATAGACATTAAATTTTTAAATAAATATAAAATATTTCAGAACTAGACATGCTTTATATGAGAAAAGGTTTGAGAATGTAAAGAAGATTGGGACTATAACTCTTCCGCAAACACAAGCTGATAATTGTGGGAACCCCTTGGGAACATGGCTATCTTCTCCACAAGAGCCAGTCTTGTGTTGGGCTCTAACTTTGCGAAATGGATTTTCATTTTCCTCAAAACCAGTGCATTCTAACTTACAAATCTCACGTACTCCATCTCATCTTCCGACCCTTTAAACCTTCTGAAAAAGCATCCCACCATATCTCACTGTACAATCGGGAACAGAAGCAGGTGGCTGCGTTGACCTTGATCCCTCACCTTTTTCATCAAACATATGCTTGATATGTCGCCAACATAGACATGACATCAGTTAAATTGCAAAACAAAACAACATATCGTTTGGACTCCACATACCTTGTCAATTACGAGACATCTTAACCTTTGAAACTTATCAAGTATGCGTCCTACAACGCCTCACGGACACCAAAATTCACAAAGATCTAATTTGAGCACATTATGAAATTTGGGAAATTTCTCGAAGATGTCAACATTGCAAAATCCCTGCACACGAACATTGGTTAACACTTAACCCCGGGGAAGGTGATATATTAGCATTGCATAGACAAAAAGGTGCATTCTTACTTTAATTAATTTTAGTTGCAACCTAGGAACTTGACATTGCATACAAGTTGAAGACACAGGCAGCTCGACATTGCCAAGATTCGTGTAGCATGGAGGGACAATCTTATTTGCCTGAACCAAATTGCCCAAGTTTTCAAGGTAAAAGGATCTCGACACAACATCTCCGATGCCAAGATACTTGAGGGTGGGAGCATTCACACGAAGCTTGTGTGAGCGCGAATGAAACTCCCCTAACGAATTCCTAGTGACCCAATACTGTATAAATAACTTTCTCAAGGTGGGAAAGGCAATCTCAAAATCAATCACATTATCCCAATCCAATATGTCCACGTACAGCTCCTGAAGAGCAGGGCACCCCAAGAAGATATTGCGAACCGAGTTATCATCTTTATACTCGACAAACTCTAAATGCAAAACCTTGAGGCGTGGTAAGCAAAAGCGGGAAGGAACATTGACAACCATTTCACTGCAAATTTTCAAAACGACCAAGGTTTCGATATGGAAAACACAACGGGGCAGCCAAAACATGTTATTACCAAAACGTTGCACTCTGCAGAAGACGAGTTCCTCAAGAATGGGGTAGGTAGAGAAAAAAGTGTGAACGGAGGCGCCCTCTTTAAAATCAATCCAAGAGAGATTGAAAGCCTTGAGGCTAGGCCAATGGGCATAAGGAACCTCCCCAATCGCTACGCAACACAGTTTCAAAATCACTTAAGTCATGCAAGAAAAAACGCTACATCACAATTCATTATAGAACAAAAGATCGAGTTCTTGGACTCTTATGGAGATTGCAGAATTAACGTAGAAGTCAAGATGGAAAAGGTCGAAAACAACATGCCATTTCAAGGCAAGCTTTTGGATGCACCATAGCCTTCACAGAGCCAAGACTCTGCAAACTATATGAGCAATGGTGAGAGCAGTAGAAAAACAAGTATCTCTATCAAAGTCAAAGTCAAGGATGGGGACCCAAGTCCAGAGGAAACGCCACCGTTTTGAGAGAAGCCTTGTAGCAATAAGTTTTGTGTTGGAAACTATATAATTTGAATGAGATAATAGCATGAAAAGATGCATATTATCATTCCAACCATTGAATTTAGATAATATTTTCATTCAATGGATGCATCCTTACATTTCAACCATTCAATGTATTTGGCTTTGAAATGAAGCACTTTTTGGTTGAAGGGTCGCAACCTTTCCAAAAGATACATGTTACGAACGGATGTGTTTGTTTGAAACGGTGCCGTCTCTCCTATATAAATGATTGAAATTGGATATGAAAATCATCTTCTTCTCAATATCTTCTCCTCCATAAATACATATCAATTGTTAGTTCGTTAGTCTCTGCTATTCGCAACACTCGATATCGGTGAGTCCGTTTATCTTGGAAGGCAATTGCTCGATAATCCTTCAAGTGCCAAAGAGGGAGCAATATTGTTTTAAGAAAATAGTGTTCTGTTGGACTCGGGCGTTCTTCGCACAATATATAATCTCCGTCTTCTAAACATTTTCGCTACAATTCTATATGTCATCTAATATGTTCATAATAGTATCATTTGTCATTTACTTTTATAATTAGTGGGCTACACTTTGTGGGAAGAAACAACAGGATGCCATAGAGCAGAGGGTCAGGGAGACTACTTATCCAATCACTTTCGGCCATCTTGGTAGTCTCCAAATCAAATTTAGGGTTAGAGATTTGGGAATTTTGTATTTGAGATATGGGTATGAGAGCAAAGTATGTTTAACGATGTTATTTGAAAATGGGACCCAAAAAAAATGTTACCTTGTACACCAAATCCTTCTTCTCCTTCTCTTTACCTACTTTCTCTATTTTTCTGTGGTGGATTTTATGGAGAACCAAACTGTGTGGGCTGATTATGTTCTAATATAGTGTGAAGTTCTGAAAGCACATATGTGGTTCCTACGTGATTGGCTATTTTGTATGATTGAAAGATGTCCATCCACATGTCGCAACCTAAGAAGCCCAATGCTGGAAACGAATGATGTCTATCTAGAAGTCTCAACATCAAGATCTGAACATCTCAAGAGATGACTTTATGGAGTTTCCTTATTTAGAAGATCTCCTAATTAAAGCTTGATTCGATCTTATTTAGATGTGTGTCAGCTTTAGGAATCATGCAGAAGAAGAATTGGAAAGGTGCGAGATCTTCGAGGAAACCCTAAAAGGATCTGTTCATCTTCTACAAAAGGTCGTCGGCCTCTCTCTTAGAAGGTGGTGCTTGTAGAGTATTTTTGGGATGAGTATTCAGAGTTCCTAAGCGTGTTGGACTAGCATGTTGGGAAGTTAAATGCTTTGACAAAGAGTAACTCTTGTGTGCTCAAAAAAATATTCGAGAGAAAGATTGTTTAACTGAACAGGACGAACTCGCACCAGTGGAGCTGCGTGCAAACCTTTGAAGAAACGACAAAGGAGGTACGGAATAGTGGGATCAGTTCTAAGAGTGAACTCGAGTTGGAGGCTCGAAGACAAGGGGAGACCCTGGGTTAAGTTGTCACTAGTAACAATACCATAGACCTTAGATTTGTGTGATAATCGTGAGAAGCTTTGTATGTGTTGATTGGTTACATTATAGTGAAACTTCTTCACTGGCAGAGTGCCCCTAGATGTAGGTGACGTTGCACCGAACTAGGTAACAAACTTCTGTGTCGTCTACGTTTTGTTTCTTATATTGTTTACTGACTTAGCCCCAAGAAATGTCTATCACTTAGTTTGAACATTGTGATAGACATATTGCATTTAACAAGAATTTCAATTGGTATCAGAGGAGGCACCTAACGTGCTAGGTGATTTCCTGTTTGACAAACTCTGGTCCTTAGTCATGTCAGGTTCTAGAGAAGGAGGTTCGATTAATAGACCCCCGGTACTAGATGGATCAAACTACGGGTACTTGAACGCTCGTACGAGTGCATTTCTTAAAACACTCGATCACAGATCTTGGAAATCATTGATAAACGGATGGGAAGCTCCAACTACTACCGATGATGAAGGTGTAGTTCATATCAAGCCAAAAAGCGACTAGACCCCTGCAGAAGATCAAGTAGCTCTAGGTAACTCATGCGCTCTTAACGCTATATTTAATGGGGTTGACCAAAATGTTTTTAGATTGATTAACACATGTCTGGTCGCGAAAGATGCATGAGAGATTTTGGCTACAACATATAAAGGAACGAAAAAAGTGCGTGAGCAGAAGCTCCAGTATCTCACGACAAGTTTCGAAGCATTATCCATGAAAGATGAAGAAACAATAAGTGACTTCAATGTGAAAATCAGAGATCTTGCTAATGAATCGTTTTCCCTAGGAAAACCCATGACAGATGAAGACCTGGTGAGAAAGATAATGCGATCTCTTAGTCTCAGGTTCAAAATGAAATCAACCGCAATTGAAGAAATGCATGACCTAAAGAAGCTTCGATTCGATGAACTTATGTGATCATTAATGACGTTTGAGCTCTCCCTTTCAACTCCAGAAAAAAAGCTCAAGGGCTTTGCCCTCACCAGCTCAATTGTTCCCTCTCGAAATCAAGTAGATTCTGACTCTGAGGGTGATACTGATGAAACTATAGCCTTGATAATTAAAAACTATAGCAGGATTATGAAAAGATTTTCTAAGGAAGCTGAAAAACATGTCTCTCAAAATGTCAAAGACAATCAGCTACTCAAATCCCAGAAAGATGTCTATACCCTTAACGGTGGTAGAAGCTTAGAAAAAGCTGGAAAAGGAAAAGAAGTACAGTGCCATGAATGTGAAGGCTTTGGTCACATCCAGAAGGAATGTCCTAACTTTTTAAGGAAATAAAAGAAGGGATATAAAGCTTTCATGTTTGATGATGAAGAATAAGACAGCGATGTAGAACAAATAAGTAACTTTGTAGCTTTCACAAAGCACTCCTCTAATTAAACCTTTGCTATTGATGAATCAGAACTATTGTCAGATGATGCTATGAACGATGCGTACAACCAGCTGTTCACTCAACACATTGAGGAATAAAAAATTCTTGAAAAGCAGAGAGACACTATCCTAACTCTTACAGAAGACAAAATGAGGCTGCTAGTAACCATTGTCAACCTAAAGAAGGAAGTGAGCCGGTTAAATGGCGAAATCGATCGAATGACAAAGTCTGTGAGAATGATGAATTCAAGTATGTACATGCTAGACACTCTGCTCTCTATAGGCAAACCTGTCAAAAACATGCAGAGACTTGGCTATACTTCAGAGACATCAACATCCCAAACGGTGTTTGTCCCTCAAAAGAATAAACATCCTATGTCAAATAAAATGTCACAAACATCTGGAGCCCAACAAGGTCAACAACATCATCTGTTGAAACAAGGTAAAAAGTGTTAGATTTGTGCCCTAGTCCAGTGTAATAAGTTCGTCTGTATATAATGATTTATCATCTTTCGAATAAATAAAACGGCATTATATTACTAATGTGTTGTAGTAATATATTAGATGTAATTTGATCTACATCATTATGTGTGTCATCACTAATAGTAGAACTATAAATTAGAAAGAATTACATTTAATGAGTCCCTAATCAGTTAAACTTCATTACGAAGTGATTAGTATGAGGCTAACTCTTTATAAACACGCTCTACTGATCATGGCAAGGTAGTGCCAGAGTTAGATCATAGATATCATCAGGGAGATGATATTGGACGGCCCGATGGTGAGTATACAGCATAGATGCTGTCATGAGCATACTCACATATTGTAGTTTGTCATTGTATCCTTAAACCGAGGAGTCTTTGTGATCACTATGTAGTAAGTATCAAAGTTTGACTCAGTCAAACGTTGCCTGTAAAAGGGTAGCCATAAGGGCTTTGATCGGCTTAGGTATAAGTTACATGAGTGAACTAGAAAGACGGTTAAGGGATTTATTCCTCATACTCCAGTATGGGATTGATATCTGTTTAGGCCACTTGATGAGTATGACTGAAAGATATTGCATGGCCATGCAGGAGATACTTTGTATTAGTTTTCAGTCATCTCAGATATCGAGAAACAATGATTGATTAAATAAGGATGACGGTTCTATGCCTTATGATCAATCTATATATCGGGTGATAAAAGAATAGTGACATGGACGATAAGAGGTTAAATCGAATCATCAATATTCATGGACGTTGGGTAATCATAATGTCTTGCTAGAGGCCACTTATGATGGAAACGGCAAAATAGTAATTTTGCCAGTCTGCCAACGGATCGTGAGCCTAGAGGGTCACACACTTTAAGCAAGGTATAGCAAAAGGGACTTGGATAAGTCAGTATGAGAGAATTATGAGGATTGGGAATAATTTGCCTTTCGGTTTAGTTAAATCGAAGTGAATTGGTGTAAACCAGGAATCGGTTAAGGGAATTGGATTGGACTAGCTAAACCTTTTAATTAGAACCCAATTTGAATGGGTTTAATTAATGGTTCTCTCACCATTTTTGCTTCTTCTTAATTTGAGTTTCTAGCAAAAACAAGAGAAGAAACCTATACCAAAAGAGGTACATTGCTTGTGTTGATACACCTAGAGAGCATAAGACTTTGTGCTTGGTGACTTGATCAAAAGAAAATGTATTTTTTTCTGATTTTCCATGAATTTTGTATGCTGAAAATTATATCTCACATGTTGATCTTCAAAGTTTTTCATGAATCCATGGTTATAATTGCATGAGGTTTATTGTTTGGAACCCATGGATTCCTTCTGTGGTATCAGAGCATGATTGATATGTGATGATGATTTTGAGCATGCTAGGATTAGTTTTCAATTCTAGATAAATTCATGTATGTTTATGGGATTAAATGTTGCATGAACATGAAAAAAAAATAGATTTTGAGTTGATTTTGAAAGACTGAAAATTTATTTTTTGGGGCTATTTTGGGTTAGCCATGGCTAACCAGGGTCGAGCCCCTTGGTGGACCATGTAGATCCCTCGGGCCGACCATGGTCAGCACCAAGGGCCGACTAGGTCGCCTCGGGCTGACCATGGGCGCCTTCGGGCCGACCATGGGCAGAGCACTTGGTGACCGGGGTCGCGCCCTAGGCTCGGCCATGGAAGGCCCTCGGGCCGACCATGGTCGTGGCCCTTGGCCGACCAGGTCGAGACCCATGGCTCGCCCATAGGAGGCCCTCAGGTGCCCATGGCCAGGCCATTGGCCGACCAGGTCGGTGGCCCATGGTCACGCCCATGGTTGCCCGCGGGCGAATCGTGGGCGAGCCGGGGGTTGGCCGATCAGCCTCAGGGCATGGACCGGTTTTTTGGCTCGTGTCACGTCCCGGGAATTTCCCCCAAAATTCAGTTTTTAGATTCGGTCCGGTTTCGATAAATTGGGGGTAAGCCGGTTCAATTTCAACTAATTAATTTAAACCGTCTAGTTTCGATAAACTGGATATTTTGCCACATTTAAGCAAGATAAAACATGGAATTAATTTGTTGTTTTATAACATATTGTTTGATGACATAGTGTTTGACAACATGATTGTTTTCAACATGATGTATAGCTTAGCCCGTCTAGATTTCGGTTTTTGCAACAAGTGTAGTTGCTTTGGTTTGTAATTTAATTACGACCTGCGTGTCGTTGTTTTCTTTGTAATTTCATTTATTTAATTGTAATTATGAAGACTGACGCAAAAAGGAAATCCAGATGGTGTTGGTGGAGTTCATAAGGAGGCTCGAAGCCAGTGGGAGTCCACGAGGAGAAGACGAGCACAAATTTGAAGATTTAGTCTTTAGAATTTGTTATTCGTTTTTTTATTTTTTGACAGGCTAGGTTTACATATTTATTTACATTTATACTTGAATGTATGATTAGTTTAAAATGCATGAATTTATGTATGTTTAAGCTATCACCCACATGCGAAGATTAAAACGAGAATTTAATCAGACTTGCATGTAATTGGACTTGGAATCATTTTTGCATCGATATGTAGTTGATGCTTCCAATTAAGATTGTATCGATATACAATCAGAGAACTAAAAACACTTAATTCACAAGTAACTACAAGTCAAGCGAGATACCACCCAAACCTCAACACTCAGAAGCATTTGAACTTGTGAGTGGGTCCGCTTACGCGTATCATTCAAAAGGGGAGAATGGTCGGATGAGTTGGAAAATTTAATACGCGTGCGTGCGCCTACGCGTATTATCCATATTGAGTTGGGTCATGGTTGAGTTTTGCTAGACTTGTCTACGATTGTCAGTTACGGCTGACCTAGGGTATTAGGATAGGGTATGCCATGTGCATTTTATGTACAAACCCTAGCCAGGAATTACATGAACTTGTAATTGGATGAGGTATCTTACCTTGGTGCCATCGGTTGGAGTGGTGAGCCTACGTTCACTTCAATCGAGGGTATGCGAGGGTCCTGGTTCAGATTCTAAAGTTTAGAATCAGAAAAATGTTTTAAAGTTCAAATCTCCAACTTTAATTTTTATTAGTACTGATTAAAATTTTCTTTCACCGTGTAGATAATATGGCAATTACAACACAATCTGGTAACAGCGCTCTCAGATCCTTAATCGAGCATGATAAGCTTAACGGCATTAACTTTCTCGATTGGGACCGGAACCTGAGACTTGTTCTCAAGCACGAACGCAAGGATTACATCCTTACCCTGAACCTACCTGCTGACCCAGCACTAAACGCCGCTAGGGCGGTAAGGGATGCTTACCAGAAATTCCTTAGCGACCGTATCGATGTTCAGTGCATCATGATGGGCAACATGGTGCCTGACTTGCAAAACAGTTCATGGATATTTCTGAAGATCCCAAGGCCTTAACGACAAAGATCAAAGTAATGTTCAAAGAGAAAGCACGTGTCGAAAGATATGACACTTTCAGTGAACTGATACCCTGCAAGCTTAAGGTTGGAGCTCCTGTCAGTCCCCATGTCCTTAAGATGAAATGTCTTATGGAATGTTAAACCAGACTCGGTGTTCTTGTGGATAAGCAAATGGCTGCAGATTTTGTGCTGCATTCACTTCCAGATACATATCGTGATTTCGTTGGAAATTACAATATGCATGGCATGGATAAGACAGTGACAGAGCTCCATGGGATGCTCATGACTGCAGAAAAGAATCTCAAGGGCAAGACAAAGGAGGTTCTTATGGTTAACAAGCAAGTCAGCTTCAAGAAAGCTAGAGTGGGTAAGGGTAAGGCTCCCATGCACCAGGCAAGGAATATAAGGCACCCGAAGGGTCCAAAGGTTCAAGCAGCTCCTAAGGCTGTTGTGAATGTTAAGGACACACAAGTTGTTTGTTATTATTGGTAGGAGGTAGGGCACTGAAAAAGGGATTGTAAGAAGCACAAGGCGTTTATGAAGAAGAGTGGTGCTTCCATGTCTTCAAGACCAGGTATTTATGTTATTGAGCTTAATCTCAGTATTTCTACTTCAGATTCTTGGGTACTTGATACTAGTTTAGAGTGTCACATTTGTGTTAATGTGCAGGTTCTGCGAAGTAGAAGAGACATGGGCAGAGGCGAAGTAGACCTACGAGTTGGTGATGGCAATAAAGTCTCAACAGTTACATTAGGCAATGTTAGTCTGAGTTTGCCCACAAGGTTTGCTTTACATTTAAATAATGTTCATTGTGTACCCGCGTTTTGCAGAAACATCATTTCTATTTCATTGCTAGACAAGGAAGGATATTGTTTTTCTATTTATGATGGATTATTCAATATTTTTAAAGATAATGTTTGTTATGGAAATGCTTCGTTAGTTGGTGATTTGTATATTTTAAATACTCAAAACACTTACGCAAGTTCTATTTATAACATAAATAATAAAAGGCTTAAATCTGATGATTTAAACCAAATTATATTATGACATTGTCGGTTTGGGCACATAGGCGAGAAGCGCATCTCAACATTGCATAAGTGTGGACTTCTAAGTCCATTTGAATTCACTTCAATTGAGAGATGCGAATCTTGTCTAATGGGTAAAATGACAAAGACTTATTAGGTCTTATACATTCCGATGTATGTGGCCCTATGAGTACTCAGGCCAGAAGGGGTTTTAATTACTTCGTCACATTTACTGATGATTTCAGTAGATATGACTATGTCTACTTAATGAGACATAAGTCTGAAACTTTTGAAAAGTTCAAAGAGTTCCAGAATGAAGTACAAAACCAACTTGAAAAGAGTGTAAAGACGCTTTCGTCTGACCGTGGCGGCGAATACTTAGACCAAGAGTTTTACAGTCATTTAAAGGATTGTGGGATCCTCTCTGAATTGACTCTGCCTGGAACGCCTCAATTAAATGTTGTGTCTTAGCGGAGGAACCAGACCTTACTTGATATGGTTGGATTGATGATGAGTCAAGTTTGAAGGAATTTTGAGGGTTCCAATTAATTATTTTCATGCTCATACAAGAAATTAACCTCAAAAAGTCCATATAAATGTAAGGATCTTACATGATCATTGATTGATCATGAGATCCAGACTAGAAAAATAAATCATAAAATTACCTGGATTTGAAATCCCTAGTCACTAAAATAATTCAGTGACCTCTCGAGAACGTCCACACAGGAAGAGCAATCCAAAGATACTCACAACGATCCTTGCTAGAAGACCGAAGCAAGCAAAACGGGAAAGAGAGGGAGAGGGGGTGCCGACCGGCCTAGGGAGAGAGAGAGTGGGGGGGGGGGGGGGGGCTAGAGTTTTTCTTGGAAAAATTCTCGTGATTAAAAATCTGAAAATTTCCCTTTTATATCTCTTTTTAAGAATTAATTAATTAAAAGCCTTAATGGGCTTAAAGCCCAAAGCTTATTAATTAATTAAGTAGAGAAGCCCATTCTGGCTTAACCCAATCTGGCTAGACCTGTTTAGTTAAAATTAATTAATTAAATCTATTGGTTTAGATTCTAATTAATTGGTCCAGCTAAACCGTTCTTGATTTTCAGTTTAATCTTAAACCAAAATCGGTCTAATCCAGTTTAATCCAAAACCATAATTTATCTCTCTCATGATTCCTCTACATGATTCCATCTGTTTTACTCAACCTTTAGTGTGTGACCTTCTAGGCTCATAACACGTTGGCGGACTGGTAAAATTACCATTTTACCCTTTCCATCATGAGTGGCCTCTAGCAAGACATCATGATTACCCAACGCTTGTCATTATCGAGATTTCGACTTAAACTTGTCGTACATGAAACTATCCTTTTATTCTCTTAATATCTTGACAACCACGAGGCATAGACAAGTCATCCTCGTTCAATTGTCCTGTTTCTTGATCTGAGTTAACTGAATTGTGACTGATACTTCGTATCGACTGCATGGTCATGCTATTGTATTTCAGCTGTACTCATCAAGTGGCCTAAACAAATATCTGCTCACACATCCATATGAGGGATAGATCCTTCATCGATCTATTGAGTCAACTCATGTGAATCGTGATCGAGCCAATCACATCCGTTATTGTAACCTTTTCACAGGAGACGTTAGACTGAGTCAAACTCGTCACTCATCACTCATCACATAGTGACCTCACGTACTTCGCCTTTATTAACCATTTCTCTGATGATGTGATACTTTCTCTCGACGTGTTTGGTCCTGTTGTGAAATCTGGGCTCTTTAGAGAGTGCTACGGCCCCCGTGTTGTCACAGTTTAAGCTCACAGGATCAGACGTTCGCAACAGTACATCTAATCAACTCAAAAAGCTCCTGACCCACACCACCTCCTTAGCTGCCTCTAACGCAGCTATGTATTCCGCCTCCGTGGTGGAGTCGGCTATCGTCGCTTCCTTGAAGCTTTTCCAGCTGAAAGCTCCCCCGTTCAACATGAACACATACCCTCCTTGAGATTTGAAGTCATCGGGGTCTGTCTCAAAACTAGTGTCAACATATCCAGTGACGTTCAGTTCTCCTTCTAACTCGCCATACACTAAGAAGGCGTCCTTTGTTCTCCTCAGATACTTGAGGATACACTTGATGGAAGTCTAGTGATCTTGACTTGGGTTAGACTGAAATCTGTTGGCACAACTGAGGGCAAACGATACGTCAGGCCTCGTACAGATCATGGCATACATGATGAATCCCACTACCGAAGCATACGGGATCCCCTCCATCTTCTTTAGCTCATCAGGTGTTCTAGGAGAAAGACTAAGTCTTTCGTCGATGTCGCATCGGACTTTGTACGATAAGTTCGGGGGGTGAGTTGGACGCGGCACGAGACCTCATGGCCGAAACATTGGGCTTCATGCCACGAGACCCAAGTGGCCGGCCCAACCAAGGCCCAATTGTGGAGCAAAGGGTGGGTCCCTTTCTCCACTAATTTTGGTTAAGTGGATGATGACTAGATACACACTAAACCTAATCCATGTTGGGTAAGTGTGATTAAAGGTGACCACCCAATGACCATCAACATTTTTCCTTAACCCAACACATATCAATCTTCCAACACATATACCAACACACACCAAAAAAAAAAAAAATCAAGACAGCTTATGTGTTTTCTCTCCCTCTTCCCTCAAGGTTCGGCCGAGAGCTCCATCTCCCCTCTCTTGCTCTCTCTTGCTCATTTCTCTATTCTAGTAAAGTTGAGTAGTGTAGGATCCTCAAGGGATCATCCTATTCGTGTGGACTTGGCTACATTTGAAGATCTGAAGCGTTCTTCAAACCGATTCGAACAACCGAAGGTAAACTTGTGATTTTGGTTTTTGCCTTGGGATATAATGGTTTGGTCTTCTTGGACAGTTCTTAGGGTTAATATATATTGATTCCGCTGCCATATGAGTTCTTGATAGCCCCAAAAATCCTACAATATCTACACATGAAAATCATTCAATTAGATTCTTAATTAAGTTAAAGTGAGAGATACTTGAGTGTGAACATTTCTGATTCTTATTTCCGAATCTAAACCAAGATCTCCGCATACCAAAACTGAAGTGAGTTAATCTCATCGCCTTAGTTTTGGACATTGGAGTAGGACAGTCCAGTTCTTTCACAAAACCATGTGATTCCTTGCTAGGGCTCATACATTATATGTATACGACATTGCCCTATATCTGATACCCTGGCTCAGATCATCTGAGAATCGCAGCCAAGTCAACCACCTTTCAACGCATGGTCCAATCTGCATGCTTACTCCGCTAATGCGCACAGATTGTCCATTTCCTGTTAGAACTCATTCCCATGGATCCACGTTAATCGTATCCACCCATAGGTCTGTGAACTAATCGAAGTGGTGAAAAATGGGCGGTATCTAGCTTGACTTGAAATTACCTGTCATATTAAATGTCCATTCTCACTGATCATTACTTGATCTTAACTTGAAATTATCATCTACAAATCCATGTAGAGATATTTTTATTCCGGTTTACATGTGCGTGATTAATTCATTATTATTAATTTTTACACATGTGAGTGATGATGTAATTAACATAAACTTATGAAAATTAAATCATACATACAACCATATATTCATGAACTTAAATGTAAACTTGCTTTAGCTAGCCCGCTAACCCTACTGGAATAAACTAAAACATATACTAGGTCTTGTCTTTCCTCATTCGCTTGGACTCCCACTGGCTCCACGCCTCCTCGGGATCACCGTCCTTCTCTCCGTTCTTCTCCTCTTGGGAATACTTAATTACATTTAATTTAAACAAAATAAAAGTCGTGACAGGCATGTCACAATTAAATTACAACCCAAAAGCAACTCGCAGGTTCCAAACCGAATTTAAATTCTAAATCGGGTTAACTTATCAATCATGTTGCAAACACCGAGTTATCAAACAATCATGTTGTCAAACATGTAAGCTTTTTTGTGCCCTAGTCCAATTGTATTAGTCTGTAAATGTCTATATATACTAATCATCGTTTGCAATATATAAAATCGGCATTACATTACTTATGTGTTGAAGTAATAGGTTAAGTATGATCTGATATCTGTCCACCAAAGTAGTATAACCATATATCTGTACGGATCACACTTAACGGGTCCCTGGTCAAATATGCTTCAATGAAGTGACCAAGTATGAGGATGATTCTTTATGGTATAGTTCTATTTGCCATTGAGAACAGCTCCCGGAATCAGATCATAGATATCACTCGGGTGAGTGATACTAGATGACCCGTACTGAACGGTGTTGCATAGATACAGTCAGGAACACATTCAATTGTTGTAGCTTGTTGTCGTATCCTTCGACCAAGGAGTCTTTGTGATCGCTATACAGTAAAGAATCGCGTTTGACTTGTTCCTAACGTTGTCTGTAACAAGACTACCATAACATACATGATTGGCACGGGGACAGATTGTATGAGTGATACGAAAGGCGGCTAAGGGATTTATCCCTCATACTACGGTATGAGATAGGTATCTGCTTAGGCCACTCGATAGAGATTAACTGAAGGGAGAGCATGGCCATGCCAACGTTACGGGTTATCAATATTCAGTAATCTCACAGATCGAGAAACAGAGATTGATTAAATAAGGGTGATGTCTCTATGCCTTATGATCAATCTAGATACCAGACGATAAAGGGATAGCGACATGTACTACATGAGGTTGAATCGATTCATCGATCATCATGCACGTCGGATAATTATAACGTCTTACTAGAGGCCACTTATTATGGATCGGGTAAAATGGAATTTTACGCCGATCCGCCAACGTCCGCATGAGCCTAGAGGGTCACACACATAGGATATGGATTATGAGAGTAAAGAAAAGGTCGGCGATACTCGAGAGAGAAGCATGGGCAAAACTGGACGTTTTGGGCCATGAATATGTGTAATTGAATGTGACACGTGAATTGAGAAGACTAAGTCTTTCGTCGATGTCGCGTCGGAATTTGTACGATAAGTTCTGGGGTAAGTTGGACGCGGCAAGGGACCTCATGGCCTAATCATGAGGCTTCGTGCCACGAGGCCCTATTGGCCGGCCCAACCAAGGCCCAATAGTGGAGCAAAGGGTGGGTCCCTTTCTCCACTAACTTTGGTTAAGTGGATGATGACTAGATACACACTATTCTAATCCATCTTGGGTAAGTATAATTAAAGGTGGCCACCCAATGACCATCATCATCTTCTCTTAACCCAACACACATCAATTCACAAAAAAAATTAACCAACACAACACCAAAAATATCACAAGTGTTTTTGGTGCTCTCTCTCTACCTCCCTCTTGGCTTATTTCTCTCAATGTTAACACACAACTCTAGTAGGTTGTGTGTGTATGGATCTTTTATCATCCCATATGTGTGGATACCGTTAGAGAGTATATCCAAACGTGTTCTTCTTGTTTGATTCGATCAACCGAAGCAATTGTCCAGTTCCGGCGACGGATATTGCGTGAGGTGTAGCTCTCTGGTCCAAAGTTCGTTTGACCTGAAATTATTGGCAGATTAAAGAATACTCAAAGTTCTACAAGTTTTGTGAAACGGTAATTTCTCATTAGAGCCCTGGTTTGGGAGCTACAAGGCTGACAACCGAACAACCCAGTCAGCACTGTCCAGCACCGTCGACCAAACTGTTTTGCTCCAGACGGAGGATCTTCCCTCCGAACTAGGTGAAGAACAAACCATAAAATTTGTAGAAAATTGGCTGGGTTTCACTCTCGAGAAAGAACCGAAGCATTTAGAGATTTGTAGCTCAAGATATGGAGCTTCAAACTCGCTTTTTCTGCCGGGCAGATTCACGATCAAACCGAAAGGTAAAATCTTGTGATTTGGTTTTTCCTTGGGATTTAATGGTTTCATGATCTTGGGCAGATTTTGGGTTATGCTTCCACTGCCATGACGTTTTGGTGAGCCCAAAATCCCTTTAGTGGTATCAGAGCACGATTACCATCTTAAATCTTTGTTTGAATTGATTTTGGTGTTGTTTTTCTTGTCATGTTGCTATAATATGTTTATTTCTTGTATATGGGTTTTATATTCCATGAAAATGAAGTTTTAAAAATATTATCAAATCTGGAAATGTTCGAAAAAAATTGGATTTGTCGGGTCGCCGGAAACGGTACTCTCGGGGAGCCAGAAAAGGAGACCAGGCAGAGGCTTCAGCTTGCCAGAGCAGGGCTGAGCCGTGGCCATTAGATTGTCATGGTCATGTGCTCGCCCTGATTCTTCCTCGGCAGTTGCCAGATATGGGCCGAGGCCGGTGGTGGAGGCCCGACGGCTAGGGTTGCCAAACCCTAGTGCATCGGTGCATAGGGGCTCGGCCCAAGTGGGTTTCGGCCCACTTGGTTTGGGCCCAGGTGGTTTGTTGCACGGTGTTTGATCCGTGGCACAAACCCGCAATCCAATGTTTTGAAAATTTTTAGATTTGAACGGTTTGGATAAACCCGACCAAGCAACTTGGACATGAAGATTAAAACCGGAAATGTATCTTTTTTGACAATATGCTTGTATAATAATATATTGTTTGATGAGATGATATGCATTGTGCATAGATAGCCCAATAGCATTTAATTATTTATCGCTTTTAAAAACGGTTTGCGAACCGTTAGATTGTAACGTGTAAATTATTCTTTTATGCGGGCTGCGAACCGCTAGTGATAAAGTGTAATTATTCTTTCATCCGGTCTACGAACCGAGTATTAATTGTAATAATTGCTCAAGTCGAGAAGGATGGAAACCGAGAACGTTGACAATCTTGGAAGACGTCCACGAGCTAGTGGGAGTGGCCCTAAGTGGTGATGACGAGAATAGCTCATGGAGTCTTCATCTCATAGAATATTTAGGACTTTAGCTTGGGCTATTTATGCATATTTACCGCTTTAATGCATGCTAGAATTTATTTGAATGATAAATTTAATTGCAAACATGCTTAGTTTATTTTACTTTAAGCTATCACCAACATGCAAAGATTAAAACCTGATTAATTGTTTGCATGTTAAAAAGCGTTGTGAACCATCGTTCCACGGGTTGTGATGGATGTGTTCAAATTTGAAAACGTCTTTGCACGGGTTGTAAATGACGGTTTCGAAGAAGATAATGTGAGATAAATTAGAAACGTCATAACACGGGTTCTTGATGACGGGTTCCTAATTGTATCAAACATAATTGATTTAAACTCAACCGATCACAAATAATTTTAAGTCAAGTGAGACACTAACCCAAAATCATAAGCTTGTATAGTTCTCTACTTTGTTGATGTCGTGCGCCTTAGCGGAGCATTTTCGAAAGTGCGCTCTATACAAGTTCGCTAAAGTTCTATCTAGATGTCGTGTGCCTTAGCGGAGCATCTTTATCGGACTTTGCATACATGATTTGGTTGACTTAACTGTGATTCTCGAGCAGGGTCGAGCTAGGGTGTCAGAAAGGGCATGCCGTGTACTATTGTACAAACCCTTGACAAGAATTACACGGGTTGTAATTGGACCCAATTGCACGGGGTGTAATTGGATGCATGTCCTACTTAAATAAGTGAGTAGGAGCGGTGCGCCTTAGCGTACTTTGATTCATGAGCCACGGGTCATGGTTTTAGATTCTATTAACTTAGAATCGAGAGGTTGAAGTTTATTCAGGATCTTCGTAAATTTATTCAACTTTTAGATTAAATTTACTTTCCTCGTATAGATTAATGGAGAATAATTCAACGAACGCGAAAAATTTCTCGTTGAGACATATCCTCGAAAAGGGTAAAATCAATGGGACAAACTATCTAGACTGGGACAGGAACCAACGTATTGTATTCAAGTTGGAACGCAAGGAATACGTCATGGACCGTGCTATCCCTGGGAAACCAACACTCAACACCTTAGGGGCCGTTAAGGATCCATTCAGGAAGCACCTTAGAGATTTTGGAGATATGGCGTATGTGATGTTGGGATGCTTTGAGGCAGACCTCCAAAAGCAGTTTATGGAACTGTCCGAGGACCCTTGTGCCATGATGGCGCAGATAAGGGTTATGTTCAAGGAGAAGGCCCAGATCGAAGGATTCGACATTCTCAAAAGAACTCCTCTCCTGCAAAATGTCAGCAGGCAGCTCTGTTAGTCCCCACGTCCTAAAGTTGAAGGGACATCTCGAACACCTGACAAGACCGAGTCTTGGGATGGGACAGGAGATGACATTGTAGACTTCGTTCTGCAATCCCTTCCTCGTGCTTATGATAGCTTCTTTATGAACTATAATATGCATGATATGGAAAAGGCCATCTCGAAGTTACATGGAATGCTTGTAACGGGTGAGAAGAACATCAAGGGCTCATGTGGCAAGGATGTTTTAATGGTCAAGAAGGGATATAACTTCAAAGCTAGAGGTGATAAGGGTAACGACCCTATGCACATGGCAGCAAAGATTACACTGGGCTCAGGTTCCTAAAACCTCCTAAAGTCAGGGAGGCTAAAAGGAAAGGGAATCAGTCTGCTTCTACTGCCAACAACCCGGTCATTGGAAATGAGACTGCAAGAAGTTATTGGATGATCTAAAGAAGGGTGGTGGATCCACGCCTTCTAGTATTCTCGTTATTGAGCTTAATCTTTCTACTTCCGATTCATGGGTATTTATACCGGGCATGAATCTATACGGATGAACAGAAACTCCAAAGTAGAAGACATTATGGGAAACACGAGGTGGACCTAAGAGTTGGGAAAAAAATTAGGGTTGCCGCAACTGCTATAGGCTCCATTATTCTTGTTATGCCCAGTAGACTTGTATTAGTACTTCATAATGTGTATTATATGAAGGAATTATTTGAGGGTTCCAGACAATTAATTTCATGCCGATACAAGAAATTAACCTCAAAGTTCCATGTTTAATACGGATCTTGCATGATCATGAATTGATCATGAGATCTAGACTAGATTAAAATTTAGTATTACCTTGAATCAAAATCTCCTTGTTACTAAATTGGATTTAGTAACCTCTAAAGATCGTCCACACAGGAAGAGCAATCCGGGGATACTCACAACAATGCTTACTAGAAGATCGAAGCAAGCAAAACGGACGGAGCGGGGAGAAGAGAGGGGGGCCGACCGAAACTGGCTAGGAGAGAGAGAGGAAGACGGCTAGGGTTTTGTAAAATAATTGCTTAATTTTCAGATCTGAAAATTTCCCTTTTATAACCCTTTTTGGACTTTAATTAATTAAAGGCCTTAATGGGCTTAAAGCCCAAAGCTTTTAATTAATTGTGTAGAGAAGCCCATTCTGGCTTAGCCCATTCTGGCTAGGCCCAGTTTAGCTAATTTAATTAAATCTATTTAATTAGATTATAATTAATTAGTCCTGCTAAACCGTTCTTGATTCCGGTTTAATCCAAAACCGAAATCGGTCTAATTCGGTTTAATCCAAAACCGGATTTTGTCTCTCTCATGATTCCTCCACATGATTCCATTCGTTTTACTCAACCTTTAGTGTGTGACCCTCTAGGCTCACGACACATCGGCGGACTGGTAAAATTACCATTTTACCCTTTCCATCATGAGTGGCCTCTAGCAAGACATCATGATTACCCAACGCTTGTGATTATCGAGATTTCGACTTAACCTTGTCGTTCATGAATCTATCCTTTTATCCTCTTGATATCTTTGACAACCACGAGGCATAGACAAGTCATCCTCGTTCTATTGTCCTGTTTCTTGATTCTGAGTTAACTGAATTATCACTGATACTATGTATCGACTGCATGGCCATGCTATTGTATTTCAGTTGTACTCATCAAGTGGCCTAAACTGATATCTGCTCACACGTCCGTATGAGGGATAAATCCTTCAGCGATCCATTGAGTCAACTTATGTAACTTGTGATCGAGCCAATCACAGTCGTTATTGTAACCCTTTTACAGGGGACGTTAGACTGAGTCAAACTCGTCACTCATTACATATTGACCTCAATGGTCCTTCGGTTTGAGGATGTTATTTCATGCGCCGACATATGAGTATGTTCATGACTGTGTCTATGTAACATACTCACGATCGGGTCGTCCTATATCACCCCTGACTGGTGATACTATGACCTAACTCTGGCCCCCTTCTGGCCATGATCAGTAGAGCGTGATCATTTAGTGTTAGCCTCATACCGATCACTTCTTATGAAGCTATTCTGATCGGGGACTACTTAAGTAAGATTTTATCTGATCGGTAGATCTACTATTATGTGTTGACACATCAATGATACAAATCAAATCATACTTAAGATATTACTACAACACTTAGTAATATGAATGCCGATTTTATTCAACTGATAATCTTTATTACATAATTAGATTGAAAATACATTGTGCTAGGGCATAAAACCCAACAGTCTCCCATTTGCCCTAGACCCAATTGGTATTCCAATCTAAACCCATTCCCCTGACATGTTCCTCATGCTTAGGCTGCGGTAGCGCCTTGGTTAAGGGGTCAGCTAGATTATCATGCGTTGAAATGTAGCTTATCTCTATTTCGCCTTTACCAACCATCTCTCTGATGATGTGATACTTTCTCTCGACGTGCTTGGTCCGGTTGTGAAATTTGGGCTCTTTAGCAAGTGCTACGGCTCCCGTGTTGTCACAACATAAGTTCCCGGGATCAGACGTTAGCGGCAGTACATCTAATACACTCAAGAAGCTCCTGACCCACATTGTTCTATCCCGCCATATACTAAGAAGGCGTCCTTTGTTCTCCTCAGATACTTGAGGATACACTTGACGGCAGTCCAGTGATCTTGGCCTGGGTCAGACTGAAATCTGCTGGCACAACTGAGGACAAACGATACGTCAGGCCTCGTACAGATCATGGCATACATGATGGATCCCACTGCCGAAGCATATGGAATTCTCTCCATCTTCTTAAGCTCATCAGGTGTTTTAGGACACTGATTATTGCTGAGCTTGATGCCATGTCTTACCGGGAGGTTCCCTTTCTTAGAGTCAAGCATTGAGAATCTTCTTGTAGATACAGGGTTCATCTGGATTTCTGATGAACCCGAACTCTTTTACGGCTTCATCGAAGCGTAAGTTCCAACTCCTGGAAGCTTGCTTCAACCCGTAAATGGATCGTTGCATCTTACACACCTTTTCGGGATGTTTAGGATCGACAAAACCTTCTGGCTGGGTCATATAGACATCCTCCTGAAAATTCCCGTTAAGGAATGCGGTTTTGACGTCCATTTGCCATATCTCGTAATCGAAATATGCTGCAATGGCTAACATCATCCGAATTGACTTAATCATAGCTACTGGCGAAAAAGTCTCATCATAGTCCATACCTTGGACTTGACGATAACCTTTAGCAACCAGTCTTGCTTTGTAAGTCTGAGGCTTTCCGTCCATATCTGTCTTTAACTTAAATATCCACTTGCAACCTATGGGTTTTATCCCAGGTGTGCTGTCTACTAAGTTCCAGACCTGATTGTATTTCATGAACTTCATTTTCTCATCCATGGCATTCTACCATTCTTTTAAGTTGGGACTGGCCAAGGCTTGCTGAACTGTTGCGGGATCATCCTGATCTACAACTATCAAGTCATTACCCTCCGTGGCTAAGAAGCCATATCTGACTGGGTTTTGACGAGATCTTTCAGACCTCCTTGGTCCTACAGGAGTTTCTGTTTGAATAGGACTTGGATCATTTACCTCATCGGGTACCTCTACAATATCTGCAGGCTGTTCTGTGTCTTCTCGAATTTCTTCAAGAAGCACATGACTCCCACTGGGTTTCTTGGATAAGAATTCTCTTTCCAAGAAAACCCCACCTCGAGCAACAAAGACTTTGTTTTCCTCGGGTTTGTAGAAGTAGTACCCCATGGTTCCTTTGGGGTACCCTACAAAGACACACTTATCTGCCTTGGGTTCGAGTTTATCACCAAGCAACCGCTTGACGTAAACGTCGCACCCCCAGATCTTGAGGAAAGACAACTTGGGAGCTTTCCCTTGCCAAGCCTCAAATGGAGTGGTCTCCACTGCCTTTGTAGGTACTCGATTCCATATGAATGCGGCTGTTTCTAGGGCATGGCCCCAGAAAGATATTGGAATGTCGGCGTGACTCATCATGGAACGAACCATGTCTAGCAGGGTTCTGTTCCTCCGTTCGGAAACACCATTCATCTGAGGGGTTCCTGGCGGGGTTAATTCTGAGAGTATACCGTTATCCCTTAGGTGACTGAGAAATTCTTGATCTAAGTATTCGCCACCTCGATCGGAACGAAGTGCCTTTATACTTTTACCAAGCTGGTTTTGTACTTCATTCTGGAATTCTTTGAATTTATCAAAGGACTCTGACTTATGTCTCATTAATTAGACATACCCATACCTACTAAAATCGTCGGTAAAGGTTATGGAGTATCTGAAACCTCTCCTGGCTTGTGTACTCATGGGCCCACATACGTCTGAATGTATTAGGCCCAAGAGATCACTTGCCCTTTCACCTAAGCCACCAAAAGGCGCTTTTTTCATCTTGCCCATAATGCAAGATTCGCATCTCTCGATTGGTGTGAATTCAAACGAGCTTAAGAGCCCACACTTATGAAGTGTCGAGACGCGTTTCTCGCCTATGTGGCCTAGACGACAGTGCCACATTACTGTCTGTTTTGAGTCATCCGACTTTAACCTCTTATTTACGTTATAGTTTGAACTGTAGTTAGTGTTGCCAATATTTAAAATATATAATCCACCAACCATAGATGCAGTGCCGTAAACGATATTATTTCTTGATAAAGTAAATAAGCCATTGTCTATGGCAAATACAAAACCAAGTTTGTCCAAACTGGACACTGAAATAATATTCCTACAAAACGTAGGTACACATAAAACATCGTCCAATACTAATATAAGCCCTGTGGGCATCCTAAGACTAACAGAACCGACAGCCGTCGTTGACACCGAACTGTTGTCTCCGACTCTCAGGTCCCGCTCGCCTTTCCCAAGGAGCTTCTTACTTTCCAGAACCTGCAGATTAACACAAATGTGAGATTCCGCTCCGGTATCAACTACCCATGTGCCTGAGAAAGTAGTGTTGAGATTATACTCAACAACGTAAATACCTGATCCAGGTCCTGAAGGGTGTCCTCCCTTCTGCAAGCTCTTCACATAATCCTTGTGCTGCCTGCAATCCTTCTTCCAATGACCTGGCTGCTGGCAATAGTAACAGACCACCTCTGAGGTCGAAGTGCTCCCTTCGGTTCTAGGAACCGCTTGGATTCTCGGACCTCTAGGTGCCCTTATCTGCCCAGCTAGGTGCATCGGCGCCTTACCCTTACCTGACACTGCTGGTGCCTTGCCCTTGTTGGAGTGTCCTGGTGACTTGCCATTAGGTTTGCCAGCTCTTTTGAAACTGACACCCTTATTGACCATCAGAACCTCAGGGGTTTTGCCCTTAAGGTCTTTCTCTGCTGTCACCAACATTCCATGTAGTTCCTTGATGGTCTTTTCCATATTATTGAGATTGTAATTTGTGATCACATCTCCATAAGCCTTTGGAAGCGACATCAGGACTATGTCTGATTTCAGCTGCTCTGTGAACTTATGACCTAGACTGGCCAAGCGATCAAAGAGCCGCTTCATCTTAAGGACATGTGGGCTCACTGCCTCACCAGCATTGAGCCTGCTATAAAATAACTCCCTAAGAGTGTCGTATCTTTCGACACGGGCATTCTTCTGGTAGTATATTTCAATCTCCTCCATCATCTCTTGGGGTTCTCCCATGAGATGCATGAACTGGTCCTGGGTTTCATTTTCCATGGACCCGACCATGAGGATGCCAACATCTTGTCGATCGCTTTTGTACTTTTCATAAGCGTTCTTATCAGCATCGTTGGCATCATCAGCAGGCTCTTTTAAAGGCTTGTCGGTAAGGATATACTCCTGTCTGTCATACTGAAGTGCAAGCTTCAGGTTCCTCTCCCATTGCAGGAAGTTGGTCCCTGTCAGCCTGTTATTCGACAGAAGAGACTTTAAGGCTTCACTGCCAGAACGTGTTGATTTGGGTAGCGAAGTTGCCATTTAATCTATACATGAAAACAAATTCGATCAAATTCTTAATTAAGTTGAAGTAAGAGACACTTGACTATGAACATTTCTGATTCTTGTGTCTGAATCTAAACCAAGATCTCCGCATACCCAAAACTAAAGTGAGTTAATCTCATCGCCCCAGTTTTGGACATTAGAGTAGGACAGTCCAGTCCTTTCACAATTCCATGTGATTCTTGGCTAGGGCTTATACATTGTGTGTATGCGGCATTGCCCTATATCTGATACCCTGGCTCAGATCATCTAAGAATCGCAGCCAAGTCAACCAATTTTCAACGCATGATCCAATCTGCATGGCTACTACGCTAATGCGTACGCACCCATGCAAACTGGTCCATCTTCTATTAGAACCCTTTCTCATGGATCCACGTTAATCGTGTCTACCCATGAGTCCGAGAACTAATCGAAGTGATGAAAAGTGGGCGGTATCTAGCTTGACTTGAAATTATTTGCCTTTTAAATATTCATTATCACCGATCATAATTTGATCTTAATTTGAATTTATCATTTACAAATCCATGTAGGGATAATTTCAATTCCGGTTTACATGTGCGTGATTGACTGATTATTAATCTTTACACATGTGAGTGATGATCTAATTAACATGAACTTATGAAAATTAAATCAGACATCCATCGATACATTCATAAACATAAATGTATATTTGCTTTAGCTAGCCCGCTAAACCTACTGGAATAAACTAGAACCTATACTAGGTCTTGTCTTTCCTCATTCTCCTGGACTCCCACTGGCTCCACGCCTCCTCGGGATTTCCGTCCTTCTCTTCGGTTCTTCTTGTCTTGGGACTTTGTAATTACATTTAATTTAAATAAAATAAATGATGTGACACGCATGTCAGTAATAAATTACAACCCATAAGCAACTCGCAGGTTGCAAACCGAAATTAAATCCTAAATTCGGGCTAACTTAGCAATCATGTTGCAAACATCGTGTTATCAAACAATCATGTTATCAAACAATCATGTTATCAAACAAGCATGTTATTAAGCAAGCATATTAATTCCAATTTTATCTTGATTTAAATCATAAAATACGGTTTATTTAAACCGTTTCTTGAACCGGTTAATTTCTGAATTAAATCGGTTCACGCGCTGGTTTATCGAAACCGAACCGGTCTGAAATTTTAATTAATAATTGCTGAAAAATTCTGGATTTTTCTGGGTCGGATCTGACCCAAATCCAACTGGTTTGACCGAACCAAAATTGACCCGAGGGCCAATTAGGGTTCGGCTGAAACCCTAGCCGCCAGGCTAGCCGCGCCGTGGCCGACCAGCCCGTGAGGGCTGGCCGTGGCGGGCCGCCTGGCCAGAACCGGCCGATCGGCCCGTGGTTCGGTCGTGGTTGGCCTTTCGGCTAGCCTCGGCCCTCCACGGGTCTCGATCCTTGATCAATCTCGATCAATTAATTTTTCAGCAACATTAAATAAAATTCCAGCAATTAATTCATCAACCAAAATCATAAAGTTTGCAATTTTCAAATTTACAATAGCGAATAAATTGCAAAAACTAAATCTAGCCTATCATGCTCGAATACAAAATCATGCATAACCAAGCCTCTGATACCACTGAAGGAATTATTTGAGGGTTCCAGACAATTAATTTCATGCTCATACAAGAAATTAACCTCAAAGTTCCATGTTTAATACGGATCTTGCATGATCATGAATTGATCATGAATTGATCATGAGATCTAGACTAGATTAAAATTTAGTATTACCTTGAATCAAAATCTCCTTGTTACTAAATTAGATTTAGTAACCTCTAAAGATCGTCCACACAGGAAGAGCAATCCGGGGATACTCACAACGATCCTTACTAGAAGATCGAAGCAAGCAAAACGGACGGAGCGGGGAGGAGAGAGGGGGGCCGGCCGAAACTGGCTAGGAGAGAGAGAGGAAGACGGCTAGGGTTTTGTAAAATAATTGCTTAATTTTCAGATCTGAAAATTTCCCTTTTATAACCCTTTTTGGACTTTAATTAATTAAAGGCCTTAATGGGCTTAAAGCCCAAAGCTTTTAATTAATTGTGTAGAGAAGCCCATTCTGGCTTAGCCCATTCTGGCTAGGCCCAGTTTAGCTAATTTAATTAAATCTATTTAATTGGATTATAATTAATTAGTCCTGCTAAACCGTTTTTGATTCCGGTTAAATGCTAAACTGAAATCGGTCTAATCCGGTTTAATCCAAAATCGGATTTTGTCTCTCTCATGATTCCTCCACATGAATCCATTCGTTTTACTCAACCTTTAGTGTGTGACCCTCTAGGCTCACGACACGTCGGCGGACTGGTAAAATTACCATTTTACCCTTTTCATCATGAGTGACCTCTAGCAAGACATCATGATTACCCAACGCTTGTGATTATCGAGATTTCGACTTAACCTTGTCGTTCATGAATCTATCATTTTATCCTCTTGATATCTTTGACAACCACGAGGCATAGACAAGTCATCCTCGTTCTATTGTCCTGTTTCTTGATTCTGAGTTAACTGAATTATCACTGATACTATGTATCGACTGCATCGCCATGCTATTGTATTTCAGTTGTACTCATCAAGTGGCCTAAACTGATATCTGCTCACACGTCCGTATGAGGGATAAATCCTTCAACGATCCATTGAGTCAACTTATGTAACTTGTGATCGAGCCAATCACAGTCGTTATTGTAACCCTTTTACAGGAGATGTTAGACTGAGTCAAACTCGTCACTCATTACATATTGACCTCAATGGTCCTTCGGTCTGAGGATGTGATTTCATGCGCCGACATATGAGTATGTTCATGACTGTGTCTATGTAACATACTCACGATCGGGTCGTCCTATATCGCCCCTGACTGGTGATACTATGACCTAACTCTGGCTCCCTTCTGGCCATGATCAGTAGAGCGTGATCATTTAGAGTTAGCCTCATACCGATCACTTCTTATGAAGCTATTCTGATCGGGGACTGCTTAAGTAAGATTTTATCTGATCTGTAGATCTACTATTATGTGTTGACACATCAACGATACAAATCAAATCATACTTAAGATATTACTACAACACTTAGTAATATGAATGCCGATTTTATTCAACTAATAATCTTTATTACATAATTAGATTGAAAATACATTGTGCTAGGGTACAAAACCCAACATTATATACTTATGTAAGTTTTTAATAAAGTCGATGGTTTATGCATATTGCATTTGGAAAACTTAAGCTCATAATATAACATTAATACTAAAAGGTTTAAATCCGATGATTTAAACAAAACTGAAAATATGGCACTGTCATTTGGGTCGCCTAAATGAGAAACGCATTTCCGCACTCCACAAGTACGGACTTCTAAGTCCATTCGAATTATATTCGATGAAGGGCGCGAGGCTTGTTTGATGTAAAAAATGACTAGAGCGCCTTTCATCGGCGGAGGTGAAAGGCGGGTGACCTATTTGGCCTAATGCGCAACAGGAAGTATGTAGGCCAATGAGTTCACTTGCCATGAGTGGTTTAAGTTACTTTATCACTTTTACTGCCGATTGCGGTAGATTTGATTACGTCTATTCAATACGACATAAGTTTGACACTTTTGATAAACTCAAAGAGTTCAAGACTGAAGTACAAAACCAGCTCGGGAAAAGTATTGAGGCACTTCGATTATATCAAAGTGCAGAATGCTTGACCACAGAGTTTCATGATCATCTTGAGGGATATGGGATCTTATCAGAATGGACTCCGCCAGGAACACCGCAACAGGATGGTGTGTCCAAAGGCTGAAATCGAGCTCGTTCCATGATGAGTCACTCTGATCTCCCAATCTCTTTGTGGGGTTATGCTCTAGAACAGCCGCATTCATCGGGCTCTGACGAAGACAGTGGAAGGGACACCATTCGGGAATATGGTATGGGAAGCATCTTAATTTGTCCTTCCACGAGATTTGGGGTTGCGAATAATTTGTGAAGCGTTAGCTTGCAAATAAGCTTGAACTGAAAACTGACAAATGCATGTTCGTGGGTATCCCAGAGAAACAAGGGGATACTTCTTCTACAAACTGAGCGAGAAAAAATTTTGTTGCTTGTGGAAGGATGTTTTTGTAAATAAACTAATTTCCAAAATAGGTAGTGGGAGGACTATAGATCTGGATGATATTCCAGAGGATGTAGTTTCTCGGGAACCACTAGAAAGCCCTGTAGAAGAATTGGAGCCAGAGCACCTTTTGACCTGAAACCAGCGGCAGATTAAAGAAGAATCAAAGTTCTACACGTTTTTTGATATGGTAATTTCTCATGAAAGCTCTAGTTTGGAAGCTACAAGGCCGACAACTGAAGAACCTGGTCAATAATGTCCAGTACCGTCGACCAAACTGTTTTGCTCCAGACAGAGGTCCTGCCATCCGAACTGGGTGAAGAGCAAAACATAAAAATTGTAGATAATTGGATGGGCTTTACTCTCAAGAAATAACCGAAGCATTTGGAGATTTTTAGCTCGAGATATGGAGTTTCAAACTCGCGTTTTCTGTCAGGCAGATTCATGATCAAATCGAAAGGTAAAATCTAATGATTTGGTTTTTCCTTGGGATTTAATGGTTTCATAATCTTGGGCAGATTTTGGGTTATGCTTCCGCTGCCATGATGTTTTGGTGAGCCCAAAATCCCTACAAAACAAGCATGTTATCAAGCAAACATATTAATTCCAATTTTATCTTGATTTAAATCAAGAAAACATATTATTTTGAACCGGTTAATTTCTGAATTAAATTGGTTCATGCTCTGGTTTATCGAAACCGAATCGGTCTAAAATTTTAATTAAATATCGCTTAAAAATTTGAATTTTTCTGGGTCGGTTCTGACCCGAATCATTTCTGGTTTGACCGAACCCAAATTGACCCGAAGGGCTTTTAGGGTTCGGCCAAACCCTAGCCGCTAGGGCTGGCTGCACCATGACCGACCAGCGTGTGAAGTTTGGCCGTGGCGGGCCACCTGGCCGGTTTCAGTCGGGCCGTGGCCCTCCCCTGGCTAAAGCCGAGAAGCTCGGCCACATCTGCCACGAATATACCTTGTGGGCCCTCCCGCTCTGGCCGGTCGGCCCGTGGCTTGGCCGGGGTTAGCCTCTCGGCTAGCCTCAGCCTCTCGCGGGTCTCGACCTGATCTTACTCGATCAAGATCAATTTTTCACCGAAAATAAAATCAAATACAGCAATTGATTCATCAACCAAAAACGGAAAATTATTTTGCAAGTTTCAAATTAATACCGAAATCAATTGCAAAATAAATCTAGCCTATCATGCTCAAATACAATAATCTTATGTAACCAAACCTCTGATACCACTGAAGGAATTTTTAGAGTTCCAATCAATTAATTTCATGCGCAAACAAAAAATTAACCTCAGAAAGTCCATATAAATTTAAGGATCTTACATGATCATTGATTGATCATGAGATCTAGGTTAGAAAAAGAAATCATAAAATTAACTTGATTTGAAATCCCTTGTCACTAAAATAATTTTGTGACCTCTAGAGAACGTTCACACAGGAAGAGAAATTCGAAAATACTCACAACGATCCTTACTAGAAGACCGAAGCAAGCAAAACGGGAAGCAGAGGGAGAGGGGGTGCCGACCGGCCTAGGGAGAGAGAGAGAGGGGGGCTAGGGTTTTTCTTGGAAAAATTCTTGTGATTAAAAATCTGAAAATTTCTGTTTTATATCTTTGGGAAAATTCCACTTAGCACCTCTTAAGTTTGGCCGAGTTTCACTTAACTCCCCTTAACTTCAAAATCAACTTGTGATGTCCTTTAAGTTTGAAAAAGTTTCACCTTACCCTTTTCTGTTAACTTTTTTCAAAATTCTGTTAACTTTTTTGCAAAATGACGAAAATACCCTTTTATTGAAAAATTATAATAAATTAATAAAAATGATTTTTGAACTTTTTTATAAATATTTTCATTGTATAAAATAAAGAATAAAATTCTGTTAGTAGTAAAAATTATTTCTTATAAATTATTTTTAAAAAATTCAAAATGATTTTTAACATCGTTTTTTTTAAAATTATTTATGAAATTTATTTTCTTAAAAAAATTAATACTAAAATATTTTTTTATTCCTTATTTTTGTAAATAAAAATAAGAAAACAAAAAGTTCAAAATCATTTTTATTTATTATTTTTAATTTTTTTAATGAAAGGGTATTTTCGTCATTTCACAAAAAGTTAACAAAATTTTCAAAAAAGTTAACTGAAAATGGGTGAAGTGAGACTTTTGCAAACTTAGGGGACTCCACAAGCAGATTTTGAACTTAAGAGGGTTTAAGTGAAACTCGACCAAACTTAGGAGTGGCTAAGTGGAATTTTCCCTATATCTTTTTTAAGAATTAATTAATTAAAAATCTTAATGGGCTTAAAGCCCTAAACTTATTAATTAATTAAGTAGAGAAGCCCATTCTGGCTTAACTCAATCTGACTAGGCATGTTTAGCTAAAATTAATTAATTAAATCTATTGGTTTAGATTCTAATTAATTGGTCCATCTAAACCGTTCTTAATTTTTGGTTTAATCCTAAACCGAAATCGGTCTAATCTGGTTTCATCCAAAACCGGAATTTATCTCTCTCATGATTCCTCTACATGATTCCATCCGTTTTCCTCAACCTTCAGTGTGTGACCCTCTAGGCTCACGACACGTTGGTAGACTGGTAAAATTATCATTTTACCCTTTCCAACATGAGTGGCCTCTAGCAAGACATCATGATTACCCAACGCTTGTGATTATCGAGATTTCAACTTAACCTTATCGTACATGAAACTATCCTTTTATCCTCTTGATATCTTGACAACCATGAGGCATAGACAAGTCATCCTCGTTCAATTGTCCTGATTCTTGATCCGAGTTAACTGAATTGTGACTGATACTCCGTATCGACTACATGACCATATAATTGTATTTCAGTTGTACTCATCAAGTGGCCTAAACAGATATCTGCTCACACATCCGTATGAGGGATAAATCCTTCAGCGATCTATTGAGTCAACTCATGTGACTCGTGATCGAGCCAATCACAGTCGTGATTGTAACCCTTTCACAGGAGACATTAGACTGAGTCAAACTCGTCACTCATCACATAGTGACCTGAGGATGTGATTTCACCAACTGACATATGAGTATGTTCATGACTGTATCTATATAACATACTCACGATCAGGTGGTCCTATATCACCCTGTCTAGCGATACTATGACCTAACTCCGGCCCCCTTCTAGTCATGATCAGTAGAGCGTGATCATTTAGAGTTATCCTAATACCGATCGCTTCTTATGAAGCTATTATGATCGGGGACAGCTTAAGTGTGATTTATCTGATTTTTAGATCTACTATTATTTGTTGACACATCAATGATACAAATATAATCATACTTAAGATATTACTACAACACTTAGTAATATAAATGCCGATTTTATTTCAACTAATAATCTCATTACATGAGTAGATTTGATAGGGCACATAATCCCAACAAAGCTGATCTCCCAATCTGATTCTTGGGTTATGCCCTAGAGACGGCAACATTCATTTTGAATCAGGCTCCGACAAAGGTAGAGGAAAATACATCATACGAAGTATGGAGTGGGAAGAAACCCATGTTGTCCTTCCTAAAGATTTGGGGCTGCGAAGGTTATGTCAAGCGTTTGCAAGGCAATAAGCTCGAACCCTAATCAGACAAATGTGTCTTTGTAGGGTACCTTAAGGAAACAAGGGGGTAATATTTCTACAAACCCAACGAGAACAAAGTTTTTGTTGCTCGTGGTGGGGTGTTTTTGGGAAAGGAGTTTATTTCCAGAAGGGCTAGTGGGAGTCCTGTACATCTTGAAGAAATTTGAGAAAGTATGGAATAGCCTGAAGCAATTCAGGAACTTGTTATGCAAGATGTAGAGATACAGGAGCCTGAAATGGTCGTATATGTGGAACCTATCCCCACAGACATTCCAGAAGGTCCAAGAAGGTCGGAAAGATCTCGTCAAACTCCCGTCAGATATGGATTTCCAGCCACTGAGGGAAATGACTTGATGGTTGTGGATCAGGATTATCCAACAACCTTTCGACAAGCTTTCGCCAGTACCAACTCCGATAAATGGCAGGAAGTCATGAATGAGGAAATAAAGTTCATGTACGATAACCAAGTATGGAACTTGGTTGATCAAATCCCAAGGATAAAACCCATCGGTTGTAAATGGGTCTACAATCTCAAGACCGACATGGATGGAAAACCTCAGACCTATAAGGCTAGGTTGGTCGCAAAAGGTTATCGTCAAATTGAAGGAATTGATTATGATGAAACCTTTTCACCAGTAGCCATGGTTAAATCTATCCGGATCATTCTAGCCATAGCTGCGTATTATGTTTTGGAGATATGGCAGATGGATGTCAAAACCGCCTTCCTTAACGGGAACTTAAAAGAGGATGTGTATATGACACAGCCTGAAGGTTTTGTTGACCTAGAGAATCCCAGAAAGATTTGTAAGCTGCAAAGATCCATTTATGGATTAAAGCAGGCTTCACAGAGTTGGAATCTTCGTTTTGATGAGGCCATAAGAGAATTTGGTTTTATCAAGAACGTAGATGAGCCTTGCGTTTATAAAATGACGAGTGGGAGTAACATTGTATTCCTAGTGCTTTATGTTGATGACATTTTAATCATCGGGAAAGACATCCATACTTTTCTTGAAGTCAAAGCTTGGTTAGGGAATTTTTTCTCGATGAAGGACTTAGGTGATGCTGCATTTATTTTAGGCATCAAGATTTATAGAGATCGTTCCAAAATAATTTTGGGGCTAAGTCAAAGCACTTATATAGATAAAGTATTGAGAAGATTCTCAATGCTTGATTCTAAGAAGGGATACATATCCATGCGACATGGCATTAAGCTCAACAAGAAATAGTGTCCTAGAACTACTGATGAGCTGAGCAGGATGAGTAAAATCTGATACACTTTCGCTGGATCCATTATGCATGCCATGATATGCACGAGACCGGATGTTTCGTTCGTGCTAAGTTGTGCCAGCAGATTTCAGTCTAACCCTGGCCAAGAACACTGGACTGCTGTCAAGACCATCGTCAAATATTTAAGGAGCACAAAGAACGCTTTCTTAGTATATGGAGGGAAAGATGAAGAACTAGTAGTGAATGGATATGTTGATGCTAGTTTTCAGACAGATCCTTATGACTTTAAATCTCAGGCAGGATATGTGTTTGTGTTGAATGGTGGAGCATTCAGCTGGAAAAGCTTCAAGCAAGGAACAACTACCGATTCTACGACGGAGGCTGAGTATATAGCTGCATCGGAAGCAGCTAAGGAGGTCGTATGGGTTAGAATCTTTCTAACTGGATTAGATGTAATGCCACTAGCGTATGATCCGGTAAGCTTGTTGTGTGTGAAAGAGATCACCACGGGTTCCAATCGATGAATATCATGCAGCGGACGTTATGTAACCGTGGTGATCGATGCAAGCTATGATCTTAATGCATATTCAACATGTTATATATATAAATATAAATCTGAAAGTTACCTCTTCTAATCGATGAAAACACAAGTATAGTGTTTCTCTATCAAGTCCACACAAGCACCACAACCGAAGAGGTTTTCACTCAATAATTTTGTTATTAATTTTTGAGAGAAACTTGACAACAATGGAGGATGAGAGGGAGAGAGTTTTCAGCATTGAGGGGGAGAGAATGAGGGAGATAGTTGCTGAAAATTAATTGAAGATAATAGAAGATATTATGTGATTTTAATTTGAAAATTAAATTGAATTTCAAATTAAAATTGCATTATTTATCCTTTATAATCTTTTATTTGCATTTGTTCCCACTCATTACTTAAAACCCTAAATGGGGTTTAAGCCCGTTTAACTAAAACCCAAATTAAACCCATTAACTTGAGTTCTAATTTCGGTTCAGACAAAATGGCTCAATTTCCTCGAATTGATTTCTTCAACCATCTGGTTAAAACCTTAGGCCAGAAAATTACTGAATCGTTCTCAATTTTCATCCATAATTGTTGTTATGTATCGTGCTTAATGCGTGTGACCCTCTAGGCTCACGAACAATTGGTAGACTGGTAAAATTACTATTTTACCCTTTCTATCATGAGTGGCCTCTAGCAAGACATTATGATTATCCAATGTTCATGATTATCGATTATTCGACTTAACCTGTTATCGTACATGTCACTTTCCTTTTATCAAACCGATATCCAGATTGATCAATAGGCATAGAATGGTCATCCTAATTTATCAATCACTGTTTCTTGATATCTAAGATGACTGAAAACTGATACTAAGGTATCACCTGCACGGCCGTGCTATTCCTTCAGTCATACTCATCAAGTGGCCTAAACGGATATCTTTCTCATACCAAAGTATGAGTGATAAATCCCTCAGACGCCTTTCGAGTTCACTAGTGCAACAAATATCAAAGCCAATCGAAGCCGTTATAGTTACCCTTTTACAGATAACGTTAGACTAGGTCAAACTTAGGTATTCGTTACATAGTGTACACAAAGACTCCTTGGTCTTAGGATATAATGACAAGCTACGATATGTGAGTATCTCATGACTAGATCTATGCAGCATACTCACAATCGGGTTGTCCGATATCATTGACCTGATGGTATCTATGATATAACTCCGGCACGCACTTTGCCATGATCAGTAGAGCATGATCACAAGGAGTTAGTCTCATACTGATCGCTTCATAAAGAAGCTTAGTTGATGAGGGACTCATCAAATGTAATTCTTTCTGATCTATATTTCTACTATTAGTGGTTACACACATAATTGCATAGATCAAATTACATTCGATATATTACTACAACACATTAGTAATATATGCCGATTTATTTATTCGGAAAGATGATAAAACATTACATCTGTAGATCACTTTTATATTGGACTGGGGCATAACTCTAACAATCTCCCACTTGCCCCTTGTTCCAATTTAAGTTCTGATCTACTCCCATAGACCCTGCATGTTCCTCATGCCTAGGCTACGCCTGAGCCTCTATCAAGGGATCGGCCATATTATCATCAGTCGAATAGTGTTTAATCTCTGCATCACCTCTATATGTGATAACTCTCACGAGGTGATGCTTGCTGAGTATATGTTTGGATCTATTGTGGAATTTGGGCTCTTGAGCAATAGCTACGACACCTGTGTTGTCCCACAACAAGCTTATCGGATCAGACGCTCGCGCCGTTGCATCTAATCTGATTAGAAAGCTTCTAATCCATACGGCCTCTTTAGCTGCTTTTGTTGCAACTATATACTCAGCCTCTATTGTAGAGTTGGCAATTTTTGCTTGCTTAAAGCTTATCCAGCCGAAAGCTCCACAACTCAACACAAAATATATCCTGACAGAATTTTGAAGTCATCTGGATATGTCTGAAAACTAGCATCGATTTGTCCTTTGACTGCTAGTTCTCTATCTATATCCCCATACACTAGGAATGCATCCTTGGTCCTCCTCAAATATTTGAGTATGACCTTTGACAGCAATCTAGTGTAATTGGCTGGGGTTAGATTAGAATCTGCTGGTATAGCTTAGTGCAAACGAGACTTCCAGTTTCGTGCACATCCTGGCATACATGATGGATCCCACAGCCGAAGCATACGGGATCTTACTTATCCTGCTCAGCTTATCAGGAGTACTAGGACTCTGTAGCTTGCTGAGCTTAATGCCATGACGCATGGGTATGTATCCTTTCTTAGAATCAAGCATTGAGATCTTCTCAACACTTTACCTATGTACATGTTCTGACTTAGCAACATGTTCTGACTTAGGCCCAAAATCCTTTTGGAATGATCTGTAGAGATCCTGACGCCTACATTAAATGTAGCATCACCTAAGTCATTCATCGATAAGTACTTCCCTAACCAAGCTTTGGTGGCAAGGTCGGGATGTCGTTCCCGATGAATAAATATCAAGAATACAAAATTACTCCCACTCGCTTTCTTATGTACGCAAGGCTCACTTTTGTTTTTGATGAAGCCGAGTTCCCTTACAGCTTCATCAAAACGAATGTTCCAACTCCGTGAAGCTTGCTTTAATCCATAAATGGATCTAAGCAGCTTACAAATCTTTCCGAGATTCTCTGGATCAACAAAACCCTCGGGCTGTGTCATATACACATCCTCTTTTAAGTTCCTGCTAAGGAAGGGGTTTTGACATCCATCTGCCATAACTATGGCTAAAAATAATCCGGATTAAACTGAACATTGCTACTGGTGAAGAGGTGTCACCATAATCCATTTATTGAATCTGACGATAACCTTTTACAACCATCCTAGCCATATTGGTCTGAGGACTTCCATCCATGTCGGTCTTGATCCTATAGACCCACTCAGAACCGATGGGTTTTATCCCATGGGTTTGATCCACCAAGCACCAGACTTGGTTGTCATACATGGATTTCATTTCCTCACTCATGGCGTTCTGCCATTTTTCGGAGTGTGGACTGGTCAAAGCTTGTCTGAAGGTTTCTGGATCATCCTGATCCTTCAATATCAAGTCATTTCCCGCAGTGGCTGTGAAGCCATATCTGTCTGGAACATGACGAGATCTTTTAGACCTCCTTGGACCATCTGGAATTTTTGTAGGGACTGATTTTTAATCTACGACCATCTGACGCTCCAGTACTTCTACATCTTGCATAGTAGGCTCCTGAATTGCTTCAGGCTGTTCCGTATCCTCTCGAATTTCTTCAAGATGCACGGGACTCCCACTAGCTGTTTTGGAAATAAAATATTTCTCCAAAATACCCCTCCTCGAGCAACAAAGACTTTGTACTCGCTGGGTATGTAGAAGTTGTATCTCTTAGTTTCTTAAGGATACCTTACGAAGACACATTTGTCTGATTTGGATGCCTGCATCTCTGCTACCCAAATTTTTTAGGAAAAACATACTAGAATGTTTCCCACACCATATATGACTATGGTCCATTTCTTATTTGGCTACTACGCGAAGGCGCACACATCCAAATAGAACTGCCCATCTCATCCCGCTCCCATCCCAATGAATACTACGCGGAGGTGCACGCATCCACAGTAACAGGAGACGTAATGAGTGTCATGTGGTGTACCTTCTGTGACTCTGATCCAACTCTTATTTGGCTACTACGCGGAGGCGCACGCATCCAAATAGAACTGATTACCTTATTCAGCTTGCATCCTAATGAATACTACGCGGAGGCGCACACATCCACAGTAATGGGAGACAGAATGACTATCACAAGGTGTACTATCGTTGTCTTCATCGGAGCCCGATTCAAAATGAATGCGGCCGTTTCCAGAGTCAAGTATTAGTTCAACTCTCTTCTGGCCTGAGTACTCATAGGTCCACATACGTCGGAATGTATTATACTTAATAAGTCACTCGCCTTTCACATAAACCTGTGAAAGGTGCCTTTGTCATTTTTCCCTTTAGGCGAGACTTGCATCTTTCAGTTTGAGTGAATTCAAACGGACTTAAAAAGTCCACAGTTGTGAAGTGTTGAAATGCGTTTCTCGCTCATTAGGCAAGACTTGCATCTTTCAGTTTGAGTGAATTCAAACGGACTTAAAATCCACACTTGTGAAGTGTTGAAATGCGTTTCTCGCCTATGTGCCTTAAATGACAATGCCAGATTATAATTTGGTTTAAATCATCAGATTTAAGCCTTTTCTTATTTACGTTATAGCGATTAAGCTTAGCAACGTAAATATCTGATCCTGAAGACGTGGATACCCACTCTTTTTCACATGATCCTTGTATTACTTACAATCCCTTATTCCTGTGTCCAGACTCATTACAGTGATAGCAGACCTCCTCCATTTTGTCCTTAGTCTTCACAGCAGCTTTGGGAGCTGCTTGAACCTTTGGACGCTTAGGGTGTCTGATCTGCCCTGCAAGGTGCTTAGGAGCCTTACCCTTACCCTGATACAATTTCTTGAAGCTGACCTTATATTTGACCATAAGGACCTCCTTGGTTTTGCCTTTGAGGTTCTTTTTAGCGGTCACAAGCATCCCATGAAGCTCTGTTAAGGACTTGTCCATGTCATGCATATTGTAACTTACTATGAAATCACTATATGTATCTAGAAGTGACTGCAACATAAAATCCGCAGCCATTTTCTCCTGATCATCAAAACTGAGTCTGGTTACATGTTCCTGAAGACATTAAATCTTCGTGACGTGGGGACTAACAGGGCTCCAGCCTTAAGTTTGCAGGAGTTAAGTTCTATGAAAGTATCATATCTTTCGACACGAGCTTTCTCCTTGAAGATTTCCTTGACCTCTACCTTACAGGTATGAGGGTCATCTGAAACGTTCCTGAACTGCTTCTGCAACTCTGGCATCCTACTGCCCACCATAATGCATGACACGTCGATTTGGTTACTAAGGAACTTTGATAAGTATCCTTAGTGCCCTACCGGCGTTCAGCGGTGGCTCAACAGGAGGTTCCTTGGTAAGGATATATTACTTGCGTTCATGCTTGAGTACAAGCCTCAAGTTTCTATTCCAATCTGAGTAACTCACACCCTTGAGTCTGTCCTCAATCTGGACTCTCAGTGCGCTATTACTCCTTTGTGTTGTGTTTTCCTTTTAGTTCTACATGGTAAAATTAATTAAAATTCAAGTTGGAGATTAAGTTACAAAACACTTGTCTGATTCTAACATTAGAATCTGAACCAGGATCCTATCATACCCTCAATTGAAGTGAACGGAGGATCACTGCTCCAATTGAGAGCATCAAGGTAGGAATACATCCATTTACAAAGCCTTGTAATTCCTGGCTAGGGTCTGTACTAAAAGTACACGGCATACCCTATACTGATACCCTAGGTTAGCCCTAGCTGACAATCGTAGACAAGTCTACCAAGCTTGAACTACGGATAGAACTAATGTGGCTACTACAAGGAGGCGCACACACCCACACAGAACTACCCATCTCATCCAGACCTTTTCTTTATGAATGTTACGCGGAGGCGTACCGACATCCATAGGGTCAAAGCCCTTTTGAGTGCCCAAACTTGGATGGTATCACGCTTGACTTGTAATTATTTGCGTTTAAGTGATTTATAAAAGTTTGATTGTATATCGATACAATCTTAATCTGGAATCATCAATTGCAAATCCATGCAAAGATGATCCCTCAGCCGGTTACATGCGAGTCTGATTAAATTCTGATTTTAATCTTTGCATGTGGGTGATAGCAAATTATACATAAACTTGTATATTTAAATTATCATACATTCATACATTCAAACATATAAATGTAACGATAAAATATGCATAGCTAAGCCCATCTTAAGTTCCTAAGAATCTAGCAATACTGATCCTAAAGACATGGTCTTCAAGATTCAAACTTGCTCCATTCTTGTGAACTCCCACTGGCTTCGAGCCTCCTCCAATCCGAGTCTTCCTCTTGACTTGATTCTTGTGTCGGTCTTCGTGATTACAAATTAAAATTAATAAAATGAAATGCAAATTGTAGTTACGACGATTTTCGAGATTGGCTGATTTTGAAGGAACTGAAGAAACATGTTACAAAGAATGTAGAAGTATCTTCTACAACTATGTCGAAACATCTTCTACGACATCTTGTGTGACATTGTTGACGGCATCTTGGCAAGCATCCTGATCGACAGAAATCAGGAAAGTGCAGGTTCGGCAGTGCAGCAAGAAAATGATTAGGAAAGTGCAGAACGACTCCTAATCTGAAAAGAAGAAAGACGGTGATTAAGAGGAAACCCTTTAGGGTTAGTACTCATCCACGATTGCTATAAAAGCTTAGGCTACCCCCTTAGCAATTGTGTGGTTCTTTATTTGTTTCCTAGCAACAATTTGCAAGGTTCTTAGACGTGAAAGTTTGCGGGATGAGAAATTGCAGATTGAGCTTAGGACATTGTGTATCACATAACTATAGAGAGTTAGGTGATTGAGGGTTTACTAAAAGTCGTGAGTTGAAGACTGCACGCAACCACCAAGCTTGAAGAAGACTTGAAGACGACAGAGCAAGGCGATTGCTCGAAGAGTGGAATCAAGACGTTCTTGGATTCAGGGGGAGACCCTGAGATAGATTGCACTGTAAGACGTAGCATAAAGTATAGATCTAGGAGGGATCACAGGTACTTGTATGTTCTAACGGATTACTGATAAGTGAAATCTTTCTACTAGGCTGAGAACCCCCAGACGTAGGTGACGTTGCACCGAACTGGGTATACAATCTGCTGTGTCATTACTTGTAGCTTTATATTTACTGTCCTGCTTTATCTACGCAAGAAGTCAGACACAACGTTATAGCATTCCGTGTAACATTGTGTGTGGCATCTTGCACGACTAAACCGATCAAAATTTCAATTGGTATCAGTGGGGGCACCTATAGCTCTAGGTGAGTTCCTAAACAAATATTTTGATCAAAGATGGACAATACCAGAGAAGGAGGATCCATAAATCGACCACCTATTCTAGATGGAAGCAACTATGGCTATTGGAAGGCTCGAATGTGTGCCTTCATGAAGTCACTAGACAACAAGACATGGAAGGCTGTACTCAATGGTTGGAATGCACCACAACCAGTGACAGTGATGGCAATCCTATCGGCCCAAAACCAGAAAAAGACTGGACCAATGATGAAGATGAAGAATCACTGGGAAATTCTCGAGCTCTGAATGCTATCTTAAACGGTGTTGACAAGAACGTGTTCAGACTAATTAACACGTGCACAACTGCCAAATCAGCATGGGACATCCTGGCCGTAGCATATGAAGGAACAACTAAGGTTCGAGAACAGAAACTGCAATACCTGACTACCAACTTCGAAGCCCTCATCATGAAGGAAGATGAATCAATTGCCGATTTCAATGTTCGCATTCGTGATCTAGCCAATGAATCCTATTCTCTAGGAGAACCAATGTCTGATGAAAAATTGGTAAGAAAGACCCTACGTGCTCTTAGCCCTAGGTTCAAGATGAAGATCACAGCAATTGAAGAAGTTCATGACCTCAAGGTCTTGAAATTTGATGAGCTGATGGGGTCTCTAATGACCTATGAGTTGTCTCTACCCAACATCGACAAAAGGAACAAAGGAGTTGCTATCAAAAGCTCGACACACAAGCAACCAGATCCTGAGGATTCGGATTCTGATGAAGACATTGAGGCTACAATGGCCCTTCTCACAAAAACTTACAACAAAGCCATGAGAAGATTTAGTCGAATGGGTGGACGGAATGTCACAGCAAATGCCAGAAACAAAGCTCCACAAAAAGCTCAAGCTGGAGGTAGTTTTGACAGACCAAACAGGAGTGGGGAAGAAAACAAAAACAAAGGACTTCAATGTCATGAATGTGAAGGATTCGGCCACCTCCGTAGAGAATGTCCAAATTTCCTCAAACAACAAAAACGAGGATACAATGCCACCCTATCAGATGATGACAATGAAGATAGTGGATCTGAAGAGGTAAGCAACTTTGTTGCATTCACTACTACTACTCCTACATGTAATATTGATAATACTGTCAACATCAATAATGATCCAACTCCAAATGAGAATTGGACTAAAGAGCAACTAGTCGAGGCATACAAAGGCTTGCACACCAGATGGATCAAGGAAACTCTGATACTTGATCAACAAGGCGAAAGGATCATTAGTCTTACCAGCGACAAGTCTAGATTTCTAGAGACGATCGTGGAGCTGAAACAAGAAATCACCAGACTCAATGGAGAAATTAGTCTCATGACTAAATCGGTAAAGATGATGAATCCGAGCACAGAAAGCCTTGACAAGATTTTATCGGTGGGAAAACAGTCCAAAGATACGACGGGACTAGGGTACACACATGCTGTCCCCTCAACAACAGGGACAAAGTTTGTCCCACAACAAGCCTTGGCTGACAAGAAACAACAGGATGCCCCAACTCATCCTACAGGACGACCTACAACAAAATACAACCTGTTCTTGTCAAGAAACTGTCAGAAGACATCCTCAACGCAGACAACAAAGCTACAGAAGACCAGCTTATCAATATCAATGGATATGTCATTACTGTGGTCAACCAGGTCATATCAGACCTTTTTGCTTTCAACTTCTTAAGAGGAAGCAAGCTCAGAAAAATCAAAGGCATCTCCCATCCCCTCCGAAGACAACTCGTCTTGAATGGAGACCTAAGAACCTGACCTATCGAGCTAATGTTGCTTATACATCATTAAGTGCTTCAACGAACAAAGACTGGTATCTCGACAGTGGATGCTCTCGACACATGACAGGTACTCCAGAGTTTCTTTCCAATCTTAAATTATATACAAACTGCTTTGTTACGTTTGGAGATGGGATCCGAGCTCGAATCATTGGAAAAGGAGTGCTCAAGCATCCAGAAGCCACCTGTCTGACTGAAGCATTACTTGTAGAAGGACTTAAGGCAAACCTGATTAGCATCAGTCATATCTGTGATCAGGATTTAGTAGTGAAATTCACTAAAGAAGCCTGTATAGTTAACAACATCGATCAGGTCACTATTCTACAAGGAGTTCGCTCGACAGACAATTGCTATATCTGGTCTCCCGAGACACATACCGAAGCAACCAAGTGCCTTGTCTCCAAAGCAGAAGAAACCAAATTATGGCATCGAAAGCTTGGACATCTAAACCTTAGAAGTATGCAAAAGGCAATCTCAGAGCAGGCTATCACCGGAATCCCAAACCTAAAAATAGTAGAAGGAAAGATCTGCGGAGAATGTCAGATTGGAAAGCAAACCAAGATGTCACACAAGAAGCTTCAGCATATCACCACCTCTCTAGTACTTGAGCTGATACATGTTGACCTCATGGGACCAATGCAAGTTGAAAGCCTTGGAGGAAAACGATATGTCTTTGTATGTGTAGATGATTACTCACGATACACTTGGGTTGACTTCCCTCGTGACAAATCAGACACCTTCTCGATCTTCAAGAATCTATGCATCCAAGTCCAACGAGAAAAAGGAGAGATAATTGGCAAAATCATCCGCCTTCATAGCGATCATGGTCGAGAGTTCGAAAACAGCAAGTTTGCAGATTTCTACAACTCAGAAGGGATAGCACATGAATTCTCAGCGCCAATCACTCCTCAACATAATGGCATTGTTGAGCGCAAGAACAGGACTATACAGGAGATGGCGAGAGTTATGATGCTGGCTAAAGACATACCAACTCACTTCTGGGCAGAAGCACTTAACACTGCTTGCCATATCCACAATCGAGTCACTCTCCGACCAGGTATGTCAGTAACTCATTATGAAATATGGAGGGGGAGAAAGCCCAATGTTAAGTACTTCCATATCTTTGGCTCCACTTGTTATATACTGGTTGATAGAGAGCCTCGCCAAAAGCTTGACCCAAAAAGCGATGAAGGCATCTTCCTTGGCTATTCAAGGAATAGTCGTGCATACCGAGTCTTCAACAAACGAACCAAGACCATGATGGAATCAATCAATGTTGTTGTTGACGATGACTGCGAAGATGCCTCAGAAGATGCGACAGACGAAGACGGAGCCTATCCTCCCAACAATGTCAGGAAGTATGCTACTCCAGATGTCAGAGAAGATGCTAGCAGCAAAACAGAAGATGATGTCGCCAATAACGAAGAAGTTCCTGAAACTAGCAACAAGAATCCCTCACGAAGAGTCCAGACTAACCATCCTATCTCTGGAGTTATTGGAAACCTGAATGAAGGCGTACGGACTCGGTCAAAAGCTCCTGAAGATTATAACGAGATGATCGGAAATATTTGCTTCGTTTCTAAGACAGAACACAAAAACATCAATGAAGCCATCAATGATGAATATTGGGTCAATGCTATGCAAGAAGAGCTGATTCAATTTGAGAAAAATCAGGTATGGGAACTGGTGCCCAAACCAAGTGAAGGAAACATCATAGGCACCAAATGGATCTTCAAGAACAAATCTGATGAGCTTGGCAACATCACTCGCAACAAACCAAGGTTAGTTGCTCAAGGGTATACTCAAATTGAGGGTGTCGACTTCGATGAGACATTTGCTCCTGTGGCAAGACTTGAAGCAATTCGTCTCTTGCTAGGGATATCATGTCATCTACAGATAAAGCTCTACCAGATGGATGTCAAAAGTGCCTTCTTGAATGGGGATCTCAATGAAGAAGTATATGTGTCACAACCCAAAGGATTTGTTGACCCTCACTATCCTGATCATATGTATAAACTAAAGAAAGCTCTTTATGGGTTGAAACAAGCACCAAGGGCTTGGTATGAAAGGCTCACAAAATTTCTCATCCGAAGCGGCTACACTAGAGGGGGAGTCGACAAGACCTTATTTGTGAAGAATGAAGATGGAAATTTAATGATAGCTCAAATCTATGTCGATGACATTGTTTTTGGAGGGATGTCAAGCAAGAGGGTAGAGATATTTATTCAACAGATGCAATCAGAATTTGAGATGAGCATGGTGGGAGAGCGTACTTACTTTCTAGGCTTCCAAATTAAACAACAAAAGGATAGCATCTTCGTATCTCAGAGCAAATATGCGAAGAATATTGTCAAGAAGTTTGGGCTAGAGAAAGCCTCACATAAAAGGACACCAGCAGCTACACATGTCAAGCTAACTAAAGATGATCCAGGAGAAGCCGTCGACCAACACCTATACAGGAGCATCATCGGTAGTCTCCTCTACCTCACCGCGAGTCGACCAGATATTGCCTACTCTGTCGGAGTATGTGCACGATATCAAGCTAATCCTAAGGTTAGTCATCTATCCCAAGCCAAAAGAATTATTAGATATATCTCTGGGACTACCAACTTGGGTTTGTTATATTCATTCGACACATCCTCTACCCTGGTGGGGTATTGTGATGCCGATTGGGCTGGGAACACATCAGATAGGAAAAGCACATATGGAGGGTGCTTCTTCCTTGGCAACAACCTCATATCATGGTTTAGTAAGAAGCAAAACTGTGTTGCCCTTTCCACTGCCGAATCGGAGTATATTGCTGCTGGGAGTAGCTGCACACAACTACTTTGGATGAAACAGATGTTAGTTGAATACAATGTCAGACAGGATGCCATGACTTTGTATTGTGATAATGTCAGTGCTATCAACATCTCCGAAAACCCTGTCCAACACAGCAAGACCAAACATATTGATATTAGACACCACTTCATTCGAGAATTGGTCGAAGACAAGAAGATCATCCTTGAGCACATTCCCACAGAGAAGCAACTTGCTGATATTTTCACAAAAGCATTAGATGCAAGCAGATTCGAGGATCTCAGATCATCACTCGGTCTGTGCACCATCAGTGAACAATAAGAAGTTGCAGAAACGGTTGAGAGGAGTTAGTTGGTGCCTCTTCATGAACCGGTCGAAAATCCAACAAATGTCATTGGGCCAAGCATATCTAAAGCCTATATAAAAGGAAAGGAAAGATACAGTCAGACGCTAAAGAAGATTTAAATCGTTTTCAAAAACCTAGGCTGCCTCCTCTCCGTGCTCGCTCTCATCTCCTTCACCATTCACTCTCTGCAAATCTCTCAAACAACAATGGTGAAAACTAGAAGCACAGTAGCCCCAAAGGAAGCCACCGCTTCAAAGAAAGATGAAGCAAAAGGCTCCACAAGCAGTAGAGCGAAGACAAACAAGCATGGAGTGCGAAGCAAAGGGCCAAAAACCCTGAAAAAGTCAAAAGAAATTATCAAAGAGGCTTCACCAGAGAAAGCCCCAATGCCAGTTTTTACTCGAGTTCCCAAGAAGTCCCGGACCGGAAGTGCTGCCTTCTCAATGTCTGACCTAACTGGGCCAGAAAGAGAGAATGATCTTGGCTAGGAAAATCGAGAGGCCTCCATGCAAATCGTCGCAGTTCCAACACCAACAGGTAACGATTTCTCTGCCGATACTTCTAGAAACAGTGATCTGTTAGAATCACTACTGGAAAACCAGGACCCACCTAAATAAGGTGTGGTAGAAGAACTGATACCTCCGGAAGGAGAAAAAGAGGATCTGACTCCGGTCAGTCATGGGCTGGAACGCATTGCGGAAGGAGAAGGAGGAGAAGAAGAAGGAACAGATGTCATACCAAAAGCCACTGAACAAGCTGTAGAAGAGGAAGAAATAGCTGACTCGGAAGAAGCCGAGGAAGAAGATGAAGAGAAAGAAGAAACCAGAAACGGAGAGACCGATCTGGAAGAAGCGGAGAAGGACAAGGATGCCACCACCAACAACACAGAAGAAAACACTCTGGATGCCAGAGAAGATGTCATAGAAGAAGCTGCTGAGACGACACACACAGTCCTATCGTCCCTGAAGAAAAAGGTTCTAGAAGAAACTGAAAGTTTGGCTGTTATGGTTGGAAAATTAAAAGAAACAAAGAAAAGAAAGGAGGTTAAGGAGGCTGGAGGTCCCAACAACAAAAAGAAAAGGTCGCATGTCAAAGAAAAGGGAAAGAAAGTGATCGCCACAAGGAGGTTGATAGATGAATCTACTGATGATGACATTGCAGAAGTCCCTGCTGAGGAAGAAAGGAAGAAGAAGGCCCTGAAAACGGCCAAGAACACCATGAGTGTAACTTACGACAACGTGTCGTTTCACTCAGCAGAAGGCGCAAAGAGGTGGGAGTTTGTATTTCAGAGAACGGCGTACCCAGAGAAGATATTGTCGTCAGAGCTGCTTGGGCTAAAAGCCATTATACAGCTCCTGGAGAAGGCGGAATTGATGAGAACCGTCTCCGACATTGGCAACCACTATCCCCTTCTGGTTAAAGAATTCATTGCAAATCTGCCTACCACGTTTGGTACCCCAGATGCTCCAGAGTTTGATAAAGTATATGTCAGAGGCATCCGCTTTGTCATCACCTCCGACATCATCAATGAATTCCTGGGAAGAAAGAGGGTTCGATCTGTGCCACCACCCGATCTAAGCAAAGTCCTCCGAGAAATCACAGGAGATAAGAGCAGAACATGGCCATCCAAAGGGACAGTGGCAGCATCAGATCTGACTTCCAAGTACTCCATTCTCTTTCGGATTGGAGTTGCAAACTGGGCGCCCTCAACTCACGCATCATCGATCAAACCTGAGCTAGCAATCCTTATCTACCAAATAGGTACTGGATCTAAACTTGACTTTGGACAATTTGTGATTGATCATCTTGTTCGCCATGCTAGATCTCTTGCTGTGAAAATTCCCATAGCCTTTCCATCCCTTATCTCTGAATTACTCGTGCATCAACACCCTGGCGTGTTGAAAACGTCGGATAAAGTTGGGAAAAGAGGAGGAGTAATTGTGGTGAGCCACAAACTGTTTGAAGGAAGGCATGCTCCTGATCTAGCCAGGCCAGAAGCCACGGCAAAGACCAGTAGAGCCACAAGTGCCGTCCCTCTCACAAGGACTACCAGCAGGGATGCCGTCATGCTCAAACAAGAAATTGAAGTACTTGATGAGGACATTGCAAACTTAAAGACGGCTCTGAAGCACCTCTCGCAGCACCGAACTCACTGCGCCAACCTGCTGCACTCAATGTCTCCTCCAGGCTCAGAAGATGATCCCACAAATGATCTAGAAGATGCTACCCAAGAAGCCTCCACAGAAGCTACAGAGACTGCCAGTTCCAACAGTAGCTCTATTTGAAAAGATTTATGAAATTCTCTAACTCTTGAACTACTGAACAACTTTTATGGTCTGTAATATTTTGTGAACACTGTATCATGCTTTCTCTCGACAGCTGATCGAGAGCAAGTGTGAGTTATGTTTGGATTTATTTTGCTTATTTCCCGGACTTGTTACAATATTTGTTTATGGTTGGGCTCTTTTTGAGCCAGCAAGGGGGAGTAAGTTTAAGTTTGAGTTTAAGTTAGATAACGCGCGTGATCACGACGATACAAGAAAGGAAGATAGAGAAGACGCGACGATACGCACGACGACACTGCCGATCAACGAGACGACGAATGCGACGCAGAATGCGACGAAGAATGCGACGAAGAATGCTGTCCTTAAAAATAGCCAAAGGGGGAGATTGTAGTTACGACGATTTTCGAGATTGGCTGATTTTGAAGGAACTGAAGAAACATGTTACAAAGAATGTCGAAGTATCTTCTACAACTATGTCGAAGCATCTTCTACGACATCTTGTGTGACATTGTTGACGGCATCTCGGCAAGCATCCTGATCGACAGAAATCAGGAAAGTGCAGGTTCGGCAGTGCAACAAGAAAACGATTAGGAAAGTGCAGAACGACTCCTAATCTGAAAAGAAGAAAGACGGTGATTAAGAGGAAACCCTTTAGGGTTAGTACTCATCCACGATTGCTATAAAAGCTTAGGCTACCCCCTTAGCAATCGTGTGGTTCTTTATTTGTTTCCTAGCAACAATTTGCAAGGTTCTTAGACGTGAAGGTTTGCGGGCTGAGAAATTGCAGATTGAGCTTAGGACATTGTGTATCACATAACTATAGAGAGTTAGGTGATGGAGGGTTTACTAAAAGTCGTGAGTTGAAGACTGCACGCAACCACCAACCTTGAAGAAGACTTGAAGACGACAGAGCAAGGCGATTGCTCGAAGAGTGGAATCAAGACGTTCTTGGATTCAGGGGGAGACCCTGAGATAGATTGCACTATAAGACGTAGCATAAAGTATAGATCTAGGAGGGATCACAGGTACTTGTATGTTCTGACGGATTACTGATAAGTAAAATCTTTCCACTAGGCCGAGAGCCCCTAGACGTAGGTGACGTTGCACCGAACTGGGTAAACAATCTGCTGTGTCATTACTTGTATCTTTATATTTACTGTCCTGCTTTATCTACGCAAGAAGTCAGACACAACGTTATAGCATTCCGTGTAACATTGTGTGTGGCATCTTGCACGACTAAGCCGATCAAAATTTCACAAATCACGACACGCAGGCCGTATTTACTACAACCCAAAATTAAGCAACACGCAGGTTGCAAAACCGAAATTAAAATGCAAATCTAAAGGGCTTAGCTAGCATCATGTGGAAAACATCATGTTATCAAAGATCATGTATACAATCAACATGCTTATCAAACAAATAAAATTTCCGAATTTTATCTTTCTTAAGTGTGGAAAAATTCCAGTTTATCGAAACCAGACGGTTTAATTAATTAATTGAATTTTGAACCGGTTCTCGCTGGTTTATCGAAACCGAACCAAATCTGAAAATTAAATTTTTAGGGTTTCCAAATATTCTCGCGAACCAACCGGTTTAGCTCGAATCTATTCGAGTCGAACCGGCTCAACCAAGGTCGCCCGCGGAGGCAACCACGGTGGCCCGTGAGGGCTGCCGAGGTCGCCTGCGGGGCTGACCGTGGTCGGCCACGGGAACGACCATGGTAGCCCGCGAGGGCAGCCATTGTCGCCCCTAGGGCAGACCCTGGTCGCCCGCGAAGCAACCATGGTGGCCCTCACGGGCTGCCATGGTCGCCCGTAGGCGACCCTCGTCGGCCCTTGGTGCTGACCATGGTCTGCCCTAGGGCATTCCATGGTCCACAAAGGGTCTCGACCTGGTCGGCCATGGCTAACCCGAAACACCCAAAAAAAAATATTTTCCAATTTTCCAAAATCAATCAAATCTGAGATTTTTTTTCTCGATTCACATTCATGCTAAAGTGATGAACACATATAAACTCAAAAAAAATCAGAATTAAACATGTAGAAGAATACATAATAACCAGGCTCTGATACCACTGAAAGAGATCACCACGGGTTCCAATCGATGAATATCACGCAGCGGACGTTATGTAACCGTGGTGATTGATGCAAGCTATGATCTTAATGCATATTCAACATGGTATATATATAAATATAAATCTGAAAGTTACCTCTTCTAATCGATGAAAACACAAGTATAGTGTTTCTCTATCAAGTCCACACAAGAACCACAACCGAAGAGGTTTTCACTCAATAATTTTGCTATTAATTTTTGAGAGAAACTTGACAACAATGGAGGATGATAGGGAGAGAGTTTTCAGCATTGAGGGGGAGAGAATGAGGGAGATAGTTGCTGAAAAATAATTGAAGATAATGGAAGATATTATGTGATTTTAATTTGAAAATTAAATTGAATTTCAAATTAAAATTGCATTATCTATCCTTTTATAATCTCTTATTTGCATTTGTTCCCACTCATAACTTAAATCCTTAAATGGGGTTTAAGCCCGTTTAACTAAAACCATAATTAAACCCATTAACTTGAGTTCTGATTTCGGTTTAGACAAAATGGCTCAATTTCCTCGAATTGATTTCTTCAACCGTCTGGTTAAAACCTTAGGCCAGAAAGTTACTGAATCGTTCTCAATTTTCATCCATAATTGTTGTCATGTATCGTGCTTAATGCGTGTGACCCTCTAGGCTCACGAACAATTGGTAGACTGGTAAAATTACTATTTTACCCTTTCTATCATAAGTGGCCTCTAGCAAGACATTATGATTATCCAATGTTCGTGATTATCGATTATTCGACTTAACCTGTTATTATACATGTCACTGTCATTTTATCAAACCGATATCCAGATTGATCAATAGGCATAGAATGGTCATCCTAATTTATCAATCACTGTTTCTTGATATCTAAGATGACTGAAAACTGATACTAAGGTATCACCTGCACGGCCGTGCTATTCCTTCAGTCATACTCATCAAGTGGCCTAAACGGATATCTTTCTCATACCGAAGTATGAGTGATAAATCCCTCAGACGCCTTTCGAGTTCACTAGTGCAATCAATATCAAAGCCAATCGAAGCCGTTATAGTTACCCTTTTACAGATAACGTTAGACTAGGTCAAACTTAGGTATTCGTTACATAGTGTACACAAAGACTCCTTGGTCTTAGGATATAATGACAAGCTACGATATGTGAGTATCTCATGATTGGATCTATACAGCATACTCACAATCGGGTTGTCCGATATCATCGACCTGATGGTATCTATGATATAACTTCGGCACGCACTTTGCCATGATCAGTAGAGCATGATCACAAAGAGTTAGTCTCATACTCATCGCTTCATAAAGAAGTTTAGCTGATCAGGGACTCATCAAATGTAATTCTTTCTGATCTATAGTTCTACTATTAGTGGTTACACACATAATGACATAGATCAAATTACATTCGATATATTACTACAACACATTAGTAATATATGCCGATTTATTTATTCAGAAAGATGATAAAACATTACATCTGTAGATCACTTTTATATTGGACTGGGGCATAACTCTAACAGTGTGACAACACGGGGGCCATAGCACTTGCTCAAGAGCCCAGATTCCACAACAGAACCAAACACAAATATAGAAAATATCACATTATTAGAGAGTACGACGATAATGGTGATGTGGATATTGCATATATTTAGATGGATGATAACATAGCCGATCCCTTGACGAAGCCTCTGTCACAGCCTAGGCATGAGAGGCATGTGAAGTCTATGGGAGTAGATTGGAACTTAGGATGAAACTACGGGCAATTGGGAGATTGTTAGATTTGTGCCCTAGTCCAGTGTAATAAGTTCGTCTCTATATAATGATTTATCATCTTTCAAATAAATAAAATGGCATTATATTAATAATGTGTAGTAGTAGTATATTAGATGTAATTTGATCTACATCATTATGTGTGTCATCACTAATAGTAGAACTATAGATTAGAAAGAATTACATTTAATGAGTCCCTAATCAGTTAAACCTCATTATGAAGTGATTAGTATGAGACTAACTCTTTATGATCACACTCTACTGATTATGGCAAGGTAGTGCCGGAGTTAGATCATAGATATCATCAGGGAAATGATATTGGATGGCCCGATGGTGATTATGTAGCATAGATGCCGTCATGAGCATAGAGGCAACTTATGATGGAAAGGGCAAAATAGTAATTTTTCCAGTCTGCCAACAGATCGTGAGCCTAGAGGGTCACACGCTTTAAGCAAGATATAGCAAAAGAGACTTGGGTAAGTCAGTATAAGAGAATTATGAGGATTAGGAATAATTCGCCTTTCGGTTTAGTTAAATCGAAGCGAATTGGTGTAAACCAGGATTCGGTTTAAGGGAATTGGATCGGACTAGCCAAACCGTTTAATTAGAACCCAATTTGAATGTGTTTAATTAATGGTTAGCTAAATGGGCTTTAAGCCCATTCTTAATATTAATTGATTAAAAAATAGGAAGTTATTTTTTCAAAATAAAAAATTAATTTTTGATTTTTGGTCTTCAACTTCCCATTTTTTCTCTAAATTTTAGTCCTCTTCCTCCCCCCCCCCCCCCCCCCCCCCCCCCCCTCTTAGCCGAGCTAACAACCCCCTCTCTCACACCATTTTTGCTTCTCTTCATTTGAGTTTCATGGTTATAATTGCATGAGGTTTATTATTTGGAACCCATGAATTTCTTCAAAGAACATTATCATGTGCAACGACAACATCAACAATATAATCAAGAACGAAATCAGAATCGTCAACAAACCCATTCGGGTTTTCCTTCTCTCCAAAGTCGATAGGTGTGTCACTTTTGTGGACAAAAAGGTCATATTCGTGATAGCATTTTTATGCCCTAGTCCAATTGCTAGTGGTCTGTAAATGTCTATGTATAATTATCATCGTTTGTAATACATAAAACGGTTTTGTATTACTTATGTGTTGAAGTAATATGTTAAGCATGATCTGATTTATGACCACTAAAGTAGTAGAACCATAAATCTGTACGGATCACACTTAACGAGTCCCTGGTCAATATACGCTTCAATAGAAGCGAACAGTATGAGGATGGTTCTCAATGACGTAGTTTTACTTGTCATAGGGATGAGGGATCCCGAAATCATATCATAGATATCATGAGGTGATTGATATCAGACGACCCGTTTTGAATAGTGTTTCGTAGATTAAGCCATGAACATATTCAAATGCGATAGCTTGTCACGATATCCTTAGACCAAGGAGTCTTTGTGATCGCTATGCAATGTACATGCGGCTTTAACTTGCGCCTAACGCTTTCTGTAACAGGATTGCAATAACGGGCATGATTGGGTGGCGGAACGGATTGCATGAGTGACACGAAAGACGGCTAAGGGATTTATCCCTTGTACTACGGTATGGGAAAGATATCCATTAAAGGCCTCTTGATCGAGAGTGACTGAGAGAAAGATCATGGCCATGCCAATGATACGGGTTATCAGTTCTCAGCCATCTCACATATCAAGTAACAATGATTGATTGAACAAGGATGACGACTCTGTGCCTTGTGATCAATCGGGATATCTAGAGATAATAGGATAGTGACTTGTACGCACAAAGGTTAAATCGAATCATCGATCATCATGCACCTTGGGTAATCATAACGTCTTACTATAGACCACTTATGATGGATCGGACAAGAGAGATCTTTTGCGCTGATCTGCCAACGGTGGCATGAGCCTGGAGGGTCACACACATACAAGACGGATAACTCGAGACAAGGAAACCTTAACGTTTCTTGAGGAGCAATAAATGGAAAAAACTGAAGGTTTTGGGCCATAGGTTCGGTATGAGAGAATAATTAGTGAATCGAGAAAACTGATATTTTTCGTCGATGTCGCGTCATACTTTGTTTGATAAGTAACGACAAAAAGGGTCGGGCGACTTTTGGACACGACACGAAACCACATGGGCGAGCCCATTGGGCTCGGCCCATGAGGTCACGTGACCGGCCCAACAAGGGCCCATTTTGTGCCCAATAAGCCCAACATGGCCGTCCACTTTGGTGGGTCCGATGGTGGGGCCACAACACACCATGCTTAGTTGGTAATTGTTGATTAAGAGATGAGTGATTTAAGGGATATGGGTAATGACACCTTTAAACCCATACCAATCACCTTTTTGACCCATGCTTATGAGATTGATGAAGTAGAGAAATATCAAGTAATTAATTACACATTCTCACAACACACATCTCTCTCTCTCTCTCTCTCCTTGGCCGGCCACCCCTTGCTCTCCTCTCTTCTTGCTCTCTTGTTCTTCATTTAATTGTTCTAGTAGGCATTAAGTGAAGGATCTTGAAGATCATCCCCTTGGTGTGGACTTGCTGTAGAGAAGAAGATCACAAAGTTCTTCTTTATCGATTCAACAAAGACTTAAAGGTAAATTTCTTGTGGAATAGATTTTGCCTTGGGATTTAATTGTTCATGTTCTTGGAAAAGGTTTGGAGTTACTTTTGTTAATGCTTCCGCTATCTCAATTTTAAAGAACGCTCCAAAACCCTAAAGTTCGACCATATTGCTACCAACTGTATGGGAAAAGACATACTCAGTCCAGATACTTTCAAGGAAGGAAATCTGTCACACTAGTATGGAAGGTAAAAAATGTATCCTATCGAGCTAACATTGCGTACACTACATTGTCTGCTTCCACATTAAAGGACTGGTACTTGGATAGTGGCTGTTCAAGACACATGACAGGGGATACAAGCCTGTTGGTCAACATTAAACCATGTTTTATACGACATGTAACTTTTGGCGATGAAGTCTAAGCCAGAGTAATCGGGAAAGGTCAACTCAAGCTCCCAGGTATTTCATGCTTGAAGGAGGCCTTACTGGTGGAAGGGCTAACTGCTAATCTCTTAACCATTAGTCAAATGTGTGATCTTGATTTAATAAATAACTTTACTCGTAACAAGTGTTTTGTGGTCACGAACAATCAAGTCGAGCTCATGCAGGGCAGTAGATCTAGAGTTAACTGCTATCTATGGACGTCCACTCTAAATGGTACAGGACCAACATGCATGCTCTCCAAAACTGATGAGGCTCAATTATGGCTCCGACGACCTGGTCACTTAAATCTGAAAAGCATGAAGAAAGTCATATCTGACTAAGCCATAACGGGAGTCCCTTCACTGAAAATAACTGAAGGAAAGATATGTGGTGAATGCCAGATCGGGAAGCAAGTCAAAATGTCTCACACAAGGTTGCAACATTGTACTACGTCTCGAGTTCTGGAACTGCTCTATATTGATGTAATGTGTCCCATGCAAGTAGAAAGCTTGGGAGGAAGGAGATATGTCTTAGTCTGTGTTGATGACTACTCCAGGTATGCATGGGTAGAATTCATTCGAGAAAAATCTGACACATTTTTTGTTTTCACATTCCTATGTAACAGAATACGTCGAGAACAAAGGAAAAATATGGTCAAGATTGTCAGACTTCGTTGTGATCACAACAAGTAATTCGAGAACATAACGTTTTCTGATTTTTGTGATGAAGAGGGGATAGCCCATGAGTTCTCGGCTCCAATCACTCCTCAACAGAACGAGGTTGTGGAAAGAAAGAACAAGACTCTCCAGGAGATGACCAGAGTCATGCATCTCGCCAAAGAGTTGCCTACACACTTTTGGGCTGAAGCGCTCATTACCGCTTGCCATATTCACAACAGAGTAAGTATTCGACCAGGTACGAACAAAACTTCTTATGAAATATGGAGGGGGAGAAAGCCCAAGTACTTTCGTATCTTTGGCTCGACATGTTACATCTTAGCAGACAGGGACCCAAGGCAGAAATTCGATCCAAAAAGTGATGAAGGGATATTTCTGGGATATTCCCAAAATAACAGAGCATACCGGGTATTCAATGTAGTCATAAACGATACCGACCTTATCTTTGAGAATATTGGTGGTGAAGAAGCAGCTGTGCCACATGTCACTGAGGATGTTGAACTGCAAGATGTCAAGATAGATGTTGCAAACAAAGAGACAGACATGGCTAGTGACATTAGTTCAGACATCGTTGCTACCCCGGTGCCAGATCAGAGAATCCCTTCTAGAAAGGTACAAAATGATCATCCAGTACAAGAAGTGTACGTAGCCCAACCTAAAGGGTTCGTTGATTCAAGCGCTCCAGGCCACGTCTACAAACTCAAGAAAACCCTGGGAGGAGTGGATCGAACATTGTTTGTAAAGAAGGAAGGACACAACATCATGATAGCCAAAATTTATGTAGATGAAATTGTCTTTGGAGGGATGTCTACCAAGATGTTGGAACATGTTGTGGGACATATGCAGTCCAGGTTTGAGATGAGCATGGTGGGAGAATTAAACTATTTCTTGGGGTTTCAAATCAAGCAGAGTTGTGTAGCCCTCTCCACGGCCGAGTCTGACTACGTAGCTGCTAATGCCCAACAATCATGAATGAAATAGATGTTGTCAGACTATGATGTCCAGCAAGATGGCATGGCATTGTTCTGTGACAATGTCAGTGCGATCAATATATCCAAAAATCCAGTACAACATAGCAAGACTAAACACACAGACATTCGACATCACTTCATCAGGGATCTAGTTAAAGAGAAGAAGATTAAACTATCTCCCCACAGAAAGGCAACTAGCCGAAATTTTTACTAAGGCTCTCGATACAGCTCGGTCTGAAAGCCTGCGCTTCTCACTAGGTCTTTGCTCGTTGGAGCCCTCCTCAAAAGACTAATGCCAAAGGAAGGGGAGCGGTGGATCAATATGTGTATGTATAGGAACTTTGGGGCTATCAAGAACTCATATGGCAGCGGAAGCAACATATATGAACCCCAAGAACTGTCCAAGAACATCAAACCATTAAATCTCAAGGCAAAACCAAAATTACAACTTTACCTTCGGTTTGAAGAACGCTTCGGATCTTCAACTCTAGTCAAGTCCGCATGGATAGGATGATCCCTTGAGGATCCTACACTCTCCTACTTTACTAGAATAGAAGAGAGAGCAAGAGGAGGGGAGGTCCTTGGAGGTCTCGGCCAAGCGTGAAGAAGGGAAGAGAGAGAGCAACACCTTGTGATATTTTGGTGTGTATTGGTAACTGTAATTGTGAATTGATATGTCTTGGTTTAAAAGAAGATGATGATGGTCATTGGGTGGCCACCTTTAATCACACTTACCCAACATGGATTAGGTTTAGTGTATATCTAGTCATCATCCACTTAACCAAAGTTAGTGGAGAAAGGGACCCACCCTTTGCTCCACTATTGGGCCTTGGTTGGGCCGGCCACTAGGGCATCGTGGCACGATGCCCAATACATTGGCCATTAGGTCCCGTGCCACCTCCAATTACCCCTGAACTTATCGTACAAAGTCTGACGCGACATCGACGAAAGACTTATTCTTTCTCGATTCGAGTGTCACATCCAATTACACATATCCATGGCCCAAAACGTCCAATTTTGCCCATGCCTCTCTCTCGACTGTCTCCGACCTTTCCTTATCTCTCATAATCCATATCCTATGTGTGTGACCCTCTAGGCTCATGCTGAAGTCGGAGGATCGGCGTAAAATTCCATTTTACCCGATCCATCATAAGTGGCCTCTAGTAAGACGTTATGATTACCTGACACGCATGATTATTGATGATTCGATTCAACCTCATGTAGTACATGTCGCTATCTTTTTATCGCCCGGTATCTAGATTGATCATAAGGCATAGAGACGTCACCCTTATTTAATCAATCTCCGTTTCTCGATCTGTGAGATTTCTGAATACTGATACGCCGTATCGTTGGCATGGCCATGCTCTCTCTTCATTTAATCTCTATCGAGTGGCCTAAACATATACCTATCTCATACCGTAGTATGAGGGATAAATCCCTTAGCCGCCTTTCGTATCACTCATACAATCCGTCCTCGTGCCAATCTTGTCCGTTATGGTTGTCTTGTTACGGACAACGTTAGGAGCAAGTCAAACGCAGTTCTTTACTGTATAGCGATCACAAAGATTTCTTGGTCTAAGGATACTCCGTCAAGCTACTACAATTGAATGTATTCGTGACTGTATCTATGCAACACCATTCAGTGCGAGTCGTCCAATATCACTCACCCGAGTGATATCTATGATCTTATTCTGGGAACCCTCCCAGTGGTAAATAGAACCATACCATAAAGAATAACCCTCATACTTGGTCGGTTCATTAAAACATATTTGACCAAGGACCCGTTAAGTGTGATCCGTACAGATATATGGTATTACTACTTTGGTGCTCATATATCAGATCAGACTTAACCTATTACTTCAACACATAAGTAATATAGTGCCGATTTTATATATTGCAAACGATGATTAATATATACAGACATTTACAGACTAATACAATTGGACTAGGGCACAAAAAAGCTTACAATCTCCCACTTGCCCCTAGTGCGAATCTAAACCCAGTCTATACCCATTGACCTCACATGCTTTTCGTGCTTAGGTTGAGGAAGAGCCTTGGTCAAAGGGTCGGCTGTGTTATCATCTGTTGCAACATAAGTGATCTTCACATCACCCCTCTCGATGATTTCTCGAATTAGGTGATATTTCCTGGGTACATGTTTGGATCTGTTATGTGCTTTGGGCTTTTTATCTTGCGCAATGGCCCCTGTGTTGTCACAAAATAAGCTTACTGGATCAGATGGGTTTGGCATTATGGCTAATCCAGTTAGGAAGCTCCTGATCCATACAACCTCCTTTGCTGCTTCAGAGGTAGTGATGTACTCAGATTTCGTTGTAGAGTTAGCGATGGAATCTTGCTTCTTACTCATCCAGCTAAAAGCTCCTCCATTCAACATGAACAATTATCCAGACCGACTTTTATAGTCATATGGATCCTTCTGGAAACTAGCGTCAACAAAACCTTTGACGACTAGTTCATCATCTTCTCTTCCCCCATAAGCAAGAAAAGCGTCTTTGGTTCTCCTCAAGTATTTGAGGATTGCCTTGACCGCAATCTAATGTTCTTCACCAGGGTTGGATTGATGCCTATTGGTACAACTTAGGTCAAAAGAGATGTCTGGTCTCGTACATATCATTGCATACATGATGGATCCAATAGCCGAAGCGTATGGAATCCTTTCATGGCATTCATTATGGCATACAGTCGTCATCTGATGCTGAGTCTTGCTTAGTCTTATGCCATGACGGATGGGTAAGAATCATTTCTTGGCATCAAGTATTGAGAATCTTCTCCACACTTTGTCTATATAGGTGCTCTGACTTAAACCCAAGACCCGTTTGGTGCGATCTCTCCATATCTTAATACCCAAGATGTAAGAGGCTTCGCCTAAGTCTTTCATTTCCAAACACTCGCCTAACCATGCCTTTGTTGAGTGCAAGGTTGGGATGTCGTTTCCAATGAGTAATATGTCGTCGACATATAGCACCAAAAAGACTATCTTACTCCTATCCCCCCTTTTGTAAATGCAAGGTTCATCATCGTTCTTGATAAAGCCGAACTGTTTCACAGCTTGATCAAAACGTTGATTCCAACTCCTTGAAGCTTGCTTCAATCCATAAATGGACTTCAGCAACATACAAATCTTTCCCTTTAAGTTCCCATTAAGGAAGGCGGTTTTGACATCCATCTGCCATATCTCGTAGTCATAATATGCTGCGATGGCATGAAGAATTCGGATAGATTTGGCCATAGCCACTGGAGAAAAGGTTTCCTCATAGTCAATTACTTGTATTTTTCTATAACCTTTTGCTACCAGACGTGCTTTATAGGTATGAGGATTGTTGTCCATGTTGTAGTTACGACGGTTTTAGAGATTGACTGATTTTTAAAGGAACTGAAGAAACATGTTACAAAGAATGTCGAAGCATCTTCTACGACATCTTGTGTAACATTACTGACGGCGTCTCGACAAACATCTTGATCGACAGAAATCAGGAAAGTACAGTTTCGGCAGAAAAGCAAGAAGACGATTAGGAAATTCCAGAACGACTCGGAATCTGGAAAGAAGAAAGACGGCGATTAAGAGGAAACCCTTTAGGGTTAATACTCATCCTCGATTGCTATAAAAGCTTAGGCTACCCCCTTAGCAATCATGTGGTTCTTTATTTGTTTCCTAGCAACAATTTGCAAGGTTCTTAGACGTGAAGGCTTGCGGGCTGAGAAATTGCAGATCGAGCTAAGGATATTTTGCATCACATAACTATTGAGAGTTAGGTGATTGAGGGTTTACTGATCGCGTGAGTGAAGACTGAACGCAACCACCAAGTTGATTGAAGAACTAAACCGACAGAGCAAGGCGATTGCTCGAAGAGTGGAATCAAGACGGAGTCTTGGATTCAGGGGGAGACCCTGAGATAGATTGCACTGTAAGACGTAGCATAAAGTATAGATCTAGGGTTGATCACAGGTACTTGTATGTTCAAACGAATTACTGATAAGTGAAATCTTTCCACTAGGCTGAGAGTCCCCAAACGTAGGTGACGTTGCACCGAACTGGGTAAAAAATTTGCTGTGTCATTGTTTTTAGCTTTATATTTCTGTCGTGCGTTATCTACATAAGAAGTCATACACAGTGTTGTAGCTTCACACGTAACATTGTATGTGACATCTTGCACGACTAGATTGATAAAATTTTCAATTGGTATCAGAGGAGGCACCTACAACTTTAGGTGAATTTCTAAACAAATATTTTGATCAAGATGGACAATACCAGAGAAGGAAGATCCATCAATCGACAAACTGTTCTAGATGGAAGTAACTACGGTTATTGGAAAGCTCGAATGTGTGCCTTCATGAAGTCACTTGACAACAAAACATGAAAGGCAGAAAGGAATGCTCCACAACTCAGTGACAATAATGGAAACCCTATCGGTCCAAAACCAGAAAAAGACTGTACTGATGATGAAGACGAAGAATCACTGGGAAACTCTCGAGCTTTGAATGCTATCTTCAACGGTGTTGACAATAACGTATTCAGACTAATCAACACATGCACAACTGCCAAATCCGCATGGGACATCCTTGCAGTTGCATATGAAGGAACAACCAAGGTTAGAGAACAAAAACTGCAATACTTAACAACAAACTACGAAGCCCTTGTCATGAAAGAGGACGAATCAATTGCAGAATTCAATGTTCGTATTCGTGATCTAGCCAATGAATCCTACTCTCTGGGAGAACCAATGTCTGATGAAAAATTAGTAAGAAAAACTCTGCGTGCTCTTAGCCCTAGGTTTAAGATGAAGATCACTGCAATTGAAGAAGTTCATGACCTCAAGATCTTAAAATTTGATGAGCTGATGGGGTCTCTAATGACCTATGAGTTGTCTTTGCCTAACATCGACAAAAGGAACAAAGGAGTTGCTTTAAAAAGCTCAACCCACAAGCAACCAGATCCTGAGGAATCTGATTCTGACGAAGACATCGATGCTACAATGACCCTTCTCACAAAAAATTACAACAAATTCATGATAAGATTCAGTCGAATGGGTGGACGGAATGTCACAACAAATGCCAGAAACAAAGCTCCACAAAAAGCTCAAACAGGAGGAAGTCTTGACAGACCAAACAGGAGTGGGGAAGAAAACAACAAAAACAAAGGACTTCAATGTCATGAATATGAAGGATTCGGCCACCTCCGTAGAGAATGTCCAAATTTCCTCAAACAACAAAAACGAGGTTACAATGCCACCCTATCAGACGATGACAATGAAGATAGTGGATCTGAAGAGGTAAGCAACTTTGATGCATTCACTACTACTACTCATGTATGTAACATTGATAATTCTGCCAATATCAATGATGATCACCACCATCCAACTCCAAATGAGAATTGGACTAAAGAGCAACTAGTCGAGGCATACAAAGGCTTACATACCAGATGGATCAAGGAAACTATGATACTTGATCAACAAGGTGAACGGATTATTAGTCTTACCAACGACAAGTCTAGATTTCTAGAGACGATCGTGGAGCTAAAACGCGAAATCACTAGACTTAATGGAGAAATTAGTCTTATGACTAAATCGGTAAAGATGATGAATCCTAGCATGGAAAGCCTTGACAAGATTCTATCAGTGGGAAAGCAGTCCAAGGATACGACGGGACTAGGGTACTCACACGATATCCCCTCAACAGCAGTAACGAAGTTTGTCCCACAACAAGCCATGGTTGACAAGAAACCACTACATCCTACAGGACGACCTACATCAAATGCCATGACATCGTCTACAACATGTTCTTGTAAAGCAACTGCCAGAAGACATCCTCCACGCAGACAACAATACTACAAGAGACCAGCTTATCAATATCAATGGATATGCCATTACTGCGGTCAACAAGGTCACATCAGACCTTTTTGTTTTCAACTTCTTGAGAAGAAGCAAGCTCAACTACCACAAAAGAGACATCAAAGGCATCTCTCAACACCACAGAAAACATCCCGCCTTGAATGGAGACCTAAGAACCTAGTCTATCGAGCTAATGTTGCATATACATCCTTAAGCGCATCAACAAACAAGGACTGGTATCTCGACAGTGGATGTTCTCGACACATGACAGGTACTCTAGAGTTTCTTTCCAATCTCAAATTATATACAAACTGCTATGTTATCTTTGGGGATGGGATTCGAGCACGAATCATTGGAAAAGGAGTGCTCAAGAAGTCAGGAGCTTCATGCCTAACCGAAGCATTACTTGTAGAAGGACTTAAGGCAAACCTGATTAGCATCAGCCAGATCTGTGATCTAGGTTCGGAAGTAAAATTTACTAAAGAAGGCTGTGTAGTAAAAGACTCCGATCAAGTCACTATTCTACAAGGAATCCGCTCAATGGATAACTGTTATATCTGGTCCCCCGAATCACATATCAAAGCAGCAAAGTGTTTTATCTCCAAAGCAGAAGAAACCAAACTATGGCACAGAAAGCTTGGACATTTAAATCCTAGAAGCATGCAGAAGGCAATATCCGAGCAAGCCATCACTGGAATACCAAACCTGAAAATAATAGAAGGAAAGATCTGCGGAGAATGTCAGATTGGGAAGCAAACCAAGATGTCACACAAGAAGCTACAGCATATCACCACCTCTCGAGTACTTGAGCTGATACATGTTGACCTCATGGGACCAATGCAAGTTGAAAGCCTTGGAGGAAAACGATATGTCTTTGTATGTGTAGATGATTACTCACGATACACTTGGGTTGACTTCCCTCGTGACAAATCAGACACCTTCTCGATCTTCAAAAATCTGTGCATTCAGGTCCAACGAGAAAAAGGAGAAACAATTGGCAAAATAATCCGCCTTCGTAGTGATCATGGTCGAGAGTTCGAAAACAGCAAATTTGCAGAATTTTGCAACTCAGAAGGGATAGCTCATGAATTCTTAGCACCAATCACTCCCCAACAGAATGGCATTGTTGAGCGCAAGAACAGGACTCTACAGGAGATGGCTAGAGTTATGATGCTGGCCAAGGACATACCAACTCACTTTTGGGCAGAAGCACTTAACACTGCTTGCCATATCCACAATCGAGTCATTCTCCAACCAGGTATGTCTGTAACTCATTATGAAATATGGAGGGGGAGAAAGCCCAATGTTAAGTACTTCCATATCTTTGGATCCACTTGTTATATTCTGGCTGATAGAGAGCCTCGTCGAAAGCTTGATCCAAAGAGTGATGAAGGCATCTTCCTTGGCTACTCAAGGAATAGTCGCGCGTACCGAGTCTTCAACAAACGAACCAAGACCATGATGGAATCAATCAATGTTGTTGTTGATGATGACTGTGAAGATGCCTCAGAAGATGCGACAGACGAAGACGGAGCCTATCCTCCTAACAATGTTAGGAAGGATGCTATTACTGATGTCAGAGAAGATGCTAGCAGCAAATCAGAAAACAAAGATGCTAGTCAAAATGTCGATAACGATGAAATAGTCCCTGAAACCAGCAACAAGAATCCCTCGCGAAGAATCCAGACAAATCATCCTATCTCTGGAGTAATTGGAGACCTGAATGAAGGCATACGGACTCGATCAAAAACTCTTGAAGACTACAACAAGGTGATAGGCAATATTTGCTTTGTTTCAAAGACTAAACCCAAAAATATCAATGAAGGCATCAATGATGAGTATTGGGTCAATGCTATGCAAGAGGAACTTATTCAGTTTGAGAAGAACCAGGTGTGGGAACTTGTGCCCAAACCAAGTGAAGAAAATATCATTGGCACAAAATGGATTTTCAAAAACAAGTCCGATGAGCTTGGCAACATCACTCGCAACAAAGCCAGGTTAGTTGCTCAAGGGTATACTCAAATTGAGGGAGTCGACTTCGATGAGACCTTTGCTTCTGTAGCAAGACTTGAAGCAATCCGTCTCCTACTAGGAATATCATGCCATCTTTAGATAAAGCTCTACCAGATGGATGTCAAAAGTGCATTCCTGAATGGGGACCTCAATGAAGAAGTATATGTGTCACAACCCAAAGGATTTATTGATCCTCACTATCCTGATCATGTGTATAAACTCAAGAAGGCTCTCTATGGGTTGAAATAAGCACCAAGGGCTTGGTATGAAAGTCTCACAAAATTCTTGATTCAAAGGGGTTAACTAGAGGAGGAGTCGACAAGACTCTATTTGTGTAGAATGAGGACGGGAATTTGATGATAGCTCAAATATATGTCGATGACATTGTCTTTGGAGGGATGTCAAGCAAGATGGTAGAGATATTTATTCAACAGATGCAATCAGAATTCGAGATGAGCATGGTGGGAGAGCTTACCTATTTCCTAGGCTTCCAAATCAAACAGCTAAAAGATAGCATCTTCATATCTCAGAGCAAATATGCGAAGAATATTGTCAAGAAGTTTGGGCTAGAGAAAGCCTCACATAAAAGGACACCTGCAGCTACACAAATCAAGCTAACTAAAGATGATCTAGGAGAAGCCGTCGACCAAAACCTATACAGAACCATCATCGGTAGTCTTCTCTACCTTACTGCAAGTCGACCAGATATTGCATACTCGGTAGGAGTATGTGCTCGATATCAAGCAAATCCTAAGGTTAGTCACCTATCCCAAGCTAAAAGAATTATAAGGCATGTCTCTGGGACTACAGACTTGGGTTTATTATACTCATTCGACACATCCTCTACCCTAGTGGGGTATTGTGATGCAGATTGGGCTGGAAACACATCTGATAGGAAGAGCACATCTGGAGGATGCTTCTTCCTTGGCAACAATCTCATATCATGGTTTAGTAAAACGCAAAACTGTGTTGCCTTGTCCACTGCTGAATCCGAGTATATAGCTACCGGGAGTAGCTGTACACAATTGTTATGGATGAAGCAGATGCTAGTCGAATATAATGTCAGACAAGAAGCCATGACCTTGTATTGTGATAATGTCAGTGCCATCAACATCTCCAAAAATCCTGTCCAACACAGTAAGACTAAACACATTGACATTAGACACAACTTCATTCGAGAACTGGTCGAAGATAAGAAGATCATCCTAGAGCACATCCATACAGAGAAGCAACTTGCTGATATTTTCACAAAGGCATTAGATGCGAGAAGATTTGAGTATCTCAGATCATCACTCGGTCTGTGCACCATCAACGAACAATAGAAGTTGCTGAAACGGTTGAGAGGAATAGTTGGTGCCTCTTCATGAACCGGTCCAAAATCCCAACACATGCCATTGGGCCAAGCATACCAAAAGCCCATATAAAGGAAGGAAAAGTCACAAAAGATACACTCGGATTTCAACAGATTTGATTTGAATCAACTTGTGCTCAAAATCTAAACCTAGTCTGCCCCTCTCGTATTCGCTCTCATCTCCCTCACCTCTCACATTCTGCAACAAAAATCTCACTACCTACACAGACATGGTGAAAACTCGGAGTACGATAGTACCAAAGAAAGCCTCCGAACCAAAGAGGGCACAAGCAAAGAGCTTCAAGAGCAGCAAAGCAAAAACCAACAAGCATGGAGTCCGAATCAAAGGACCAAAAGCGCAGAAAGCTGAGGAATCTCCAAAAGAAACCCATACGGAGGAAGCACCAATGCCAATCTTTTCTCGAGTTCCCAAAAGGTCTCGAACCGGAAGCTCTGCATTCTCCATTACAGACCTAACAGGGCCAGAAAGGGAGACTGATCTTGGCCACGGAAGTCGAGAAGCGTCCATGCAGATTGTTCCTGTTCTAGTACCAACAAATGTCCCAGGTATCAACTCTTCCATTATCTTAAACACCGATACCTCCAGAAATAGTGACTTGTTGGAGTCGTTTCTGGAAAACCAAGAACCACCTCAAGAAGGTGTGGTGGAGGAACTGATTAATCCTGGAAGAGAAGAGAAAGACTTGACCCCGATCATTCATGGGTTGGAGCATATTGCTGAAGGAGAAGGAGAGGAAGAAGGTCCAACATATGTCATTCCTGAAGCCACAAAGGAGGCTGTAGTAGAAGAAGAAGTCGCTGACTCGGAAGAAGCCGAGGAAGAAGCTGAGAAGGACAACAGTGTTGCCGCAAATAACACAGAAGAAGTTCCTCTGGATACCAGAGAAGATGCGACGGAAGTTGCTACTGAGGCAGCACACACGGTGTTGTCATCCCTGAAGAAGAAGGTACTAGAAGAAAATGAAAGTCTAGCTGTGATGGTTGAAAAACTCAAAGAAACCAAGAAGAGGAAGGAGGTGAAAGATGCTGGAGGCCCCAGCAACAAAAAAAAGAAGATGTATATCAAGGCAAAAGGGAAGAAAGTGGTCTCCAAAAGGAGATTGGTAAATGAAGCAACTGATGACGAAGTAGAGGAGGTTACTGCAAAGGAAGAAAAGAAGAAAAAGATCCTGAAGACGGCCAAGAACACGTCGAGTGTTCCTTACGACAATGTGTCGTTTCACTCAGCAGACGGTGCGAAAAGATGGGAATTCGTGTTCCAAAAAACAACGTATCCGGAAAAGACCTTGTCATCGGAGCTGCTAGGACTACAAACCATTGTCCAACTCCTGGAGAAGGTAGAACTTATGAAAACCGTCACAAACTTTGGTAACCACTATCCCCTCTTGGTCAATGAATTTATTGCAAATTTGCCTACTGGGTTTGGGACTCCGGATGACCCGGATTTTGAGAAAGTGTATGTCAGAGGCATCCGCTTCAACATCTCCTCTGACATCATAAATGACTTCCTGGGGAGAAAGCGTGTGCGATCTATGCCTCCACCTGACCTAAACAAGGTACTCCGTGAGATTACCGGAGACAAAAGCAGAAAGTGGCCGACCAAAGGCATTGTGGCAGCATCAGATCTTACTTCCAAGTACTCCATTCTCTTTCGCATTGGAGTAGCAAATTGTGCTCCCTACACACACGCATCATCTATCAAACCAGAGCTGGCGATACTTATCTTCCAAATAAGTACTTGGTCTACACTTGATTTTGGGCAATTTGTTATTGATCATCTTATTCGACATGCCAGATCACTTGCTGTAAAAATACCTATTAACTTTCTATCCCTTATCTTTGAGCTACTTGTACATCAACACCCCGGAGTGTTGAAAACAACGGATAAGGTTGGCAAACGCGGAGGACTGATTGTGGTGAGCCACAAGCTATTTGAGGGCAAGCATGCTCCTGATCTTGTCAGGCCAGAAGCCAAGGCAACGACCAGTCGAGCCACAAGTGCCGCCCCTCCAACCAGGACCACCAGCCGGGATGCATTGATGCTTGAAAGAGAGATAGCCGTGCTAGATAAGGACATCGTCAATCTGAAGACAGCCCTGAAGCATCTCTACCAGCGACGATCACATTGCGCCAACCTGCTAAAATCCATGTCTCCTCCTGGCTCCGAAGATGATGACACCACCTCTCTGCCAAATGATCCAGAAGAATCTACTCAAGATCCCTCCACTGAAGCGACTGAAGAAGAAACCGCGAGTTCTAGCAGCAGCTCTGTTTAAATTCATAAACTTTATGATTACCGAACAACTGAACATCTTTATTTTGTAATTTTTGTTGAACACTGTTTCACACTTACTCTCGACTGCTGATTGGGAGTGAGTGTGAGTTATGTTTGGATTTGTTTTCTTATTACCCTGCTTTGGTAAAATATTTGTTTAAATTTTGGCTCTTTTTGAGCCAGCAAGGGGGAGTAAGATAGATACGCGCCCGATGATACAAGAAAGATAGAGACGACGCGATGATACGTGCGACACACGCTATGCGAAAGATATGCTACGAGACTTAATGACTGCCGATCAACGAGACGACAAATGCGACGCAGTATGCGACGAAGGATGCTGTCCTTAAAAATAGCCAAAGGGGGAGATTGTAGTTACGACGGTTTTAGAGATTGGCTGATTTTTAAAGGAACTGAAGAAACATGTTACAAAGAATGTCGAAGCATCTTCTACGACATCTTGTGTAACATTGCTGACGGCGTCTCGGCAAACATCCTGATCGACAGAAATCAGGAAAGTGCAGTTTCGGCAGAAAAGCAAGAAGACGATTAAGAAATTCCAGAACGACTCGAAATCTGGAAAGAAGAAAGACGGCGATTAAGAGGAAACCCTTTAGGGTTAGTACTCATCCTCGATTGCTATAAAAGCTTAGGCTACCCCCTTAGCAATCGTGTGGTTCTTTATTTGTTTCCTAGCAACAATTTGCAAGGTTCTTAGATGTGAAGGCTTGCGGGCTGAGAAATTGCAGATCGAGCTAAGGACATTGTGCATCACATAACTATTGAGAGTTAGGTGATTGAGGGTTTACTGATCGCGTGAGTGAAGACTGCACGCAACCACCAAGTTCATTGAAGAACTAAACCGACAGAGCAAGGCGATTGCTCGAAGAGTGGAATCAAGACGGAGTCTTGGATTCAGGGGGAGACCCTGAGATAGATTGCACTGTAAGACGTAGCATAAAGTATAGATCTAGGGTTGATCACAGGTACTTGTATGTTCTGAGGAATTACTGATAAGTGAAATCTTTCCACTAGGCTGAGAGTCCCCAGACGTAGGTGACATTGCACCGAATTGGGTAAACAATCTGCTGTGTGATTGTTTATAGCTTTATATTTCTGTCATGCGTTATCTACACAAGAAGTCATACACAGTGTTGTAGCTTCACACGTAACATTGTATGTGACATCTTGCACGACTAGATTGATCAAATTTTCACATGTCTTTCTTCTTTCTGAAGACCCACTTACAACCAATGATTTTAACACCAGCAATTGGATCAATCAAGCTCCATACTTGATTATTGTACATGGATTGCATTTCCTCCTTCATGGCTCCCAGCCATTTCTCGAAGTTGATATTGTCCACGACTTCTCGAAAGGTGGTGGGCTTATTATCTTGATCCACCAATACCAGCTCATCCCCTTGAGTTACACATAATCCGTATCTTACAGGTGGATGACTAGTCTTTTCAGACCGCCTTGGACAGTCCTGAAGAACTGCAGTGATCGGTTCCTACTCTACTACCTGCTTTGGCTCCATATCTTCTATTGGGCTTGCAGGTGGTTCCTGAGAAGCTACATCCTCTGGAATTTCATCCAGATCTATAGTTCTCCTACTGTCTGTTTTGGAAATGAATTTCTTTTCCAAAAACACCCCACCGCGAGCAACGAAAACTTTGTTCTCACTCGATTTATAGAAGTAGTATCCCTTAGTTTTCTTGGGATACCCAACAAAGATGCATTTGTCTGATTTTGGTTCGAGTTTGTTTGAGAGCATACGCTTCACAAAAGCCTCGCAACCCCAAATCTTAAGGAAGGACAAAACGGGCTTCTTCCCGTACCATTGCTCAAAAGGTGTCCCTTCCATTGTCTTCGTTGGAGCCCTATTCTATATAAAGGCGGTAGTTTCAAGAGCATAACGCCTGAATAATATTGGCAAATTAGCGTGACTTATCATGGATCGAACCATATCTAACAATGTTCGATTCCTTCGATCGGACACTCCATTTAATTGAGGTGTTCCTGGCGGAGTCCACTATGATAATATTCCACTTTCCACATGATGATCGAGAAACTCTTGGGATAAGTATTCTCCACCTCAATCTGAACGAAGTGCTTTTATACTTTTCCCGAGCTGGTTATGCACTTCAGTCTTGAACTCTTTGAATTTATCAAAAGCATCAGACCTATGTCTCATTAAATAGACATAACCAAATCTACTCAAATCGTTAGTAAAAGTGATGAAGTAACTGTAACCGCTCCTGGCAAGTGAAATCATAGGTCCGCACACATCTGTGTGTATTAGGGCCAATAGGTCACCCGCCCTCCCACCTCTCCCGATGAAGGGCGCTCTAGTCATCTTGCCCATCAAACAAGCCTCGCATCTCTCAATCGAATGCAATTCGAATGGACTTAACAGCCCGCACTTGTGAAGTGCTGAGACGCGCCTCTCATTTATGTGGCCTAGACGACAGTGCCAAATTAGAGTCTGGTTCAAATCATCGGATTTAAACATTTTCATATTAACATTATAGATCTTATTTGAATTGGGGCTTTCCATATTCAATACATACAAACCACCAATTGTACTTGCACTTCCATAATGTACATCATCACGTTTTATATTAAAACTCCCATTTACGATTACAAAAGTAAATCATTCCTTATCAAGTAAGGAAATGGATAAAATGTTTCTGTTGAAAGTTGGTACGAAAAATTACATTATGAAGTACAAGAACAAGTCCACTAGGCAAAACAAGTCTAACGGATCCTACAGCAGTTGCGGCAACCCGAACTTTGTTCTCAACTCTTAGGTCCACCTCGTTCTTGCCTTAATCTCTTCTATTTACCAATACCTGCACATTCGAGCAATTATGAGATTCAGCCCTGGTATCTAATACCCTTGAATCCGAAACAGAGAGATATAGCTCTAAAAAGAAAATACATGAGGAAGACGCGGCCCCGCCGCCCTTCTTCTGATCATCCTGGAACTTCCTGCAGTCTCTTTTCTAGTGACCAGGCTGTTGGCAGTAGAAGCAAACTGCTTCCTTTTTCTTCTTCGCCTCCCCGAATTTAGGAGGTCTAGGAAGTAAAGGCAGTCTCATCTTTCCCGCCAAGTGCATAAGGGCTTTACTTTTATCACCTCCAGCTTTGAAGCTAGTTCCCTTTCTGACCATTAGGACATCCTTGCCACGAGTGACCTTGATGTTCTTCTCGGCCGTTACAAGCATTTGATGCAACTCAGAGACGATCTTTTCCATATCATGCATATTATAGTTCATTACAAAGCTATCATATGGATGAGGAAGGGATTGTAGAACAAAATCGGCTGCCATCTACTTTTCCACCCCGAGCCCGAGTCGAGTTAGGCCGTCGAGATGTCCCTTCATTTTCAGGACATGCAGACCTACAGAACTGCCTGCTGACATTTTGCAGGCGAGGAGTTCCTTGAAAATCCCGAATCTTTCGAGTCGAGGCTTTTCCTTGAACATAACCTTTATCTGCGATATCATCGCTTTAGGGGTCCTCAAACAGTTCCATAAACTTCTTCTGGAGCTCCGGCTCCATAGCGCCCAACATCACACACGCTACGTCAATATTGCTGCTAAGGTGCTTTTGGTATGCATCCTTAATGGCCCTCGAGGCGTTGAGTGCTAACTCCACAAGAATAGCCCGGTCCAGGACGTATTCCTTGCGTTCCAACTTGAACACAAGTCGTAGGTTCCTGTCCCAGTCCAGATAGTTTGTCCCGTTGAGCTTACCCTTTTCGAGAATATGCCTCAATGGAAAACTGTTCGAGTTTGCTGAATTTTTTGCCATTAATCTACACGAGGAAAGTAAATTTAATCAAAAACTTAAATAAATTTACGAAGATCCTGAATAAACTTCAACCTCTTTATTCTAAGTTAGCAGAATCTAAAACCAAGACCCATGATTCATAAATATCCCAAGCTAAAGTCCTAAGTATTCTATGAGACGAAGACTCCATGAGCTCTTCTCGTCATCACCACTTAGGGCCACTCCCACTAGGTCGTGGACTTCCTCCAAGATTGACAACCTTTCCAGTTTTCATCCTTCTCAACTTTAGCAATAAATTACAATTAATACTCGGTTCGTAGACCGGATGAAAGAATAATTACACGTTATCACTAGCGGTTCCCAGCCCGCATAGAAGAATAATTTACACTCTACAATCTAACAGTTCGTAGACCGTTTTAAAAGCGATAAATAACTAAACACTATTGGGCTATCCATGCACCATGCATATCATCTCATCACACAATATGTTATCACACAAGCATCTTGTCAAACAAGATACATTTCCGGTTTGAAGTTTCATGTCCAAGTTGCTCGGTCGGGTTTATCGAAACTAGACCTTTTGAAAATTCGGTTTATCGAAACTGTTCAAATCTAAAATTTTCAAAACATTGGATTGCGGGTTTGTGTTACGGATCAAACACCGTGCAACAAACCACCCAGGCCCAAACCAAGTGGGCCAAAACCCACTTGGGCCGAGCCCCTACGCACTGACGTGCTTGGGTTTGTGAACTCTAGCCGTCGAGCCTCCACCACTCGCCTCGGCAACTTGCTGGACACTGCCAGGGCAGAAGAAGGGCGAGCACGTCATCGTGACCATCTAATGGCCACAGCACAGCCTTGCTCCAGTAAGCCGGAGCCCCCGCTCGGTCCCCTTTTCCAGCTCCCCCAGAGTCCCGTTTCCGGCGACCCGACAAATCCAATTTTTTTTTTGAAAATTCATGAATTTGATAATATGTTTATGGCATTCCAGATTTCATTTTCATAACATTTAAAACCCATATACAAGAAATAAACATATTATAGAAACAAGTCATGCAAAACAACACCGAAAACGATTCAAACATAAATTTAAGAGGGTAACCGTCCTCTAATACCACTGTAGGAACTTTGGGGCTATCAAGAACTCATATGGCAGCGGAAGCAACATTTATAAACCCCAAAAACTGTCCAAGAACATCAAACCATTAAATCTCAAGGAAAAACCAAAATCACAACTTTACCTTTTGTTTGTTCGAATCGGTTTAAAGAACGCTTCGAATCTTCAACTCTAGCCAAGTCCACATGGATAGAATGATCCCTTGAGGATCCTACACTCTCCTACTTTACTAGAATAGAAGAGAGAGCAGGAGGAGGGGAGGTCCTTGGAGGTCTCGGCCAAGCATGAAGAAGGGAAGAGAGAGAGCACCAACTTGTGATATTTTGGTGTGTATTGGTCAGTGTAATTGTGAATTGATATGACTTGGTTTAAGAGAAGATGATGATGGTCATTGGGTGGCCACCTTCTATCACACTTACCCAACATGGATTAGGTTTAGTGTGTATCTAGTCATCATCCACTTAACCAAAGTTAGTGGAGAAAGGGACCCACCCTTTGCTCCACTATTAGGCCTTGGTTGGGCCGGCCACTAGGGCCTCGTGGCACGATGCCCAATACATTGGCCATTAGGTCCCGTGCCACCTCCAATTACCCCCGAACTTATCGTACAAAGTCCAACGCGACATCGACGAAAGACTTATTCTTTCTCGATTCGAGTGTCACATCCAATTACACATATCCATGGCCCAAAACGTCCAGTTTTGCCCATGCCTCTCTCTCGACTGTCTCCGACCTTTCCTTGTCTCTCATAATCCATATCCTATGTGTGTGACCCTCTAGGCTCATGCCGAAGTCGGCGGATCGGCGTAAAATTACATTTTACCCGATCCATCATAAGTGGCCTCTAGTAAGACGTTATGATTACCTGACACGCATGATTATTGATGATTCGATTCAACCTCATGTAGTACATGTCGCTATCTCTTTATCGCCCGGTATCTAGATTGATCGTAAGGCATAGAGACGTCACCCTTATTTAATCAATCTCTGTTTCTCGATCTGTGAGATTTCTGAATACTGATACCCCGTATCGTTGGCATGGCCATGCTCTCTCTTCATTTAATCTCTATCGAGTGGCCTAAACATATACCTATCTCATACCGTAGTATGAGGGATAAATCCCTTAGCCGCCTTTCGTATCACTCATACAATCCGTCCTCGTGCCAATCTTGTCCGTTATGGTTGTCTTGTTACGGACAACGTTAGGAGCAAGTCAAACGCAGTTCTTTACTGTATAGCGATCACAAAGATTTCTTGGTCTAAGGATACTCCGACAAGCTACTACAATTGAATGTATTCGTGACTGTATCTATGCAACACCATTCAGTGCGAGTCGTCCAATATCACTCACCCGAGTGATATCTATGATCTTATTCTGGGAACCCTCCCAATGGTAAATAGAACCATACCATAAAGAATAACCCTCATACTTGGTCGGTTCATTAAAACATATTTGACCAGGGACCCGTTAAGTGTGATCCGTACAGATATATGGTATTACTACTTCGGTGCTCATATATCAGATCAGACTTAACCTATTACTTCAACACATAAGTAATATAGTGCCGATTTTATATATTGCAAACGATGATTAATATATACAGACATTTACAGACTAATACAATTGGACTAGGGCACAAAAAAGCTTACAATCTCCCACTTGCCCCTAGTGCGAATCTAAACCCAGTCTATACCCATTGACCTCACATGCTTTTCGTGCTTAGGTTGAGGAAGAGCCTTGGTCAAAGGGTCGGCTGTGTTATCATCTGTTGCAACATAAGTGATCTTCACATCACCCCTCTCGATGATTTCTCGAATTAGGTGATATTTCCTGGGTACATGTTTGGATCTGTTATGTGCTTTGGGCTTTTTATCTTGCGCAATGGCCCCTGTGTTGTCACAAAATAAGCTTATTGGATCAGATGCGTTTGGCATTATGGCTAATCCAGTTAGGAAGCTCCTGATCCATACAACCTCCTTTGCTGCTTCAGAGGTAGTGATGTACTCAGATTTCGTTGTAGAGTTAGCGATGGAATCCTGCTTCTTACTCATCCAGCTAAAAGCTCCTCCATTCAACATGAACAATTATCCAGACCGACTTTTATAGTCATATGGATCCTTCTGGAAACTAGCGTCAACAAAACCTTTGACGACTAGTTCATCATCTTCTCTTCCCCCATAAGCAAGAAAAACGTCTTTGGTTCTCCTCAAGTATTTGAGGATTGCCTTGACAGCAATCTAATGTTCATCACCAGGGTTGGATTGATGCCTATTGGTACAACTTAAGGCAAACGAGATGTCTGGTCTCGTACATATCATTGCATACATGATGGATCCAATAGCCGAAGCGTATGGAATCCTTTCATGGCATTCATTATGGCATACAGTCGTCATCTGATGCTGAGTCTTGCTTAGTCTTATGCCATGACGGATGGGTTAGAATCATTTCTTGGCATCAAGCATTGAGAATCTTCTCCACACTTTGTCTATATAGGTGCTCTGACTTAAACCCAAGACCCGTTTGGTGCGATCTCTCCATATCTTAATACCCAAGATGTAAGAGGCTTCGCCTAAGTCTTTCATTTCCAAACACTCGCCTAACCATGCCTTTGTTGAGTGCAAGGTTGGGATGTCGTTTCCAATGAGTAATATGTCGTCGACATATAGTACCAAAAAGACTATCTTACTCCTATCCCCCCTTTTGTAAATGCAAGGTTCATCATCGTTCTTGATAAAGCCGAACTGTTTCACAGCTTGATCAAAACGTTGATTCCAACTCCTTGAAGCTTGCTTCAATCCATAAATGGACTTCAGCAACATACAAATCTTTCCCTTTAAGTTCCCATTAAGGAAGGCGGTTTTGACATCCATCTGCCATATCTCGTAGTCATAATATGCTGCGATGGCAAGAAGAATTCGGATAGATTTGGCCATAGCCACTGGAGAAAAGGTTTCCTCATACTTGTATTTGTCTATAACCTTTTGCTACCAGACGTGCTTTATAGGTATGAGGATTGTTGTCCATGTTGTAGTTACGACGGTTTTAGAGATTGACTGATTTTTAAAGGAACTGAAGAAGCATGTTACAAAGAATGTCGAAGCATCTTCTACGACATCTTGTGTAACATTACTGACGGCGTCTCGGCAAACATCTTGATCGACAGAAATCAGGAAAGTACAGTTTCGGCAGAAAAGCAAGAAGACGATTAGGAAATTCCAGAACGACTCAGAATCTGGAAAGAAGAAAGACGGCGATTAAGAGGAAACCCTTTAGGGTTAATACTCATCCTCGATTGCTATAAAAGCTTAGGCTACCCCCTTAGCAATCATGTGGTTCTTTATTTGTTTCCTAGCAACAATTTGCAAGGTTCTTAGACGTGAAGGCTTGCGGGCTGAGAAATTGCAGATCGAGCTAAGGATATTTTGCATCACATAACTATTGAGAGTTAGGTGATTGAGGGTTTACTGATCGCGTGAGTGAAGACTGCACGCAACCACCAAGTTCATTGAAGAACTAAACTGACAGAGCAAGGCGATTGCTCGAAGAGTGGAATCAAGACGGAGTCTTGGATTCAGGGGGAGACCCTGAGATAGATTGCACTGTAAGACGTAGCATAAAGTATAGATCTAGGGTTGATCACAGGTACTTGTATGTTCAAACGAATTACTGATAAGTGAAATATTTCCACTAGGCTGAGAGTCCCCAGACGTAGGTGACGTTGCACCGAACTGGGTAAAAAATTTGCTGTGTCATTGTTTATAGCTTTATATTTCTGTCATGCGTTATCTACACAAGAAGTCATACACAGTGTTGTAGCTTCACACGTAACATTGTATGTGACATCTTGCACGACTAGATTGATAAAATTTTCAATTGGTATCAGAGGAGGCACCTACAACTTTAGGTGAATTTCTAAACAAATATTTTGATCAAGATGGACAATACCAGAGAAGGAAGATCCATCAATCGACAAATTGTTCTAGATGGAAGTAACTACGGTTATTGGAAAGCTCGAATGTGTGCCTTCATGAAGTCACTTGACAACAAAACATGACAGGCAGAAAGGAATGCTCCACAACTCAGTGACAAAAACTGCAATACTTAACAACAAACTTCGAAGCCCTTGTCATGAAAGAGGACGAATCAATTGCAGAATTCAATGTTCGTATTCGTGATCTAGCCAATGAATCCTACTCTCTGGGAGAACCAATGTCTGATGAAAAATTAGTAAGAAAAACTTTGCGTGCTCTTAGCCCTAGGTTTAAGATGAAGATCACTGCAATTGAAGAAGTTCATGACCTCAAGATCTTAAAATTTGATGAGCTGATGGGGTCTCTAATGACCTATGAGTTGTCTTTGCCTAACATCGACAAAAGGAACAAAGGAGTTGCTTTAAAAAGCTCGACCCACAAGCAACCAGATCCTGAGGAATCTGATTCTGACGAAGACATCGATGCTACAATGACCCTTCTCACAAAAAATTACAACAAATTCATGATAAGATTCAGTCGAATGGGTGGACGGAATGTCACAACAAATGCCAGAAACAAAGCTCCACAAAAAGCTCAAACAGGAGGAAGTCTTGACAGACCAAACAGGAGTGGGGAAGAAAACAACAAAAACAAAGGACTTCAATGTCATGAATATGAAGGATTCGGCCACCTACGTAGAGAATGTCCAAATTTCCTCAAACAACAAAAACGAGGTTACAATGCCACCCTATCAGACGATGACAATGAAGATAGTGGATCTGAAGAGGTAAGCAACTTTGATGCATTCACTACTACTACTCATGTATGTAACATTGATAATTCTGCCAATATCAATGATGATCACCACCATCCAACTCCAAATGAGAATTGGACTAAAGAGCAACTAGTCGAGGCATACAAAGGCTTACATACCAGATGGATCAAGGAAACTATGATACTTGATCAACAAGGTGAACGGATTATTAGTCTTACCAACGACAAGTCTAGATTTCTAGAGACGATCGTGGAGCTAAAACGCGAAATCACTAGACTTAATGGAGAAATTAGTCTTATGACTAAATCGGTAAAGATGATGAATCCTAGCATGGAAAGCCTTGACAAGATTCTATCAGTGGGAAAGCAATCCAAGGATACGACGGGACTAGGGTACTCACACGATATCCCCTCAACAGCAGTAACGAAGTTTGTCCCACAACAAGCCATGGTTGACAAGAAACCACTACATCCTACAGGACGACCTACATCAAATGCCATGACATCGTCAACAACATGTTCTTGTAAAGCAACTGCCAGAAGACATCCTCCACGCAGACAACAATACTACAAGAGACCAGCTTATCAATATCAATGGATATGCCATTACTGCGGTCAACAAGGTCACATCAGACCTTTTTGTTTGCAACTTCTTGAGAGGAAGCAAGCTCAACTACCACAAAAGAGACATCAAAGGCATCTCTCAAACCAACAGAAAACATCCCGCCTTGAATGGAGACCTAAGAACCTAGTCTATCGAGCTAATGTTGCATATACATCCTTAAGCGCATCAACAAACAAGGACTGGTATCTCGACAGTGGATGTTCTCGACACATGACAAGTACTCCAGAGTTTCTTTCCAATCTCAAATTATATACAAACTGCTATGTTACCTTTGGGGATGGGATTCGATCACGAATCATTGGAAAAGGAATGCTCAAGAAGTCAGGAGCTTCATGCCTAACCGAAGCATTACTTGTAGAAGGACTTAAGGCAAACCTGATTAGCATCAGCCAGATCTGTGATCTAGGTTCGGAAGTAAAATTTACTAAAGAAGGCTGTGTAGTAAAAGACTCCGATCAAGTCACTATTCTACAAGGAATCCGCTCAATGGATAACTGTTATATCTGGTCCCCCGAATCACATATCAAAGCAGCAAAGTGTTTTATCTCCAAAGCAGAAGAAACCAAACTATGGCACAGAAAGCTTGGACATCTAAATCTTAGAAGCATGCAGAAGGCAATATCCGAGCAAGCCATCACTGGAATACCAAACCTGAAAATAATAGAAGGAAAGATCTGCGGAGAATGTCAGATTGGGAAGCAAACCAAGATGTCACACAAGAAGCTAAAGCATATCACCACCTCTCGAGTACTTGAGCTGATACATGTTGACCTCATGGGACCAATGCAAGTTGAAAGCCTTGGAGGAAAACGATATGTCTTTGTATGTGTAGATGATTACTCACGATACACTTGGGTTGACTTCCCTCGTGACAAATCAGACACCTTCTCGATCTTCAAAAATCTGTGCATTCAGGTCCAACGAGAAAAAGGAGAAACAATTGGCAAAATAATCCGCCTTCGTAGTGATCATGGTCGAGAGTTCGAAAACAGCAAATTTGCAAAATTCTGCAACTCAGAAGGGATAGCTCATGAATTCTCAGCACCAATCACTCCCCAACAGAATGGCATTGTTGAGCGCAAGAACAGGACTCTACAGGAGATGGCTAGAGTTATGATGCTGGCCAAGGACATACCAACTCACTTTTGGGCAGAAGCACTTAACACTGCTTGCCATATCCACAATCGAGTCATTCTCCGACCAGGTATGTCTGTAACTCATTATGAAATATGGAGGGGGAGAAAGCCCAATGTTAAGTACTTTCATATCTTTGGATCCACTTGTTATATTCTGGCTGATAGAGACCCTCGTCGAAAGCTTGATCCAAAGAGTGATGAAGGCATCTTCCTTGGCTACTCAAGGAATAGTCGCGCGTACCGAGTCTTCAACAAACGAACCAAGACCATGATGGAATCAATCAATGTTGTTGTTGATGATGACTGTGAAGATGCCTCAGAAGATGCGACAGACGAAGACGGAGCCTATCCTCCCAACAATGTTAGGAAGGATGCTATTACTGATGTCAGAGAAGATGCTAGCAGCAAATCAGAAAACAAAGATGCTAGTCAAAATGTCGATAACGATGAAATAGTCCCTGAAACCAGCAACAAGAATCCCTCGCGAAGAATCCAGACAAATCATCCTATCTCTGGAGTAATTGGAGACCTAAATGAAGGCATACGGACTCGATCAAAAACTCTTGAAGACTACAACAAGGTGATAGGCAATATTTGCTTTGTTTCAAAGACTAAACCCAAAAATATCAATGAAGGCATCAATGATGAGTATTGGGTCAATGCTATGCAAGAGGAACTTATTCAGTTTGAGAAGAACCAGGTGTGGGAACTTGTGCCCAAACCAAGTGAAGAAAATATCATTGGCACAAAATGGATTTTCAAAAACAAGTCCGATGAGCTTGGCAACATCACTCGCAACAAAGCCAGGTTAGTTGCTCAAGGGTATACTCAAATTGAGGGAGTCGACTTCGATGAGACCTTTTCTTCTGTAACAAGACTTGAAGCAATCCGTCTCCTACTAGGAATATCATGCCATCTTTAGATAAAGCTCTACCAGATGGATGTCAAAAGTGCATTCCTGAATGGGGACCTCAATGAAGAAGTATATGTGTCACAACCCAAAGGATTTATTGATCCTCACTATCCTGATCATGTGTATAAACTCAAGAAGGCTCTCTATGGGTTGAAACGAGTACCAAGGGCTTGGTATGAAAGGCTCACAAAATTCCTGATTCAAAGGGGTTAACTAGAGGAGGAGTCGACAAGACTCTATTTGTGAAGAATGAGGACGGGAATTTGATGATAACTCAAATATATGTCGATGACATTGTCTTTGGAGGGATGTCAAGTAAGATGGTAGAGATATTTATTCAACAGATGCAATCAGAATTCGAGATGAGCATGGTGGGAGAGCTTACCTATTTCCTAGGCTTCCAAATCAAACAGCTAAAAGATAGCATCTTCATATCTCAGAGCAAATATGCGAAGAATATTGTCAAGAAGTTTGGGCTAGAGAAAGCCTCACATAAAAGGACACCTGCAGCTACACAAATCAAGCTAACTAAAGATGATCTAGGAGAAGCCGTCGACCAACACCTATACAGAACCATCATCGGTAGTCTTCTCTACCTTACTGCAAGTCGACCAGATATTGCATACTCGGTAGGAGTATGTGCTCGATATCAAGCAAATCCTAAGGTTAGTCACCTATCCCAAGCTAAAAGAATTATAAGGCATGTCTCTGGGACTACAGACTTGGGTTTATTATACTCATTCGACACATCCTCTACCCTAGTGGGGTATTGTGATGTAGATTGGGCTGGAAACACATCTGATAGGAAGAGCACATCTGGAGGATGCTTTCTTCCTTGGCAACAATCTCATATCATGGTTTAGTAAAACGCAAAACTGTGTTGCCTTGTCCACTGCTGAATCCGAGTATATAGCTACCGGGAGTAGCTGTACACAATTGTTATGGATGAAGCAGATGCTAGTCGAATATAATGTCAGACAAGAAGCCATGACCTTGTATTGTGATAATGTCAGTGCCATCAACATCTCCAAAAATCCTATCCAACACAGTAAGACTAAACACATTGACATTAGACACAACTTCATTCGAGAACTGGTCGAAGATAAGAAGATCATCCTAGAGCACATCCATACAGAGAAGCAACTTGCTGATATTTTCACAAAGGCATTAGATGCGAGCAGATTTGAGTATCTCAGATCATCACTCGGTCTGTGCACCATCAACGAACAATAGAAGTTGCTGAAACGGTTGAGAGGAATAGTTGGTGCCTCTTCATGAACCGGTCCAAAATCCCAACACATGCTATTGGGCCAAGCATACCAAAAGCCCATATAAAGGAAGGAAAAGTCACAAAAGATACACTCGGATTTCAACAGATTTGATTTGAATCAACTTGTGCTCAAAATCTAAACCTAGTCTGCCCCTCTCGTATTCGCTCTCATCTCCCTCACCTCTCACAGTCTGCAACAAAAATCTCACTACCTACACAGACATGGTGAAAACTCGGAGCACGATAGTACCAAAGAAAGCCTCCGAACCAAAGAGGGCACAAGCAAAGAGCTTCAAGAGCAGCAAAGCAAAAACCAACAAGCATGGAGTCCGAATCAAAGGACCAAAAGCGCAGAAAGCTGAGGAATCTCCAAAAGAAACCCATACGGAGGAAGCACCAATGCCAATCTTTTCTCGAGTTCCCAAAAGGTCTCGAACCGGAAGCTCTGCATTCTCCATGACAGACCTAACAGGGCCAGAAAGGGAGACTGATCTTGGCCACGGAAGTCGAGAAGCGTCCATGCAGATTGTTCCTGTTCCAGTACCAACAAATGTCCCAGGTATCGACTCTTCCATTATCTTAAACACCGATACCTCCAGAAATAGTGACTTGTTGGAGTCGTTTCTGGAAAACCAAGAACCACCTCAAGAAGGTGTGGTGGAGGAACTGATTAATCCTGGAAGAGAAGAGAAAGACTTGACCCCGATCAGTCATGGGTTGGAGCATATTGCTGAAGGAGAAGGAGAGGAAGAAGGTCCAACATATGTCATTCCTGAAGCCACAAAGGAGGCTGTAGTAGAAGAAGAAGTCGCTGACTCAGAAGAAGCCGAGGAAGAAGCTGAGAAGGACAACAGTGTTGCCGCAAATAACACAGAAGAAGTTCCTCTGGATACCAGAGAAGATGCGACGAAAGTTGCTACTGAGGCAGCACACACGGTGTTGTCATCCCTAAGGAAGAAGGTACTAGAAGAAAATGAAAGTCTAGCTGTGATGGTTGAAAAACTCAAAGAAACCAAGAAGAGGAAGGAGGTGAAAGATGCTGGAGGCCCCAGCAACAGAAAGAAGAAGATGTATGTCAAGGAAAAAGGGAAGAAAGTGGTCTCCAAAAGGAGATTGGTAGATGAAGCAACTGATGACGAAGTAGAGGAGGTTACTGCAAAGGAAGAAAAGAAGAAAAAGATCCTGAAGACGGCCAAGAACACGTCGAGTGTTCCTTACGACAATGTGTCGTTTCACTCAGCAGACGGTGCGAAAAGATGGGAATTCGTGTTCCAAAGAACAACGTATCCGGAAAAGACCCTGTCATCGGAGCTGCTAGGACTAGAAACCATTGTCCAACTCCTGGAGAAGGTAGAACTTATGAAAACCGTCACAAACATTGGTAACCACTATCCCCTCTTGGTCAATGAATTTCTTGCAAATTTGCCTACTGGGTTTGGGACTCCGGATGACCCGGATTTTGAGAAAGTGTATGTCAGAAGCATCCGCTTCAACATCTCCTCTGACATCATAAATGACTTCCTGGGGAGAAAGCGTGTGCGATCTATGCCTCCACCTGACCTAAACAAGGTACTCCGTGAGATTACCGGAGACAAAAGTAGAAAGTGGCCGACCAAAGGCACTGTGGCAGCATCAGATCTTACTTCCAAGTACTCCATTCTCTTTTGCATTGGAGTAGCAAATTGGGCTCCCTCCACACACGCATCATCTATCAAACCAGAGCTGGCGATACTTATCTTCCAAATAAGTACTTGGTCTACTCTTGATTTTGGGCAATTTGTTATTGATCATCTTATACTTGGTCGGTTCATTAAAACATATTTGACCATGGACCCGTTAAGTGTGATCCGTACAGATATATGGTATTACTACTTTGGTGCTCATATATCAGATCAGACTTAACCTATTACTTCAACACATAAGTAATATAATGCCGATTTTATATATTGAAAACGATAATTAATATATACAGACATTTACAGACTAATACAATTGGACTAGGGCACAAAAAAGCTTACAGTATGATCCATATCGCATCATGGGTCGTCAGTTACTCAAAACCCGCATAAGGATGCACCTCAAGAAGTTATCGATAAGGGAAAGAAAAGCCTGCAAAAAAGATTTTCAAATATTGTCCTGTATTCTCGATCCCACTATTCGAGAAACTCTACAACTACCTCTTTCTGTATCTTACTTTTGTTTTGCTCCAACAGATTTCTCTCCAAAAAAGTTTGTAGTTCTGTGGTTATTCTCCCTTTGCAAAGTCTCTATCAATCATGGTGGGAACGAGGAGTGGAAGGGTTGCAGCCAATTTCGCCAAGAAGAAGGCGCTGAGACTAAAATCGATGTCTCATTCTCGATGAAGCTCGGAGATGAATGTAGAGAGTTACAAGCACGTGGTCAAGTTTTGAGGCCTTCGTCCGAAGCGGTCCAAGAAGGGCACTGCAATCTCAGAGCCATCCGAGGCTCCAGTTGTTGAGACAAATGCTGCTGCAGAACAAGCCACACATGTGGAGACTCCGAACGACCACATGCAAGGTACCTCTGTATCTCCTCCTTCTCAAAACCCTATATCGAGAATTTATGGTATATCCCCTGTTCAAGATTCAATTATCTAGGGCAGAGATGGTGATGAAATACCTGGGGAGGTGTTAAAGGTGCTACCTTTGAGAACTATATTTCCAACCAAAGTGGTCGGTTCTGATTTTTGTCAAAAGGGTCAGGAAGATGTTCCTGAGGCATCTGATTTGTCCAAAGAGGTGGATGAAGATCCTAGTCAGTACCTCAATAGTATTGAGTGTGCACGGGATGAAGTTAGGGTTGCAATTCAGGAAGGAGTCTCTAGAGATGCTGAGGGGCTAGTGTCTAATGTACAGGTTGCAGAAAGAGAAGGTCAGAAAATTGTGTCTGATATAGATCAGGAAGATGTGGCTAATGATGTCCCAAAAGTTGTTTCAGTTGATGATACGTGTAAAGATACAGAACGATGTTCAAGACAATGTGCACCAAGGTATTCGAGAAGATGTCTCGAATGATGTTCGTGAGGAAATTCAGGACGATGTTCCTGAAGAAGTTGAAGAAGAAGAGGCTCATGTTGACACAACTGTAGAAGTTCTTGCTGAAATAAGAAGCAGTGCAAACGATAGTAAGGCTACACTATCTGTTGAGAAGGAGGTTGTAGATGACTCCAAATCAACTAATGAAATTTTTGCTAGAAGGGACGAAGTTGTTCCCTCAGAAGAAAATAATGTTATTCTGTCTAGCTTGCAATCAAAGAAGAGAAAGAAGAAGCAAAAGAAAGTCAGTGTGCCTGAGAAAAAGGCATCTAAGAAGAAAAAGAAGATGATTTTGGAAAAGGAATCCACAAATAAAGATAGTAAAAAATGGAAGTCAAGTAGTATGTCTAGTCCTCCCAAAAAGAAAACCAAGAAGTCTGTGAAGATGTCGAGACTTCTAGTCGATGAATTTTCCTCTGCTGAAGGGGATGCAGTTGATGAAATTGTGGAGAAAGTGGCTTCTAAGACAAAGTATGTGGGAGGACAAAAGCTACCCAAGAATGTGCCCATAGCCTCTGTAGACAACATCTCATTTCATCATGCTGAATAGGCTCTAAAGTGGAGTTTTGTAGTCCTAAGGAAGATCTTTCCTGAGAAAGAACTATCTCCCGAGGCAATAAAAGGGAAGAGATTATGGATCTAATCACCGATGTAGGACTGCTCCAAAGTGTCACCAATATAGGTACTTATTATCCTTCCCTTGTCAAGGAATTCATTGTTAATCTGACTCCTGGATTTGATAACCACACAAGTACCGAATTCAGAAAAGTTTACGTTAGAGGGAAGGCTTGTAATTTTTCTGCTGAAGTTGTATATGGATACTTGGGAAGAGACACACCAGATGTTTCGGATGATGTCCCAACATTGAACGAGGTCATCAAGGAAATCACTGGAGGAGCAAGGAGATCCTGGCCAATCAAAGGGAAAATGTCCTCATCTGTCCCCACCTCTAAATACTCAGTCATTTTCCGAATTGGTATTGCTAACTAGGCTCCTTCATCACACGGCTCTAGTATAACACCAGAACTCGCTTGTCTTATCTATCAAATAGGTATGTGTTCTGTGTTTGATTTTTGTATTTTCGTGATCAATCACTTCAACAAGCATGCCAAATCATTTGCTGTCAAAATGCCAATCGGTTTCCCTTCGCTTATCTCTTGAATTATACTGAGTCAACGTCCAAAGCTGCTACGTGACTTTGATGTTGCTGGGAAAAAGCCTTCTGCCATTACCTTAAGTCCAAAGTTATTTGAAGGGACTCATGTCCAAGACATTGGTCGTCCTTCTAGGGAATCATCAAGGACCTGGATCGGGAGATGTTCAGAGAGATGTCGAAAAGGAGCTTCGTGAAGAAATCCTGTTCCTAGACAAGACCATGGATGCAATGTTCCATAGGAAGACTATCTGTGAGGGTCTACTCCAAGATGTCCAGCATGCGAGGAAGGGCAAATGCAAGGCAGTGTCTGATGAAGAGGAGGAGGAGTCTAGCTCGGAAAGTATCTAGCCGGTTACTATTTTACTTATCTCTAGGTCTTACAAACTTTTTATTTTTTTGGATGACGTTATGAACTTATATTCACTTGGGGGAATGTCCGAGGTAACTTTGTAGGGCTGATCATGTGCCCTGGGGTACGTTTGTTTGAACTTGCACTCGCTATTATGTCTTTTTTGCGATATATGCTTGTTTGCTTGTGATTGTATATTGTATATGCCAATCTTTTGGTCTGAACTACTGTCAAGATGAATCAAGTTTTTCCCTCTGAATCACGAGAAGACAGAACTGCTTGCCCAAAAATAGGCAAAGAGGGAGATTGTGGTTCCTACGAGATTGACTATTTTGTATGATGGAAAGATGTCCATCCACATGTCGCAACCTAAGAAGCCCAATGCTGGAAACGACTGATGTCTATCCAGAAGTCTCAACATCAACATCCGAACATCTCAAGAGACGACTTTCTGGAGTTTCCTTATTTAGAAGATTTCTTAATTAAAACTTGATTTGATCTGATTTAGCTGTGTGTCAGCTTTATGAATCATGCAGAAGAAGAATTGGAAAGGTGCGAGATCTTCGAGGAAGCCCTAAAAGGAGATGTTCATCTTCTACAAAAGGTTGTCGCCCTCTCTCTTAGAAGGTAGTGCTTGTAGAGTATCTTTAGGCTGTGTATTTAGAGTTTCTAAGCGTGTTGGACTAGCGTGTTGGGAAGCTGAATGCTTTGAAAAAGAGTAAATCTTGTGTGCTCAAACAAATATTCGAGAGAAAGATTGTTTGACTGAAACGGACGAACTGGCATCAGTCTGCGTGCAAACCTTTGAAGAAACGACAAAGGAGGTAAGGAACAGTGGGATCTGTTCTAAGAGTGAACTCAAGTTGGAGGCTCGAAGACAGAGGAGACCCTGGGTTAAGTTGTCACTAGTAACAATACCACAGAGCTTATATTTGTGTGATAATCATGAGAAGCTTTGTATGTGTTGGTTTGTTACATTATAGTGAAACTAGTTCACTGGCAGAGTGCCCCCAGACGTAAGTGACGTTGCACCGAACTGGGTAACAAACTTCTGTGTCGTCTACGTTTTGTTTGTTATATTGTTTAATAACTTAGCACCAGCAAATGTCTATCACTTAGTCTGAATATTGTGATAGACATCTTGCGTTTAACCAGAATTTCAACCTGAAATAATATAGAGTAGCTATGGCGGTGAATCTGTGAGTTGATCGGTGCGAGCGGCTTAAAGATATGTAGAGTGGTCGATTCCTCTATTTTTCTGTGGTGGATTTTATGGAGAACCAAACTGTGTGGGCTGGTTATGTTCTAATATGAGGTGAAGTTTTGAGAGCACCTGAAAATAATATAGAGTAGCTATGGCGGTGAATCTGTGAGTTGATCGGTGCGAGCGGCTTAAAGATATGTAGAGGGGTCGAAATATCGATAGTTTTAACAAGCTTTTAGGGGATTCTTAAACGGTTTATAGTAACACTTGTCTTTGTTTCATGAAACATAGCAGCTTCAAGGTTTTGGAGTTTGATGGAATGAGTTCATTATTTTATGCAGGGAAAATGTCACTTACCCGTATTATGCATGGTTTTCACTTATCTCTCTCGCAAATAGAATGCGTAATGTGGAATCCAAGAACAATAATAACGTTTCACTTAGTCCTAATGGCGTTAGTTTTTTGAGAATTATGTTTAACTTTTTTTGAAAATAAAAAAATGACTTGTATTTAATAATTGAAAAAATATTTTACAAACTATTTTAAAATATATATATTTTTCTATAATATAAATAATAAAGAACTGATTTTAGTATTAAAAATATTATATTTTAAAAAATAAAAAACATAAAAAATGATATTTAAAATCCGTTTTCATTTTTATTATTTTTATAGAAAGACTTTTAAATAAAAATAATATTCGAATAAGATTTAGTATTTACTTTATAAAAAACATGTTTTAAGAAAATGTTTCTTAATTTTTCTAGATTCAATGGCATTTTCGCCATTTTGACCAAAAACTAACACCATTGGGGTTAACTGAAATGTTAGTATAGTTCGGGGACTCCATTAAACACATTATGTTGTTAGTGTAAGTAAGTGAAATCGTACAGGGGAGGTAAGTGACATTTTCCCTTTTATGGAAGATGATTATTGATAGGGCTGTAAACGAGCTGAGCTTTTAACGATCCGCTCGAGCTCGGATCGTTAAATATTCGGTTCAGGCTCGTTATAATCGAGCTCGAGCCGAATTCGAGCTCAAGATTGGGCTCGTTTATTAAACGAGCCGAGCTCGAACCTAACCTTTTAAGGCTCGATAGGCTCGCGAGCCGGCTCGTTGGATACTTAATTAATTATATATTTATATTCATATATTTTAAATTTTTGATAAATATTTATAATAAAATTAGACGAGTTGAATCAAATCGAGCCAATCTCAAGTGGACTCATTTATTATTTAATGAATTATTTATTATTCACTTAATTTTTAATGAATATTTGAATTAAAATTTAAGGGAACAGAATCGAGCCGAGCTCGAGCTGTTGGGGATTCCCGAAATCAATGCACAGCGGAAAATTGGAATTCTACCCGGGAAATCCCGCACAAGGACCTCTCGCCAACAATAGATGAATCAATCAGATACGAAGCTATGAAGTCTCATGAAACCTACCTCTCGTAGTCCAAATGAGTAGCTCTCGAGTCCGATCCAAGAAGTTCCCTCGGGCCCGTCCTCTACGAATGCACACACACGTGAGCTCGACCTCTTGAAGTGTGGATTCTCCCGACGGCTACTAGACCACCGTAGAACCCTCTCTTCACTCGATTCCCTAACCCCCAATGCAAGAACTAGAGAGCTTTTAGGTGATGTATCAAATATTGCTTAAGGCATTAAGTGACTCTCACCCCAAGGCTTTATTTATAGGATTTTGGTGAGGGCCTAGGGTTTTTCCCGTCTGGCATAGGTGTCAATCGACACCCTTCCCGTGGTGGAAGGTGTCGATCGACATCGTCATAAAGATGTCGACACCCCACCGCAATCATTTATACATCACCTTATTTTGGACCTCTTAAGTCCCATCGAGTCGCTTCGGTCTTGCTCTTGGTGTGTGACCCTGTAGGCCCGTGACCTATTGGCAGATCAGCGTGAAACGTCATTTCACCTTATCCATCAGTACTAGTCTTTTGTAAGACATAGTGATTTCCCAATGTCCACGAGGTATCGATCGGTTCGATATCTCCTCTTTGTCATCTATATCACTAACCCTTTGTTTGCTTTAAGGAATACGAGATCGAATGAGGCATAGAGCCGTCATCCTCATGTATTCGATCTAGTTCCTTGAATTCCAAGATGATTGATACATATTGGTGCGGACGCACACTTCATGAACCATACCCTTCACCACGAAACAAATCCCTTTAGACGCAATGTGCGCTCCCACTACAGTCCGTCCAATAGACAACGATGCTCGTTATGACTAACTTGTTACAAGCAGTGTTTGAGCATGTCAAACTACTGTAGTGACGTCCATGTGAGCCACTCGCTCCAATGTCTTAAGGCAATGATCACACGACGACGGAGTATGCGTTGATGACTTAATATATGCGCTATACTCCCAGTCGGGTCATCCAATATCATCTCCCAGATGATATTTGTGATATGACTTTGGTAATCCCATTACCTAGATTAGCAGAACTTGATCTTAAGTCATCCTCCCGCTAGTCACTTATGGATAAGTATTCGACTAGAGAATCGTCAAGCATAATTTCATAGTATATACAGGTTCTACTATTAATGATGACACACTCAATAACTTTAGATAAAATTATCGCTTCACTCACTATTACAACACAATAATAATGAAAATGCCTTTTATTGCTAAACATAAGATTACATAGAAAAGACTTAGACTAGGGCACAAGCTCTTACAATCTCCCACTTGACCCTAGCTCCAATCTAAATCCCAACGTAAGTTCATTGACCTTACGTGGCTTTCCTGTTTAGGTTGTGAGAGAGCCTTTGTCAACGGGTCGGTTCCGTTATCTTATGTTGCAATCTTATAAATATTCACTTCACCTTCTTCGATGTACTCTCGAATCAAGTGAAAATGCCTTTGTTCATGTTTGGATCTGGCATGTGCTCTAGGCTCATTAGCCTGTGCTATGGTGCCAGTGTTGTCGTAGTACAAGTTCACCGGATCGGACAAGTTTTTCATCACGTCCAATCTAGCCATGAACTTCCGGATCCACACATCATCTTTGGCCGCTTCTCCACCAGCTATGTACTCGGCGTCTGTAGTAGAATATGCGACGGTTGGCTGCTTGAACCTCTTCCATCTGAAAGCCCCACCGTTGAGCACGAACACATATCCAGACTGCGACCGTGAATCATCCGGATCAGTCTGGAAGCTGGCGTCGACGTATCATGTCACCTCCAGTTCCTCCTCGTTACCCCCAAAGATTAAGAAGGCATCCTTAGTTCTCTTTAGATACTTCTGGATCATGTTCATTGCAGTCCAGTGGTCTTCACCGGGGTTTGACTAGATTACGGTGACGCAAGATAGGGCGTAAAAGACATCAGGTCTCGTGCAGATCATGGCATACATGATGGATCCTACTGCTGATGCATATGGGATTGATGTGGTCGGATATTATGTATCTAACATTGTCAAATCTCCTCATTTTTATCCCCATTTGACCCAAATTATTTGTTTTAAGTGAATAAAATGCTACTTTACCTCACGAATGGCCCGAGAAGTGTTTTTGATGAAAACAAGCCGAAATGCCAGATCCCACCCGGCAACCCGTGGCCACAAGAAGGAGGAGCAGAAGAGTTGCCCGGGAGCTAACCCGTGCAACCTCCAGGCAACCTGTCGGGTGAAACCCGGCAGGTTGCTACAACCCGGCAACCCGTGGTAGGCAGTAGGAAGCCTGCCAGGTGCAACCCGACAGGTTCCTGCTAACACGGCAGGCCGTGGCTCCCATTTGAAGGCAAAAACCAACCTGCCGGGTCCAACCCGGCAGGCTGGTCAAATCAGCTCCTAAAATCATGGATTTTTTTAATTATTTTTGAATAGATTTCTCCCCACCTATATATACCCACCTCTCCCACCTACGAAAATATCACCCATTTTATAGAAAAATCATATCATTAGAGAGGATTAGAGGTAGGGAGAAGAGGAGGATCGAGGGTGATCACTTAGACGGATTTGGAGGCAGCTTGGAGGCAATTTGGAGGAGCATTTGAGGAACGATTTGTGAGGTTGGTAGTAGTGTTTGGGGTTGTTATTTTCATATTTGTAATTGGGATTTGAATGATTGTATTGGGTTTGATTTTGAGGAATATAATTGAGGTTTTGTTCATGAACTTTGTGTGTGTTAGTTTGCATGTTAGAAATGATGATGTATGTCATGGATGTGTTGATTTATGCTTTTGATGCCATGAGTAGCTAAGTATTTAGTTCGGGGAAAGGGATGAACAGGGATATAAATTTGATTTGATTAGGTGGATTAAAGGTTAAATTATTGGGTTTGTGAAATGGATTAAAACCTTAAATGTGAACTTAATGCTAACTCTCCTAGGTAGACCTGAGTTTAGATTAAATATTGGAAGAGAGGTGATATATATTGACCTAGGTGGACCGTAGCATTTAGGGGCCGGATCTACACGGTGTGTCTTGGGGTTGTAATTTGATTTGTGACGACTTCGTAATTGCAATCTGTCACGGGGTTACATATACCGTGGGTACGGTTTACATCAATAGGGCGTCAGGTTGAAGGATGGAGATTCCTACGTAACCTTTAAGCTGACTCTGATTAGGTATTTTAGTTAATGATCTGACTATTATATTTTAATCAGACGAAACCCTTGCAAACCAGAGATATTTTTGGAATTATTGACACTTAATTCCACTTCTTAAATTTGCTTTCCCTTAATTAATAATCAAATCCACTAAAATTGGTAAAATGACATATTCTACGAAATCCCGACTCCCCGATCACCTTTATAATATTTGGTTATGTTGTGAATTGCATATTTCGAGAGTGTGCATTTGTGATTGGTGACATTTTCATATATTGCATGCTTGTGTTGATATTTTTAATTTAATTTTTTTTACAAACCCAAAACCCATTTTTTATCGCTTAGACTCGACACATTAGACACTTGTACTCCCATGTTCAGCAGCTAACGGTCCTTGTGGGATCGATAACTCGGCGCTTTAAAATGCCCTATATTACTTGACAATTGGTGCACTTGCAGTGTGCTCGGGAGTGGGTAGATTTCGGCTTGCCGAGATTTCCTTCCGTCAAGTTTTTGGCTCCGTTCCTAGGGACTATAAGATATCTGTTGGCCTGGGAGGAAGGTGTTTAAGTCGTGCTTTAAACATTGTATATAATTAAAAAAATCCCGTTTTATTATTTTTCTGTATATTATTGCCGGCTATCTTGCTTGCGTGCGGCTTCGCACTTCTGCTCTCACCTTTTTTCCCGTTAGTTTTCTTGAAAGTTAGAGTTTGAGAAATGCTCGGAGAGGAGGAAAATATGATGAAGCAAGATTGGAGGAAGTATGAATCTTGTTATGAGAGGTCGTACATGCTAGAGTACGAGTGTACTCCTCAAGACCAATCCACGTCGTATGAGGCCTATAATGGATATGGGTGGTACTGGGACGATTCTGCGAGACGAACTAATCATGGTGAGGGCGGTTCCCACTACTCTCACCATGAGGAACAATGATATGGCTACATCTGAGGGCCACTGCAGGACTACCAGCACCCTTATAATCCATCACCATCCTACAACCCTCCGCCTCAAGAAATGAAACTAATAGTAGAGGAGCGGATCATAGACCTCCTGCGCAAATATAAAGAGGAAGATCAAAGGCGAGAATAGGAGAGAAAAAGAAGGGAGCTTGAGTCTCAAAGGGAAAGAGACAAGCTAGATGCAGATTGGGAGAGGACGAAACACATAATTAGTGAAATGGCATCGCGTCATGAAGAGGCAACATTGGGCAAGGAGCAACATGAGAGAAAAGGGGCTGCAAATATGGCTAAGGAGGTAAAGAAGATCAGCGGGATCATTGACTTCAGAGCCCTATCAGAAGAAGAGTTACAAGGGATTTGTGGCACATCAATATCCACTTTAAGATGGGTTGAGCCAACACTTGCAATAGACTCCAAAATTCTCCGTGCATCTTAACAAGTGATTAGTGATGAAGAAGCCTTTGCGGTGAGAGTTAAGGAGGCACAACAGGTAAATGATCGAACATACTTAGAAAATGAATGGCGTGCACAAGAAGAGGCTTGTAAAATGGCATGGGTTCACCAAATGGAAGTGGAAGAGAGGAAGAGGGTTGAAGAATCTGAATGCCCCTTGGGGTGGGTGAATGGTTTCAGTATCATTGATTCCATTGAGGTGCCAAGATTTGTGCCAAGAAAGGTATGAGGGGAGCAAGGGAAAAGTTTATGAGCTTAGCTGCTTATTTGAGGATGAGATAACTCAAGAGGAGCAAGGAGTGGTTCAAGAAGTCAAGGGAGAGACCGGGGCATCTCAAGAGAGCATGGAAATCGATTCTCCTCAAGAGATCGATCAACTAGAAGAAGAGGAGCTAATGGTGGAGCAAAGCAAGAAAATTGATGAAGCCGTCATCTATAAGGAAGCAGAGGCTTCGATAGTAAAGGATCCCATAGTTGACTCAAAAATATGGGCTCCACCTTTATCTCTTATTTATGATATATTTTGCTTTGAGATTGATTCCTTAGAGTCAACTTTTGACAAGGGTTTAGTTTTTCCACTCCATGATCCTACTTATGAGGTAATGGAGAATTCGAAAACTCACCTTCTAGGTGATATTTCCTTCATGTCGAGCCCTCAAGATGCAAATATTTGAAACTTCACTTTTGATGTCTCCTCTGCACTAGATATTGTTGAACATGTCTACACTAATAATGATATTTATGTGTCCCCAGGTGTCCCCCATGAAGTACCGGTTGAGCTAGAAAGTTTTACGATGCAAGTAGTCGTGGATGAAATATTTAAACTGTAAGCTTTTTTTTATGCCCTAGTCCAATTCTATTAGTCTGTAAATGTCTGTAAATATTTATCATCATTTGCAATGAATAAAATCGGCATTATATTACTTATGTGCTGCAGTAATAGGTTAAATATGATCTAATATATGTCCACCAAAGTAGTAGAACCATATATCTGTATGGATCACACTTAACAGGTCCCTGGTCAAATATGTTTTAATGAACCGACCAAGTATGAGGATTATTCTTTATGGTATGGTTCTATTTACCATTGGGAGGGTTCCTGGAATAAGATCATAGATATCACTCGAGTGAGTGATATTGGACAACTCGCTCTTAATGGTGTTGCATAGATACAGTCATGAACACATTCAGTTGTGGTAGCTTGTCGTAGTATCCTTAGACCAAGGAGTCTTTGTGATCGCTATATGGTAAACATCCGTGTTTAACTTGTTCCTAACATTGTCCGTAACATGACAATCATAATGAACATGACTGACACGGGGACGGACTACATGAGTGATACGAAAGGCGGCTAAGGGATTTATCACTCATACTACGGTATGAGATAGGTATCTGTTTAGGCCACTTGATGGAGATTGACTAAAGGGAGTGCATGGGCATACCAATGATACGGGTTATCAGTATTCAGTCATCTCATAGATCGAGAAACAAAGATTGGTTAAAAAAAGGTGACACATCTATGCCTTATTATCAATCTAGATATCGAGCGATAAAAGGATAGCGACATGTACTACATGAGGTTAAATCGAATCATCGATCATCATGCACCTCGGTTAATCATAATGTCTTACTAGAGGCCACTTATGAAGGATCGGGTAAAATGGAATTTTACACCGATCCGCCGCCTGTGGCATGAGCCTAAAGGGTCACACACATAGGATATGGATTTTGAGAGACAAGGAAAGGTCGACGATTCTTGAGAGACGATGGGCAAAACTGGGCATTTTGGGCCATGGATATGTGTAAGTGAATGTGATACGCGAATTGAGAAAGACTAAATCTTTTGTCGATGTCGCGTCAGAATTTGTGCGATAAGTTCGGGAAGGGTCGGATAATATTTGGACGCGGCACGGGACCACATGGCCGAAGTATTTGGGCTTCTGCCCATAAGGCCAAAAGTGGTTGGCCCAACAAGGCCCAATAGTGGAACAAAAGGTGGGTCCCTTTGTCCACTAATCTTGGTTAGTGGATGATGACTAGATGCGCTTATCCTAATCCATTTATGTTTTGGGTTTTTCCTTGGGATTTAATGGGTTTACGTTCGTGGGCAGATTTGAGGCTTTGTTTATTATTGCTTCGGTTTCCATGGTGTTCTTGGTAGCCTCAAAGTTCCAACAGTGGTATCATAGCACGGTTACCCTCTTAAATCTTCGTTTCTTTCTGTTTCGTTGTTGTTTTGTATCTCTCGTTGCTTTCATATGCTTATTTGTCATATATGGGTTTATATGTCATGAAAAAAGAAGTTTTAGAGAAAATATCAAATCTGGAATTTGTTGAAAAAAATTGGATTTGTCGGGTTGGCGGAACGGGACTCTCGGGGAGCCGAGATGGAGGACGGGGCGGGGGCTCCAGCTTGCCGGAGCTGGAGTGGGCCGTGGCCATTGGATGGCCATGTTGATGTGGCCAACCCGTCCCTACCCCGGCGCCTGTCAGATTCTAGCCGTGGCCGGCGGTGGAGGCCTGACGGTTAGGGTTGCCAAATCCTAATGCGTCGGTGCGTAGGGCTCGGCCCATTGGACTTGGGCCCGGGTGGTTTGTTGAACCGTGTTTGATCCGTGGCACAAACTCGGAATCCAATGTTTTGAAAAGTTTTAGATTTGAACGGTTTCGATAAACCGTCTTTTCGAAAAGGTCTAGTTTCGATAAACCCGACCGAGTAACTTGGGCATAAGAATAAAACCGGAAATGCATCTTGTTTGACAACATGCTTTGTGATAATATGTTGTGTGATGTGTTGCTATGTATGGGGCATAGGTAGCCCACTAGCGCGTTTAATTATTTACCGCTTTTATACGGTCTGCGAACCGTTAGATTATAGCGTGTAAATATTATTTTATGTGGGCTGCGAACCGCTAGTAGTAGCGTGTAATTATTCTTTCATCCGGTCTACAAACCGAGTATTAATTGTATTTAATAGCTCAAGTTGAGAAGGATGGAAACCGAGAAAAGTGACAATCTTGGAGGACGTCCACGAGCTACTGGGAGCGCCCTAAGTGGTGATGACGAGAAGAGCTTATGGAGATGGTCGTCTCAAGTTTGAGCCTCGTTAGACACTTAGGACCTGAGTGTGGGCTATTTGTGCACATTTAACGCTTTAATGCATGCTAAAATTTATATTGTAGATAAATTTCTTGTATGCATGCTTAGCTAATTTTGTTTTAGCTATCAAAAACATGTGAAGATTAAAAACGGATTTAATTGTTTGCATGTTAAAGCGTTGTGAACCATCATCGCATAGGTTGTGATGGATGCGTTCAAATTTGAAACGTCTTTGCAAATGTTGCAAATGACGATTTCCAGGAAGATAATGTGAGATCAATTGGAAACGTCACAACATGGGTTGTCAGTGACGGGTTCATAATTGTATCAAACATATATGATTTAAACACAACCGATCATAATTATATAATTGTCACACCAGTTTTATCTAGATGTCGTGCGCCTTAGCGGGGCATCTTTATCGAACTGAGCATATTTGATTTGGTTGACTTGACTGCGATTCTCGACCAGGGTCGAGCCAGGGTGTCAGAAAGGGTATGCCGTGTACAATAGTACATACCTTTGCCAAGAATTACACGGGTTGTAATTGGACCCAATTGCATTAGATGTAATTGGATGCATGTCATACCTAAATACGTGAGTCGGAGCAGTGTGCCCTAGCATACTTCGATTCACGAATCATGGGTCTTGGTTTTTTTATTCTATTACATTAGAATCGGATAGTTGATGTTTATTCAGGATCTTCGTTAATTTATTCAACCTTCTGATTAAATTTACTTTCCTCGTGTAGATAAATGGCGAATAATTCAACGAACGCGAATAGTTTGTCATTGAGGCATATCCTTGAAAAGGGTAAGCTGAACGAGGCAAATTATATGGACTAGGACAGGAATCTACGACTTGTGTTCAAATTGGAACGCAAGGAATACGTCCTGGATCGGGCTATCCATGTGGAGCCAGTACTCAACGCTCCGAGGGCGGTTAAGGATGCATACCACAAGCACATTAGCGACAATATCGACGTGACGTGTGTGATGCTGGGCGCTAGGGAGCCGGAGCTCAAGAAGTAGTTTATGGAACTGTCTGAGGACCCTATTGCCATGATGGCGCAAATAAAGGTGATGTTCAAGGAGAAGGCTCGACTCAAAAGATTCGAGATTCTTAAGGAACTCCTCGCCTGCAAAATGTCAGCAGAGTTTTGTAGGTCAACATGTCCTAAAAATGAAGGGACATCTTGACGGCCTGACGAGACTCGGTCTCGGGATGGAAAAGCATATGGCAGCAGGCTTAGTTCTGCAATCCCTTCCTCATACATATGATAGTTTTGTAATGAATTATTATATGCATGATATGGACAAGACTGTTTCGGAGTTACATCAAATGCTTGTAACGGCCGAAAAGAACATCAAGGTCACTCGAGGAAAAGATGTTCTAATAGTAGCTTCAAAGCTGGAGGTGATAAGGGTAAAGCCCCTATGCACATGGTAGGAAAGATGAGACTAGCTTTCCTTCCTAAACCTCCTAAAGTCGGGGAGGCTAAAAAGAAAAAGGAGTCGGTCTGCTTCTACTGCCAACAGCCCGGCCATTAGAAAAGGGACTGCAGGAAGTTCCAGGATGATTAGAAGAAGAGCGGCTGGGCCGCTACTTCATCAGGTATTTTCTTTTTAGAGCTAAATCTCTCTGTTTGAGATTCATGGGTATTAGATACCGGGGCTGAATCTCATATTTATACGAATGTGCAGGTGCTGGAAAATAGAAGAGATTTGGGCAAGAACGAGGTGGACCTAAGGGTTGGAGTAAAGTTCGAGTTTCCGCAATTGCTGTAGGATTCGTTACACTTATTTTGCCCAGTGGTCTTGTTTATGTACTTGATAATGTATTTTGTACCTACTTTCTATAGAAACATTATATCTATATCCTTACTAGATAAGGAAGGTTTTTCTTTTGTTATTGAAAATGGGATTTTCAATATAAACAAGGGGATACTACTTCTACAAACCGAGCGAGAACAAAGTTTTCATTGCTCGCGATGGGGTGTTTTTGAAAAATGAATTCATATCCAAAACAGACAGTGGGAGGACTATAGATCTGGATGAAAATCTAGAGGATATAGTTTCTTAGGAACCACCTGAAATCCCAGTAGAAGAGTTAGAGCCAGAGCTGGTAGTAGAACAAGAACCTCTCACTGCAGTTCTTCAGGACGATCCAAGGCGGTCTGAAAAGACCAGTCATCCACCTGTGAGATACGGGTTTTGTGTGACTCAAGGTGATGAGCTGGTATTGGTGGATCAAGATTATGAGCCTACCACCTTTCGAGAAGCCGTGGACAGTACCAACTCCGAGAAATGGCTGGGAGCCATAAAGGAGGAAATGCAATCCATGTACGATAATCAGGTTTGGAACTTGATTGATCCAATCGCTGGTGTGAAAACCATTGGTTGTAAATGGGTCTTCAAGAAGAAGACAGACATGTAAGGCAATCCTCAGACCTATAAAGCACGTCTGGTAGCAAAAGGTTATAGACAAGTCCAAGGGATTGACTATGAGGAAACCTTTTCTCTAGTGGCTATTGTCAAATCTATCTGTATTCTACTTGCCATGGTTGCATACCACGACTACGAGATATGGCAAATGGATGTCAAAATCGCCTTCTTTAATGGGAACTTAACTGAGGACGTTTACATGACACAACTTGAGGGTTTTGCCGATCCAAAGAATAAGGGAAAGATTTACAAGTTGTTCAAGTCTATTTATGGATTAAAGCAAGCTTCGAGGAGTAAGAATCAACGTTTTGATCAAGCTGTGAAACAGTTCAGCTTTATCAAGAACGATGATGAACCTTGCGTTTACAAAAAAGCGGATGGTAGTAAGATAGTCTTTTTGGTGCTATATGTCGACGCCATATTACTCATTATAAATGGCATCCCAGCCTTGCACTTAACAAAGGCTTGGTTAGACGAGTGTTTCGCAATGAAGGACTTAGGCGAAGCCTCTTACATCTTGGGGATCAAGATATGGAGAGATCACATAAAGCGGGTCTTGGGTTTAAGTCAGAGTACCTACATAGACAAAGTGTTGAGGAGCTTCTCAATGCTTGAATCTAAGAAGGGATTCTTACCCATCCGTCATGGCATACAACTTAGCAAGACTCAGTGTCCGTGACGACTGATTAGTTGAAAAGAATGAGTGGAATTTCATATGTTTCGGCTATTGGATCCTTCATGTATGCCATGATATGTACGAGACCAGGCATCTCATTTACCTTAAGTTGTACCAATAGGCATCAATTCAACCCCGGTGAGGAACATTGGATTGCGGTCAATGCAATCCTCAAATACTGGAGGAGAACCAAGGATGCTTTTCTTGTATACGGGGGAAAGGATGATGATGAGCTAGTCGTCAAGGGTTATGTTGACGCTAGTTTCCAGATGGATCCTAATGACTATAATAGTCAGTTAGGATATGTGTTCATGTTGAATGGAGGAGCTTTTAACTGGAAGAGCAAGAAGTAGGATTCAACATCTGACTTTACAACGGAAGCTGAGTATGTTGTTGTCTGAGAAGCAAAAAAGGAGGTTGTATGGATCAGGAGTTTTATAACTTGTTTAGACGTAATGACTAAAGTGTCTGATCCATTAATCTTATTTTGTGACAACCCAGGGGCCATTGTGCAAGCTAAAGAGCCCAGAGCACATAACATATCCAATCATGCACCTAGAAGATATCACCCGATACGAGAAATCGTCGAGAGGGGTGATGTGAAGATCACTTACGTTGCATCTGATGATACCACAGCCGACCCTTTGACCAAGTCTTTTCCTCAACCTAAGCATGAAAAGCACGTGAGGCCAATGGGGATAGACTGGGGCTTAGATTGGAACTAGGGCATGTGGGAGATTGTAAGCTTTTTTATTTTGCCCTAGTCCAATTCTAATATTTTGTAAATGTCTGGAAATATTAATCATCGTTGGCAATGAATAAAACCGGTATTATATTACTTTTGTGTTGAAGTAATAGGTTAAGTATGATCTGATATATTTCCACCCAAGTAGTAGAACCATGTATATGTACAGATCACACTTAACGGGTACCTTGTCAAATATGTTATGATGAAGCGACCAAGTATAAGGATGATTCTTTATGGTATATTTCTATTTGCCATTAGGATGGGATCTCGGAATTAGATCATAGATATCACTTGGGAAGTGATATTGGACGACCCGCTCTGAATGGTGTTGCATAGATACAGTCATGAACACATTCAGTTGTGGTAGCTTGTCGTGGTATCCTTAGACCAAGGAGTCTTTGTGATACGTCCGTGTTTGACTTGTTCCTAACGTTGTCCGTAACAGGACAATCATAACAGACATGATTGACACGGGGACAGACTGCCTGAGTGATACGAAAGGCGGCTAAGGGATTTATCCCTTACACTACGGTATGAGACAGGCCAATGATACGGGTTATTAGTATTTAGTCATCTCAAAGATCGAGAAATAGAGATTGGTTAAATAAGGGTGACACATCTATGCTTTATGACCAATCTAGATATCGGGCGATAAAAGGATAGAGACATGTACGACATGAGGTTAAATCGAATCATCGATCAACATGCACCTCAGGTAATCATAATGTCTTCCTAGAGTCCACTTATGATGGATCGGGTAAAATGGAATTTTACGCCGATCCGCCGACGGTGGCATTAGCCTAACGGTCACACACATAGGATATGGATTTTGAGAGACAAGGAAAGGTCGACGATTCTCGAGAGACGAGGCATGGGAAAAATTTGGTGTTTTGGGCCATGAATATGTGTAAGTGAATGTGATACTCGAATCGAGAAAGACTAATTCTTTCGTCGATGTTGTGGCAGATTTTGTGCGATAAGTTCGGGAAGGGTCGGATAATATTTGGACGCGGCACGGGACCACATGGCTGAAGCATTTGGGCTTCGGCCCATGAGGCCCTAAGTGGTCGGCCCAACAAGGCCCAATAATGGAACAAAAGGTGGGTCCCTTTGTCCACTAATCTTTGTTAGTGGATGATGACTAGATGTGCTTATCCTAATCCATTTGTGTTGCTAAGAGTGGTCAAATGGTGGTCATCCAATCACCAGCATTTGTTTTAATAAACTAATACAAGAATATCACAAGAAAAGCTCGTCTCTCTCCCCTATTTGTTTGGCCGAGACCTCTCACTCACCCTCTTTCTTTTTCTCTCAAGCTTTCTCTTCTACTCTAGTAGGTGGAATAGTGTAGGATCCTTAGTGATCATCCTATCCGTGTGGACTCCGTTAGAAAGAAGATCTCAAATGTGTTGGAATTTTGGGCTCACCAAAACGTTATGGCAGCGGAAGCAACAACAATTATAACCCAAAATCTACTCAAGATCATGAAACCATTAAATACATAGGAAAAACCAAATCACAAAATTTTAACTTGTGGTTTGATCGTGAATCTGCCCAGCAGAAAAAACGTGACTTTGGAGCTTCGTATCTGGAGCTACAGACATCTAAATGCTTCGGTTCTTTTTGAAGAGTGAAGTTCGGCCAATTCTATACAACCTTCATGTTTTGCACAACGGCCAGTTCGGACGGCAGGACTGTCGTCTGAAGCAAAACATTTGTCCCGTCTGTGCTGGACATATTTTGCAGAGCAGTCAGCTTTCCAAGCCAGTATTTCCCAAACCTACGCTCTTTTGGAAAGTTGCTATTTCACTAAAGAGCTAGCCCTTTGAGTCTTCTTTCATCTCCTGCTGGTTTCAGGTCGATCGGAGCCTGGAGCAGGAAGCTATGGCTCACGCCCGTTTGGTCACCGGAATAGGACAGCACCGGACCAGGCCTAATAGCCGAGCTCTGCCAAAATGAGGCTCGATTCGGCTCGTTTACACCCCTATTTATTGATCATTCTTATTTTTGGGGATTCTCGGGTTCTAGGCGCAGTGGAAAAACAATAATCTAATAATGAATCCCTTGCAAAGGATCTATTGCATGCTCTAGATGAATATTTGGGAGAGATAGATTGAAGTATCTACCTCTTGAAGCATGAATCGATCTGAATCGAAGACGCATCCTCAGACCCGTCCTCTACGAGTACACACTTGGGAGCTTGAAGGTGAAGCTTGAATCCTCTTGGTGACTACTAGACCGCCAAAGAACCCTTTCTCTCTCTCTCTCTCTCTCTCTCTCTCTCTCTCTCTCTCTCTCTCTCTCTCTCTCTCTCTCTCTCTCTCTCTCTCTCTCTCTCGATTTCTCTAGCCCTCAATGGAAGAACTAGAGGGAATATAGTGAATAGCTAATGTTTCCTTTTGTCTTGGGAGGCTCTCACCCAAATGCCTCTATTTATAGGCTTTAGGTGAGGTTTAGAGGTTTGAGACCGTCAGACACATGTTTCGATCGACACTACCTAGGTGTCGATCGCCACCTAGGTGTCGATCGACACTACCAAGGTGTCGATCGACAGCCCACGCGCGAATTGTGTCGATCGACACCCCACACGTGGACAACATTCCTATTCCATCCATAACCCTTGGACCTCTTGAGTCCCATCGAGTTGCTTCGGGTCTTGCTCATGGCGTGTGACCCTGTAGGCCCGTGACCTGTTGGCAGATCGGCGTGAAATATCATTTCACTCAATCCATCATTTGTGGCCTCTAGTAAGACGTAGTTATTATCCAATGTCCACGAGGTATCGATCGGTTTGATATCTCCTCTCTATCATCTGTATCACCAACCCTTTGTTTGCTTTAAGACGTATACGATCGAAATGAGGCATAGAGCCCTGATCCTCATCGACTTGATCGAGTTCCTTGATCTAGAGATGACTGATACGTATCTGGTGTGGCCACACACTTCCTCAGTCATGCTCATCAAGGGGCCCAAAACTATACCCTTCACCACATCTCACCGTGGGGAAACAAATCCCTTCGGACGCAATGTGCGCTCCCACTATAGTCTGTCCAAGAGCAAACGATGTCCATTATGACTACCCTATTACAGGCAGCGTTAGGACATGTCAAACTAATGGAGTGACGTGCATGTGAGCCACTCGCTCCAAGGTCTTAAGTTAGTGATCACACGACGACAGAATATGCGTTGGTGACTTAATCTATGCGCCATACTCCAAGTCAGGTATGACTTTGGTAATCCTATTACCTAAATCAGTAGAACTTTATCTTAAGTCATCCTCAAGCTAATCACTTATAGATAAGTATACGACTAGAGCTTGGTCAAGCATAATTTCATAGTATCTAAAGGTTCTACTATTAGTGATGATACACTCAATGATTTTAGATGAAATTATCGTTTGAATCATTATTACAACACAATAATAAAGAAAATGTCTTTCATTGCTTAATAGAGAAGATTACATAGAAAATACTTGGACTAGGTCACTAGCTCTAACACTTATCAGATAAATCCGAGAAAATTAGTATTTAAATCTAGGTAATTTTGTGTAATTATATGTGTAACATTCAAATAACTGCTCATTTAAATTTTTTGGGGAACGAGGGGTCCAAATATAATGCAGTGGAAGCAAAATTAAACATCGTTCCTTCATGAGATCTTGCAATTTACTAGATTTGATTAATTGGGAAATCCAAATTTATACCTTTTTTGATCCAGCTTTATTTTCACTCGAATCAGCAATTGAGACGTTACCCGTCCTCTACTAGTATCCACACGGATGCGCCTTACTTCGAAACCCATACGAGAATGACCAGCTATTCTCTGTGACTTTTTGGTGAAAAACAAAATATCGCATAAAAGCATATATTTTCTGTAAAGAAGCGATGCTTATATAGGCTTTAGGGTTTGGTTTACTATTTTCGGAAATCTGTTTTGCGTCGACCCACCACGGACCCTGCCAAGGGGACGTGGCCAATCTTCGCCACACCGAGGCCCCTTTTCCAGGGCGCCACGGCTCGTGGCCAATTCCTTGGATTCACCACGGGGCCATGGCAAATTGCTTGGTCATGATCTCGTGGCCAACCTTGCCACGGTCAACACCGAACCCTCCATGGCCTTGCCATGGTTCCCGCCATGGACACTTGGCCATTTCCACGGTCCGTAGGCCTTTAGCCTTTTGTCTCTTTCAACTTAATCTCCCACTGACTTCGGGTCGCATCCTTTGTGTGTGACCTTGAAGGCTCATGACTCAGTTGGCAGATTGGCGTGGAACCCCATCTCACCCTGTCCATCATAGGTGACCTCTAATAAGACATTATGATTACCCAATGAGCATGATGATCGACTGATTTGACTTAACATCATGTCATCTATATCATTATCTAGATATCCTAATTGATCATAAGGCATAGAGCCGTCATCCTTATTTAATCAATCATTGTTTCTTAATCTAGAGATGGCTGAGAATGATACCTCGTATCAGTAGCATGACCATGCGTTTCCTCTCAGTCATTCTTATAAAGTGGCCAAACAGATATCGTTCCCATACTGCAGTATGAGGGACAAATCCCTTAGCCGTCATCTGTATCACTCATGCAGGTGATAACATTTTTGTGCCCTAGTCCAATTGCTAGTAGTCTATGTATATTTATCATCGTTTGTAATAAATAAAACGGTTTTGTATTACTCATGTGTTGAAGTAATATGTTAAGCATGATCTGATTTATGACCACTAAAGTAGTAGAACCATAAATCTCTACGGATCACACTTAAAGAGTCCCTGGTCAATATACGCTTCAATTGAAGCGACCAGTATGAGGATGGTTCTCAATGATGTAGTTCTGCTTATCATAGGGTTGTGGGATCCCGGAATCATATCATAGATATTATGAGATGATTGATATCGGACGACCCGCTTTCAATAGTGTTTCATAGATTAAGCCATGAACATATTCAAATGCGATAGCTTGTCACGATATCCTTAGACCAAGGAGTCTTTGTGATTGATATGCGGTCGACGTACGGCTTTAACTTGCGCCTAACGCTTTCCGTAACAGGATTGCAATAACGGGCACGATTGGGTGGCGGAACGGATTGCATGAGTGACACTAAAGACGGCTAAGGGATTTATCCCTCGTACTACGGTATGGGAAAGATATCCGTTAAGGCCGCTTGATCGAGAGTGACTAAGAGAAAGAGCATGGCCATGCTAGTGATACGGGTTATCAGTTCTCATCCATCTCACATATCAAGTTACAATGATTGATTAAACAAGGATGACGACTCTATGCCTTGTGATCACATATTCTTAAGATTCTACGAGACATCATATATTCTCGTCTTTCTAATTCGGGCTCCCACTAGCTCTTGGACTTCCTCCAAGACCGTCATTGTGCTCGATTTTCCATCCTTCTAGTCTTTGAGTAGTAATTACAATTAATACTCGGTTCGTAGACCGGATAAAAAAATAATTACACTTTATGGGCTCGAATGAAAGAATAATTACACGCTAACACTAACGGTGTGCAAACCGTGAAAGCGATAAAATCTAATGGGCTACTAACGCATCATACATCTCATCACATCATCAAACATGTTATCACACAAACATGTTGTCAAATAATATGCAATTATTCCGGTTTTAATTTTGCCAAGTTGCTTGGTCTGGTTTATCGAAACTAGACCTTTTCGAAAAACGGTTTATCGAAACCGATCAAATTTAAAAGTTTTCGAAATATTGGATCGCGGGTTCATCCACGGACATAATCAACGTGCACTAACCAAATCGGGCCAAGCCCAATGGGCCGAAGCCCATTGGGCCGAGCCCAACATCACGGCTCGGTTTGGGCCTAGAAAAGCCCAAACCAAGCTTGACTCTCCTCTCGGCCTCGGCCTAGAGGAGGGATGGCCCCGGTCACCGCCGGCCTCTCCCAGCCTCCAGTGACCTCCGTCCGGTACCTCCGATCCGGCTCCCCGAGAATCCCTTCTCGGATCCGTCAAATCCAATAAAACCCGAAAAATTCTAAATTCAATATATTTTTCAAAAATACCATATTTCATGCAATTTTCCCAAAAAGCATTAAAAACATGTTATCAACAAATATGGCATGCAAATCATCATAAAACCGAAACAAGTTCAACAAGACAAAGATTAAGAGGGTTAACCACCCTCTGATACCACTGTATGGATTTGGAGCGTTCTTTAACATCGAGTTAGCGGAAGCATTTAACAAAAGAAACTCCAAACCTTTTCCAAGAACATGAACCACTAAATCCCAAGGCAAAATCTATTCCAGAGGAAATTTACCTTTAAGTCTTTGTTGAATCGATAAAGAAGAACTTTGTGATCTTCTTCCCTAGAGCAAGTCCACACCAAGGGGATGATCTTCAAGATCCTACACTTAATGCCTACTAGAACAATTAAGTGAAGAACAAGAGAGCAAAAGAGAGAGAGCAATAGGGGTGGCCGGCCAAGGAGAGAGAGAGAGAGAATGTGAGTTATGAGATTGTGTAATTAATCACAAGATATTTCTCTACTTCATCAACTCAAAAGCATTGCTCTAAACCCATACCCCTTAAATCACTCACCTCTTAATCAACTATCACCAACTAAGCATGGTGTGTTGTGGCCCCACCCTTGGACCCACCAAAGTGGCCGGCCATGTTGGGCTTGTTGGGCACAAAATGGACCCTTGTTGGACCGGTCACGTGACCTTACGGGCCGAGCCCAATGAGCTCGCCCATGTGGTTTCATGTCGTGCCCAAAAGTCGCCCGACCCTTTTTGTCGTTACTTATCAAACAAAGTCTGACGCGACATCGACGAAAAATCTCAATTTTCTCGATTCGCTAATTATTCTCTCAAACCGAACCTATGACCCAAAACCTTAAGTTTTGTCCATGTATTGCTCCTCAAGAAACATTAAGGTTTCCTTGTCTCAAGTTATCCGTCTTGTATGTGTTGACCCTCCAGGCTCATGCCACCGTTGGCAGATCGGCACAAAAGATCTCTCTTGTCCGATCCATCATAAGTGGTCTCTAGTAAGACGTTATGATTACCCAAGGTGCATGATAATCGATGATTCAATTTAACCTTGTGCGTACAAGTCACTATCCTATTATCTCTAGATATCCCGATTGATCACAAGGCATAGAGTCGTCATCCTTGTTTAATCAATCATTGTTACTTGATATGTAAGATGGGTGAGAAGTGATAACCCGTATCACTGGCATGGCCATGCTCTTTCTCTCAGTCTCTCTTGATCAAGAGGCCTTTAACGGATATATTTCCCATACCGTAGTACGAGGGATAAATCCCTTAGCCGTCTTTCGTGTCACTCACGCAATCCGTTCCGCCACCCAATCATGCCCGTTATTGCAATCCTGTTACGGAAAGCGTTAAGCGCAAGTTAAAGCCGTACGTCGACCGCATATCGATCACAAAGACTCCTTGGTCTAAGGTCCTGACAAGCTATCGCATTTGAATATGTTCATGGCTTAATCTATGAAACACTATTGAAAGCGGGTCGTCCGATATCAATCATCTCATAATATCTATGATATGATTCCGGGATCCCACAACCCTATGATAAGCAGAACTACATCATTGAGAACCATCCTCATACTGGTCGCTACAATTGAAGCGTATATTGACGAGGGACTCTTTAAGTGTGATCCGTACAGATTTATGGTTCTACTACTTTAGTGGTCATAAATCAGATCATGCTTAACATATTACTTCAACACATAAGTAATACAAAGCCGTTTTATTTATTACAAACGATGATAAATATACATAGACTACTAGCAATTGGACTAGGGCACAAAAATGCTATCACCTGCATGAGTGATACAGATGACGGCTAAGGGATCCCTCGTTAAGTGTGATCCGTACAGATTTATGGTTCTACTACTTTAGTGGTCATAAATCAAATCATGCTTAACATATTACTTCAACACATAAGTAATACAAAACCGTTTTATTTATTACAAACTATGATAATTGTACATAGACATTTATACACTACTAGCAATAGGACTAGGGCACAAAAATGCTATCAATCTCCCACTTGCCCCTAGTTCCAATTTAAGTCCCAGTCTATACTCATTGACCTAACATGTTTATCATGTTTCGCTTGAGGAAGATCCTTGGTCAAGGGGTCGGCTGTGTTATCATCAGATGCAACGTAGTGGATCTTCACGTCACCTCTAGCAACTATGTCGCGGATGATGAGATACTTCCTGAGTACATGTTTGGATCTGTCATGTGCCCTGTGTTCCTTAACTTGCGCAATGACCCCGGTGTTGTCACAATATAATTCTACTAGGTTAGATGGGTTTTGAATTACACCTAACCCAGCAATGAAACTCCTGATCCATACAGCCTCTTTTGCCGCTTCCGATGCAGCAACGTACTCAGCTTCGGTCGTAGAGTCGGCAATGATGTCCTGCTTCTTGCTTTTCAAGCTGAATGCCCCATCGTTCAACATAAACACATATCCCAACTGACTCTTAAAATCATCGGGATCTGTTTGCAAACTAGCGTCGACAAATTCTTTGACGACTAGATCATCATTTCTTCCCCCGTATACAAGAAAAGCGTCTTTAGTTTTTCTCAAATATTTGAGAATCGCCTTGACGGCAATCCAGTGTTCCTCACCGGGTTTGGATTGATATCTACTGGTACATCTTAGGGCAAACGAGACATCCGGTCTCGTACATATCATGGCATACATTATGGACCCTATAGCCGAAGCATATGGGATCTCATTCATTCTTGCTAGCTCTGCAGGTGCCTCAGCACACTGCTTCTTGCTAATCTTTATGCCATGACGCATGGGCAGCAGTCCTTTGTTTGAATTATGCATTGAGAATCTTCTCAGCACTTTGTCTAAATAGGTGCTTTGAGTTAAGCTCAAGACCCGCTTGGCACGGTCTCTATATATCTTGATCCCCAATATGTAAGAGGTCTCGCCTAAGTCCTTCATTGTGAAACACTCACCTAACCAAGTCTTTGTTAAGAGCAAGGTAGGGACGTCGTTTCCAATGTGCAGTATGTCATCAACATAGAGCACCAAGAAGACTACTTTGCTCCCATCTGCCTTTTTACATACGCAAGGTTCATCATCGTTCTTGATGAAGCCAAACTGTTTCACAACTTCATCAAAACGCTGATTCCAACTCCGAGAAGCTTGCTTCAAACCATAAATCGATTTGAGCAACTTGTAAATCTTTCCCCTATTCTTAGGATCCTCAAAACCCTAAGGCTGGGACATATAAACGTCCTCAGCTAACCTCCCATTAAGGAAGGCGGTTTTGACGTCCATTTTCCATATCTCATAATTATGATAAGCTGCTACGGCTTCCAGCCTATGACTTTTACGTCAGGGGTTTGATCCACCAAGTCCCACACTTTATTATCTGACATGGATTGCATTTCTACCCTCATGGCTTCCAGCCATTTCTCAGAGTCGGTTCCGTCCAGGGCCTCTCGAAAGGTAGCTGGATCAGTGTCCACTAACACTAAATCATCACCTCCAGTTACTAGGAAACCGTATCTGATAGGTGCATGACTTATCCTTTCAGACCGACTTGGACCGTCCTCATTAACTATAGCTATTGGTTCTTGCTCAACGACCAATTCTGGCTCTACTTCTTCCAATGGGTCGTCCAGTGGTTCCTGAGTGACTATCTTATCTAGAACTTCATCAAGATGAACAGCCCTCCCACAGACTGTCTTGGAAATAAATTGCTTTTCCAAGAATGTCCCACCTCGGGTGACAAAAACTTTGTTTTCACTCGGTTTGTAGAAGTAGTATCCTTTTGTTTCTTTTGGATATCCGATTAAAGTGCACTTATCTTATCCGATGAAAGTTTTCGAAATATTGGATCGCGGGTCATCCACGGACATAATCAACGTGCACGAACGAAATCGGGCCAAGCCCAATGGGCCGATGGGCCGAGCCCAACATCACGGCTCGGTTTGGGCCTAGAAAAGCCCAAACCGAGCTTGCCTCTCCTCTCGGCCTCGGCCAAGAGGAGGGACGGCCCCGGTCACCGCCGGCCTTTCCCGGCCTCCGGTGACCTCCGTCCGGTACCTCCGATCCGGCTCCCCGAGAGTCCCTTCTCGGACCCGACAAATCCAATAAAATCCGAAAAATTCCAAATTCAATATATTTTCCAAAAGTAACATATTTCATGCAATTTTCCCAAAAAGCATTAAAAACATGTTATCAACAAATATGGCATGCACATCATCATAAAACCGAAACAAGTTCAACAAGACAAAGATTAAGAGGGTTAACCACCCTCTGATACCACTGTAGGGATTTGGAGCGTTCTTTAACATCGAGTTAGCGGAAGCATTTAACAAAAGCAACTCCAAACCTTTTCTAAGAACATGAACCATTAAATGCCAAGGCAAAATCTATTCCACAAGAAATTTACCTTTAAGTCTTTGTTGAATCGATAAAGAAGAACTTTGTGATCTTCTTCTCTAGAGCAAGTCTACACCAAGGGGATGATCTTCAAGATCCTACACTTAATGCCTACTAGAACAATTAAGTGAAGAACAAGAGAGCAAAAGAGAGAGAGAGAGCAATAGGGGTGGCCGGCCAAGGAGAGAGAGAGAGAGAGAATGTGAGTTATGAGAGTGTGTAATTAATTACAAGATATTTCTCTACTTCATCAACTCAAAAGCATGGGTCTAAAAGGTGTTGGTATGGGATAAAAGGTGTCATTACCCATACCCCTTAAATCACTCACCTCTTAATCAACAATCACCAACTAAGCATGGTGTGTTGTGGCCCCACCCTTGGTCCCACCAAAGTGGCCGGCCATGTTGGGCTTGTTGGGCTTGTTGGGCCTAAAATGGGCCCTTGTTGGGCCAGTCACGTGACCTCATGGGCCGAGCCCAATGGGCTCGCCCATGTGGTTTCGTGCCGTGTCCAAAAGTCGCCCGACCCTTTTTGTCGTTACTTATCAAACAAAGTCCGACGCGACATGGCCCAAAATCACAGTTTTCTCGATTCGCTAATTATTCTCTCAAACCGAACCTATGGCCAAAAACCTTAAGTTTTGTCCATGTATTGCTCCTCAAGAAACGTTAAGATTTCCTTGTCTCAAGTTATCCGTCTTGTATGTGTGTGACCTTCCAGGCTCATGCCACCGTTGGCAGATCGGCACAAAAGATCTCTCTTGTCCGATCCATCATAAGTGGTCTCTAGTAAGACGTTATGATTACCCAAGGTGCATGATGATCGATGATTCCATTTAACCTTGTGCGTACAAGTCACTATCCTATTATCTCTAGATATCCCGATTGATCACAATGTTAGGTTTGTGCCCTAGTCCAATATAATTCCTCAATGTATATTGTAACGGACATCATTATTCTACATAATAAAAGGCATAATATTACTAATGTGTTGTAATATATCTAATGTGATTTGATCTATGTCATAATGTGTGTAACCACTTATAGTAGAACTATAGATCAGAAAGAATTGCATTCGATAAAGTCCCTGATCAGCTAAGCTTCTTCTGAAGCGATCAGTATGAGACTAACTCATTGTGATAATGCTCTACTGATCATGGCAAAGTGCGTGCTGGAGTTATATCATAGATACCATCAGGTCGATCATATCGGACAACCCGATTGTGAGTATGCTGCATAGATCCAGTCATGAGATACTCACATATCGTAGTTTGTGATTATATCCTAAGACCAAAGAAGTCTTTGTGTACACTATGTAACGAATACCTAAGTTTGACCTAGTCTAACGTTATCTGTAAAAGGGTAACTATAACTGTTGGGTCCCGGAGCATCCTAATTACGTTCATGGCAGCGGAAGCAACCTATAAACCGCCCCTAACCTGCGCAAGATCGACTACCAAGTTAGATCCTTAGGAAATCGAGTTTTCGGGTTTTACCAGAATCTGCCCGGCAGAAAACCGAGACTTTGAAGCTCTATATCTCGAGCTACAGATCTCCAATTGCTTAGATTCTTTTTGGAGATTAAACCTCAGCCAATTCCCTACATCTTTTGTGTTTTGCTCTAAACCCAGTTCGGACAAGAAGACCTCCGTCTGGAGCAATACATTTTTCCCTTCTCGCTGGACAGACTCTGCGGACCAGTCTGCTTCTCGGCCTTGTATCTCCTAAACCAGCGCTCTTTTTAAAAATCAATATTTCAAAAGAGTTGTAGCCCTTGGACCTATCTTTCCAATGCCGCAAGTTTCAGGTCAATCGGAGCTCGGACGAAGTTGCTATGGCTCACGCATTGTCGGTCATCGGAACTGGACAATCTGGACAGTTTCTCCATTTTGCATTTAGTCTTCGTTGAATCGATAAAGAAGAACGTTCGGATCTTCTTCTCTAAAGCAAGTCCACACCAAGGGGATGATCTTGATGGTCCCTCACTTAATTGCCTACTAGAACAATTAAATGAAGAACAAGAGAGCAAAGAGAGGAGAGAGTGTTGTGAGAGTTGTGTGATTCTTGAATTAATGAATGAATGCTAGATATTTCAATTCATCATCCAACAAGCATGGGTCAAAAGTGATTGGTATTGGCTTAAAGGTGCTTTAACCCATACCCCTTAAATCACTCACCTCTTAATCCACAATAACCAACTAAGCATGGTGTTGTGTGGCCCCCACACATGGACCCACCATGTGGGCCGGCCATGAGGTCTTGTTGGGCCCTTAATGGGCCGGCCATGAGGCTTCATGGGCCGAGCCCAATGGGCCCTCCCGTGTTGTCTCATGCCGTGTCCAAAAATCGCCCGACCCTTTTGTCGTCACTTATCAAACAAAGTCCGACGCGATATCGACGAAAAACTCAATTTTTCTCGATTCGCTAATTATTCTCTCAAACCGAACCTATGGCACAAAACCTCCAGTTTTGTCCATATATTACTCCTCAAGAAACATCAATGTTTCCTTGTCTCAAGTTATCCGCCTTGTATGTGTGTGACCCTCTAGGCTCATGCCACCGTTGGCAGATCGGCGCAAAAGATCGCTCTTGCCCGATCCATCATAAGTGGTATCTAGTAAAACATTATGATTACCCAAGGTGCATGATGATCGATGATTCAACTTAACCTTTGTGCGTACAAGTCACCATCCTGTTATCTCTAGATATCCCGATTGATCACAAGGCATAGAGTCGTCTCCCTTGTTCAATCAATCATTGTTACTTGATATGCGAGATGGTTGAGAACTGATAACCCGTATCATTGGCATGGCCATGCTCTTTCTCTCAGTCAGTCTCCATCAAGAGGTCTTCTAACGGATATCTTTCCCATACCGTAGTATGAGGGATAAATCCCTTAGCCGTCTTTCGTGTCACTCATGCAACCCGTTCCGCCACCCAATCATGCCCTTTATAGCAATCCTTTTACAGAAAGCGTTTGGCGCAAGTTAAAGCCGTACGTTCATTGCATAGTGATCACAAAGACTCCTTGGTCTAAGGATGCCGTGACAAGCTATCGCATTTGAATATGTTTATGGCTTAATCTATGAAAACACTATTCAAAGCGGGTCGTCCGATATCAATCACCTCATGATATCTATGATATGGTTCCAGGATCCCTCATCCCTATGACAAGTAGAACTACGTCATTAAGAACCATCCTCATACTGGTCGCTTCTTAGGAAGCATGTTTTGACCAGGGACTCGTTAAGTGTGATCCGTACAGATTTATGGTTCTACTACTTTAGTGGTCATAAATCAGATCATGCTTAACATATTACTTCAACACATAAGTAATACAAAGCCGTTTTATATATATGTTACAAACGATGATAATGTACATAGACGTTTACAAGCTAATAGCAATTGGACTAGGGCACAAATGCTACCAATCTCCAACTTGACCCTAGTTCCAATCTAAGTCCCAGTCTATACCCATTGACCTAACATGTTTATCATGTTTTGCTCGTGGAAGAGCCTTGGTCAAGGGGTCGGCTGTGTTATCATCAGTTGCAACGTAGTGGATCTTCACGTCACCTTTTAGCAACAATGTCGCGGATGATGTGATACTTTCTGAGTACATGTTTGGATCTGTCATGTGCTCTGGGTTCCTTAGCTTGTGCAATGGCCCTGGTGTTGTCACAATATAAGTCTACTGGATTAGATGGGTTTTTAATTACACCTAACCCAGCCATGAAACTCCTGATCCATACAGCCTCTTCTCCCGCTTCGGATGCGACAATGTACTCAGCTTCGGTTGTAGAGTCGGCAATGGTGTCCTGCTTCTTGCTTTTCAGCTGAAAGCTCCACCGTTCAACATAAACATATAACCCAACTGACTTTTTAAGTCATCGGGGTCTGTCTGGAAAACTAGCGTCAACATATCCTTTGACGACTAGATCATCATTTCTTCCCCCGTATACAAGAAAAGCGTCTTTGGTTTTTCTCAAAAATCGAGAATCGCCTTGACGGCAATCCAATGTTCCTCACTGGGTTCGGACTGATGTCTACTGGTACAGCTTAGGGCAAACGAGACATCCGGTCTCGTACATATCATGGCACACATTATGGACCCTATAGCCGAAGCATATGGGATCTCATTCATTCTTGCTAGCTCTGCAGGTGTCTCAGCACACTACTTCTTGCTTAGCTTTATGCCATGACGCATGGGCAGCAGTCCTTTCTTTGAATCTAGCATCGAGAATCTTCTCAATATTTTGTCTATGTAGGTGCTTTGACTTAAGCCCAAGACCCGCTTGGCACGGTCTCTATATATCTTGATCCCCAAGATGTAAGAGGCCTCGCCTAAGTCCTTCATTGCGAAACACTCACCTAACCAAGTCTTTGTTAAGAGCAAGGTAGGGACGTTGTTTCCAACGAGCAGTATGTCATCAACATAAAGCACCAAGAAGACTACTTTGCTCCCATCTGCCCTTTTATATATACGCAAGGTTCATCATCGTTCTTGATGAAGCCAAACTGTTTCACAACTTCATCAAAACGTTGATTCCAACTCCGAGATGCTTGCTTCAAACCATAAATTGATTTGAGCAACTTGCAAATCTTTCCCTTATTCTTAGGATCCTCAAAACCCTCAGGCTGGGACATATAAACGTCCTCAGCTAACCTCCCGTTGAAGAAGGCGGTTTTGACGTCCATTTGCCATATCTCAAAATTGCTACGGCAAGTAGAATGCGGATAGATTTGACCATAGCTACAGGAGAAAAGGTCTCTTCATAGTCAATTCCGTGGATTTGCTTATAACCTTTTGCTACCAGTCTTGCTTTATAGGTCTGAGGTTTGCCATCCATGTCCATCTTTATTTTAAAGATCCATTTACACCCAATGACTTTTACGTCAGAGGTTTGATCCACCAAGTCCCACACTTGATTATCTGACATGGATTGCATTTCTTCCCTCATGGCTTCCAGCCATTTCTCAAAGTCGGTTCCGTCCTTATTAACTATAGCTATTGGTTCTTGCTCAACGACTACTTCTGGTGGGTCGTCCAGTGGTTCCTGAGTGACTATCTCATCTAGAAATTTATTAAGATGAACAGCCCTCCCACTGACTGTCTTGGAAATAAATTCTTTTTCCAAGAATGTCCCACCTCGATTATGAATGCGGCCGTTTGCAGAGCGTAACCCCAGATGGAGATCGGGAGATCAGTGAGACTTAACATCGATCGAACCATATCAAACAATGTCCGATTCCTTCGCTCGGACACACCATTGAGTTGCGGTGTTCCTGGCGGAGTCCACTGAGATAGTATTCCACTTTCTGTAAGAAACTCTTCGGATAAGTATTCTCCACCCCGATCAGAACGGAGTGCCTTGATACTTTTTCCGAGTTGGTTTTCTACTTCAGTCCTAGACTCCTTGAATTTGTCAAAGGCTTTGGACTTATGTCTTATGAGATAGACATAATCATATCTACTGAAATCATCAGTAAACGTGATAAAGTAGCCTAAACCACATCTGGCTGGTGTACTCATTTGGTCCACATACGTTTGAATGTATTAGACCTAATAGATCACCTGCCCTCTTACCTAAACCAGTGAAGGGCGTTTCAGTCATCTTGCCCATTAAACAAGATTCACATCTATCAATCGTTTGGTATTCGAATTGACTTAGAAGTCCGCGCTTATGAAATGCTGAGATGCGTTTCTCATTTATGTGACCTAGATGACAATGCCAGATTAGAGTTTGGTCTAAATCATTAGCTTTAAACCTCTTAGGTAGAACAAGGTTAACAGAACCCACGGCAGTTGCGGTAACTCTCACGTTGTTCCCAACTCTTAGGTCCACCTCGCTTTCCCAATATCTCTTCTACTATTCTACACTTGTATATCCGTACAGACATGAGACCCAACTCTAGTGTCTAGTACCCAAGTATTTATCGTAGAAAGATATAGCTCTAATGGAATACCTGATGAAGTAGCGGCCCCACCGCCCTTCATCTGATCCTCCTTCAGCTGCTGACAGTCTTTCTTCCAGTGACAAGGCTTTTGGCAGTAGAAACAGACCGACTCCTTTGCCTTCCCCTTGCCTTTTATGGGCATGGAAGGTTTAGGAACAAATGGTCTGATCTTCCTTGCCAGGTGCATTGGGCCTTTACCCTTGCCACCACCAGCTTTGAAGCTGGATCCCTTCATACGTAGGACGTATGGACCTACGGAGCTGCCTGCTGACATCTTGCAGGCAATGAGTTCTCGGAGAACAGTGTATTTTTCAATACGTACTTTCTCTTTGAACATATCCTTGATCTGCGCAAACATTTCAAACGGATCATGGGATAGCTCCATAAACTGCTTCTGGAGGTCCGCCTCCATGCAGCCCAGCATGACACACGCAACGTCGATAGAGTCGTTAAGGTGTTTCTGGTACGCATCCTTAACGACCCTCGTTGCGTTGGCAGCTGGCTCCACCGGGATAGCCTTATCAAGGACGTACTCCCTGCGTTCCAACTTTAACACAAGTCGTAAATTTCTGTCCCAGTCTAGATAATTTGTCCCGTTGAGTTTACACTTTTCGAGTATAGTCCTCAACGACAAATTAGACGAGTTTGTTGAATTACTAGCCATTTCTACACGAAGAAAGTAAATTTAATCAGAAAAGTTGAATAAATTTACGAAGATCCAAATTAAACGCCAACCATAAGATTCTAAGGTTTAGAATCTTAAACCAAGATCCCTTATTCGTCATTTGAAGTACGCTAAGGCGCACCGCTCCAATTGACTTATTTAGGTAGGACGTCCGTCCAATTACAACCCGTGTAACTCTTAGTCAGGGTATGTGCAAAAACACACGGCTTACCCTTCCGATGCCCCAGCTCGACCTCAGGCCAAGAATCGTGGTCGAGTCAACCAACCTTCACTAACGAGTTAACTTTGTGCAGATGCTCCGCTAAGGCGCACGACATCCCACAAAGTTTACCATTCCCATCTAGAACCCATTCGATCGATGCTCCGCTAAGGCGCACGACACCGATAAAATGTTTCTACATGGGTGTGAATTTGGGTGGCATCTCACTTGACTCAAATTAGCTTGTAAATTGGTTGTGCTTAATAATTCGAAAGTATTTGGTACAATTACGAACCCGTCATCAACAACCCGTGTTGTGACGTTTCTAATTGTATCACATACTATCTTCATTTGAATCCGTCATTTGCAACCCGTGCAAACACGTTTCAAATTTGAACTCATCAATCACAACCCGTGCGATGATAGTTCACAACGCTTTAAACATGCAAACAATTAAAGTTGATTTTAATCTTTGCATGTGAGGTAATGGCTTATAAACTTATAAGCTAATCATGCAAGCATGTTATTAATTAAATAATTCAAGCAAGCATTCATAAAGCGTTAAATATGCATTTTATAGCCCATCCTAAACTTAGGATTCTACGAGTCTTCACATATTCTCGTCTTTCTCATTCGGGCTCCCACTAGCTCTTGGACTTCCTCCAAGACCGTCATCGTGCTCGATTTTCCATCCTTCTCGTCTTCGAGTAATAATTACAATTAATACTCGGTTCGTAGACCGGATAAAAAAATAATTACACTTTATGGGCTCGAATAAAAGAATAATTACACGCTAACACTAACGGTATGCAAACCGTGAAAGCGATAAAATCTAATGGGCTACTAATGGATCATACATTTCATCACATCATCCAACATGTTATCACACAAACATGTTATCAAATAATATGCAATAATTCTGATTTTAATTTTGCCAAGTTGCTTGGTCGGGTTTATCGAAACTAGACCTTTTCGAAAAACGGTTTATCGAAACCGATTAAATTTTGAAAGTTTTCGAAATATTGGATCGCAGGTTCGTGACACGGATCAAACACCACGCACGAACCAAGTCGGGCCAAGCCAATGGGCCGAAGCCCCATTTGGCCGAGCCCAACTATGCACGGCCCGGTTTTGGGCCTTGGAAGGCCTAAACCGGCCTTGCCGCCACTCTCGGCCTCACCCGAGAGTGGGAACGGGCTCGGTCACCGCCGGCCTCCCCGGCCTCCGGTGACCTCCGTTCGGTACCTCCAATCCGGCTCCCCGAGAGTCCCTTCTCGGACCCGACAAATCCAATAATTTCCGAAAAATTCCAAATTCAATATATTTTCAAAAATAACATATTTCATGCAAATATCCCAAAAAGCATTAAAACCATGTTATCAACAATTATGGCATTTGTATCATTACAAAACCGAAATAACATACAAGGATCTCGGAGTGGTAGACCGGCTCTGATACCACTGTTGGGTCCCGGGGCATCCTAATTACGTTCATGGCAGCGGAAGCAACCTATAAACCGCCCCTAACCTGCGTAAGATCGACTACCAAGTTAGATCCTTAGGAAATCGAGTTTTCGGGTTTTACCAGAATCTGCCCGGCAGAAAACCGAGATTTTGAAGCTCTATATCTCGAGCTACAGATCTCCAATTGCTTAGATTCTTTTTGGAGATTAAACCTCAGCCAATTCCCTACATCTTTTGTGTTTTGCTCTAAACCCAGTTCGGACAAGAAGACCTCCGCCTGGAGCAAAACATTTTTCCCGTCTCGCTGGACAGACTCTGCGGACCAGTCTGCTTCTCGGCCTTGTATCTCCTAAACCAGCGCTCTTTTTGAAAATCAGTATTTCACAAAAGTTGTAGCCCTTGGACTTATCTTTCCAACGCCGCAAGTTCCAGGTCAATCGGAAATCGGATGAAGTGGCTAGGGCTCACGTATTGTCGGTCATTGGAACTGGACAATCTGGACAGTTTCTCCATTTTGCATTTAGTCTTCGTTGAATCGACAAAGAAGATTGTTCGGATCTTCTTCTCTAAAGCAAGTCCACACCAAGGGGATGATTTTGATGATCCCTCACTTAATTGCCTACTAGAACAATTAAATGAAGAACAAGAGAGCAAAGAGAGGAGAGAGTGTTGGGAGAGTTGTGTGATTCTTGAATTAATGAATGAATGCTAGATATTTCAATTCATCATCCAACAAGCATGGGTCAAAAGTGATTGGTATGGACTTAAAGGTGCTTTAACCCATACCCCTTAAATCACTCACCTCTTAATCCACAATAACCAACTAAGCATGGTGTTGTGTGGCCCCCACACATGGACCAACCATGTGGGCCGGCCGTGAGGTCTTGTTGGGCCCTTAATGGGCCGGCTATGAGGCTTCATGGGCCGAGCCCAATGGGCCCTCCCGTGTTGTCTCATGCCGTGTCCAAAAATCGCCCGACCCTTTTGTCGTCACTTATCAAACAAAGTCCGACGCGATATCGACGAAAAACTCAATTTTTCTCGATTCGCTAATTATTCTCTCAAACCGAACCTATGGCACAAAACCTCCAGTTTTGTCCATATATTACTCCTCAAGAAACATCAATGTTTCCTTGTCTCAAGTTATCCGCCTTGTATGTGTGTGACCCTCTAGGCTCATGCCACCGTTGGCAGATCGGTGCAAAAGATCGCTCTTGCCCGATCCATCATAAGTGGTATCTAGTAAAACATTATGATTACCCAAGGTGCATGATGATCGATGATTCGACTTAACCTTTGTGCGTACAAGTCACCATCCTGTTATCTCTAGATATCCCGATTGATCACAAGGCATAGAGTCGTCTCCCTTGTTCAATCAATCATTGTTACTTGATATGCGAGATGGCTGAGAACTGATAACCCGTATCATTGGCATGGCCATGCTCTTTCTCTCAGTCAGTCTCCATCAAGAGGCCTTCTAATGGATATCTTTCCCATACCGTAGTATGAGGGATAAATCCCTTAGCCGTCTTTCGTGTCACTCATGCAACCCGTTCCGCCACCCAATCATGCCCTTTATAGAAATCCTCTTACAGAAAGCGTTTGGCGCAAGTTAAAGCCGTACGTTCATTGCATAGTTATAACAAAGACTCCTTGGTCTAAGGATGCCGAGACAAGCTATCGCATTTGAATATGTTTATGGCTTAATCTATGAAAACACTATTCAAAGCGGGTCGTCCGATATCAATCACCTCATGATATCTATGATATGGTTCCAGGATCCCTCATCCCTATGACAAGTAGAACTACGTCATTAAGAACCATCCTCATACTGGTCGCTTCTTAGGAAGCATGTTTTGACCAGGGACTCGTTAAGTGTGATCCGTACAGATTTATGGTTCTACTACTTTAGTGGTCATAAATCAGATCATGCTTAACATATTACTTCAACACATAAGTAATACAAAGCCGTTTTATATATATGTTACAAACGATGATAATGTACATAGACGTTTACAGGCTAATAGCAATTGGACTAGGGCACAAATGCTACCAATAACGGCTTCGATTGCCTTTGATATTGATTGCACTAGTTAACTCGAAAGACATCTGAGGGATTTATCACTCATACTTCGGTATGAGAAAGTTATCCGTTTAGGCCACTTGATGAGTATGACTGAAGAAAGAGCACGGTCGTGCAGGTGATACCTTAGTATCAGTTTTCAGTCATCTCAGATATCAAGAAACAGTGATTGATAAATTAGGATGACCATTCTATGCCTATTGATCAATCTGGATATCGGTTTGATAAAAGGACAGTGACATGTACGATAACAGGTTAAGTCGAATAATCGATAATCACGAACATTGGATAATCATAATGTCTTGCTAGAGGCCACTTATGATGAAAATGGTAAAATAGTAATTTTACCAGTCTGCCAATTGCTCGTGAGCCTAGAGGGTCACACGCATTAAGCACGAAGCATGACAATTAATTATGGATGAAAATTGAGAACAATTTGGTAGATTTCTGGCCTAAGGTTTTAACCAGACGGTTGTAAAAATCAATTCGAGGAAAATAAACCGTTTCGTCTAAACCGAAATTATAACTCAATTTAATGGGTTTGATTTGGGTTTTGGTCAAACGGGCTTAAAGCCCATTTAGGAATTTAAGTGATGAATGGGAACAAATGAAAATAGAGGGCTTATGGAGGATGGATATGCAATTTTGATTTGAAAATTTCAATTTTATTTTTTCAAATTAAAATTCCAATATTTTCATAACTTCCTCTAATTTATAGCAACCACTCCCATCTTCCTCCCCCCTTCTAGCCCGACTTCTCTCTCTCTTTTCTTCTTTCATTGTTGTCAAGCTTCTCTCAAATTCATAGCAAAAAGTTTGAGTGAAAAACCTTCTTCGGTTGTGGTGCTTGTGTGGACCTAATACAGAAACACTAAGCTTGTGTTTTCATCGATTAGAAGAGATAATTTTCAGATTCAAAAAGGTATATATAACATGTTGAATTTAAATTAAGATCAAGCTTTGCATCGATCACCACGGTTACATAACGTCTGCTGCATGATATTTATCGATTGGAACCCGTGGTGATCTCTTTCACCCAAGGCATAGAGTCGTCATCCTTATTTAATCAATCATTATTACTTGATATGTGAGATGGCTGAGAACTGATAACCTGTACCACTGGCATGGCCATGCTCTTTCTCTTAGTCACTCTCGATCAAGAGGCCTTCAACAGATATCTTTCCCATACCGTAGTACGAGGGATAAATCCCTTAGCGTCTTTCGTGTCACTCATGTAATCCGTTCCGCCACCCAATCATGCCCGTTATTGCAATCCTGTTACGGAAAGCGTTAGGCGCTAGTTAAAGCCGCACGTACGTTGCATAGCGATCACAAAGACTCCTTGGTCTAAGGATATCGTGACAAGCTATCGCATTTGAATATGTTCATGGCTTAATCTACGAAACACTATTCAAAGTGGGTCGTCCAATATCAATCACCTCATGATATGATTCTGGGATCCCTCATCCCTATGACAAGTAGAACTACGTCATTGAGAACCATCCTCATACTGGTCGCTTCTATTGAAGCGTATATTGACCAAGGACTCGTTAAGTGTGATCCGTACAGATTTATGGTTCTACTACTTTAGTGGTCATAAATCAAATCATGCTTAACATATTACTTCAACACATAAGTAATACAAAGCTGTTTTATTTATTACAAACTATGATAATTGTACATAGACATTTATAGACTACTAGCAATAGGACTAGGGCACAAAAATGCTATCAATCTCCCACTTGCCCCTAGTTCCAATCTAAGTCCCACTCTATACCCATTGACCTAACATGTTTATCATGTTTCGCTTGAGGAAGATCCTTGGTCAAGGGGTCGGCTGTGTTATCATTAGATGCAACGTAGTGGATCTTCACGTCACCTCTAGCAACTATGTCGCGGATGATGTGATACTTCCTGAGTACATGTTTAGATCTGTCATGTGCCCTGGGTTCCTTAACTTGCGCAATGGCCCCGGTGTTGTCACAATATAATTCTACTGGGTTAGATGGGTTTTGAATTACACCTAACCCAGCCATGAAACTCCTGATCCATACAGCCTCTTTTGCCGCTTCTGATGCAGCAATGTACTCAGCTTCAGTCGTAGAGTCGGCAATGGTGTCATGCTTCTTGCTTTTCCAGCTGAATGCTCCACCGTTCAACATAAACACATATCCCAACTGACTCTTAAAATCATCGGGATCTGTCTGGAAACTAGCGTCGACAAAATCCTTTGACGACTAGATCATCATTTCTTCCCCCGTATACAAGAAAAGTGTCTTTGGTTTTTCTCAAATATTTGAGAATCGCCTTGACGGCAATCCAGTGTTCCTCACCGGGTTTGGATTGATGTCTACTGGTACAGCTTAGGGAAAACGAGACATCCGGTCTCGTACATATCATGGCATACATTATGGACCCTATAGCCGAAGCATATGGGATCTCATTCATTCTTGCTAGCTCTGCAGGTGTCTCACAACACTGCTTCTTGCTAAGCTTTATGCCATGACGCATGGGCAGCAGTCCTTTCTTTGAATTATGCATTGAGAATCTTCTCAACACTTTGTCTATATAGGTTCTTTGACTTAAGCCCATGACCCGCTTAGCACGGTCTCTATATATCTTGATCCCCAAGATGTAAGAGGTCTCGCCTAAGTCCTTCATTGTGAAACACTCACCTAACCAAGTCTTTGTTAAGATCAAGGTAGGGACGTCGTTTCCAATGAGCAGTATGTCATCAACATAGAGCACCAAGAAGACTACTTTGCTCCCATCTGCCTTTTTATATACGCAAGGTTCATCATTTTTCTTGATGAAGCCAAACTATTTCACAACTTCATCAAAACGCTGATTCCAACTCCGAGAAGCTTGCTTCAAACCATAAATCGATTTGAGCAACTTGCAAATCTTTCCCTTATTCTTAGGATCCTCAAAACCCTCAGGCTGTGACATATAAACGTCCTCAGGTAACCTCCCATTAAGGAAGGCGGTTTTGACGTCTATTTGCCATATCTCATAATTATGATAAGCTGCTACGACAAGTAGAATGCGGATAGATTTGACCATTGCTACTAGAGAAAAGGTTTCTTCATAGTCAATTCTGTGGAATTGCCTATAACCCTTTGCTACTAGTCTTGCTTTATAGGTCTGAGGTTTTCCATCCATGTCTACCTTTATTTTAAAGATCCATTTCCACCCTATGACTTTTACGTGAGGGGTTTGATCCACCAAGTCCCACACTTGATTATCTGACATGAATTGCATTTCTTCCCTCATGGCTTCCAGCCATTTCTCAGAGTCGGTTCCATCCAGGGCCTCTCGAAAGGTAGCTGGATCATTGTCCACTAACACTAAATCATCACCTCCAGTTACTAGGAAACCGTATCTGATAGGTGCATGACTTATCCTTTCAGACCGCCTTGGACCGTCCTCATTAACTGTAGCTATTGGTTCTTGCTCAACGACCACTTCTGGTTCTACTTCTTCCAATGGGTCGTCCAGTGGTTCCTGAGTGACTATCTTATCTAGAACTTCATCAAGATGAACAGCCCTCCCACTGACTGTCTTGGAAATAAATTCCTTTTCCAAGAATGTCCCACCTCGGGCGACAAAAACTTTGTTTTCGCTCGGTTTGTAGAAGTAGTATCCTTTTGTTTGTTTTGGATATCCGACGAAAGTGCACTTATCTGATCTCGGTTCAAGCTTGGTTGTAAGCAACCGTTTTACATAAGCCTCGCAACCCCAGATTTTTAGGAAGGACAAAACGGGTTCCTTCCCGTACCATTTCTCGAATGATGTCCCTTCCACTGCTTTCGACAGAGCCCTGTTTATCATGAATGCGGCCGTTTGTAGAGCGTAACCCCAGAAGGAGATCGGGAGATCAGTAAGACTTAACGTCCTCAGCTAACCTCCCATTTTTGTGCCCTAGTCCAATTTCTAGTAGTCTATAAATGTCTATGTATATTTATTATCGTTTGTAATAAATAAAACGACTTTGTATTACTTATGTGTTGAAGTAATATGTTAAGCATGATCTGATTTATAACCACTAAAGTAGTAGAACCATAAATCTGTACGGATCACACTTAACAAGTCCCTGGTCAATATACGTTTCAATTGAAGGGACCAGTATGAGGATGGTTCTCAATGATGTAGTTCTGCTTATCATAGGGTTGTGGGATCCCGAAATCATATCATAGATATCATGAGGTGATTGATATCGGACGACCCACTTTGAATAGTGTTTTATAGATTAAGCCATGAACATATTCAAATGTGATAGCTTGACACGATATCCTTAGACCAAGGAGTCTTTGTGATCAATATGTGGTCGACGTACGGCTTTAACTTGCGCCTAATGCTTTCCGTAACAGGATTGCAATAACGGGCATGGTTGGGTGGCGGAACGGATTGCATGAGTGACACGAAAGATGGCTAAGGGATTGATCCCTCGTACTACGGTATAGGAAAGATATCCGTTAAAGGCCGGTTGATCGAGAGTGACTGAGAGAAAGAGCATGGCCATGCCAGTGATACGGGTTATCAGTTCTAAGCCATCTCACATATCAAGTAACAATGATTGATTAAACAAGGATGACGACTCTATGCCTTGTGATCAATCGGGATGCCTAGAGATAATAGGATAGTGACTTGTACGCACAAGGTTAAATCGAATTATCGATCATCATGCACCTTGGGTAATCATACTGTCTTACTAGAGACCACTTATGATGGATCGGGCAAGAGAGATCTCTTGCGTCGATATGCCAATGGTGGCATGAGCCTGGAGGGTCACACACATACAAGATGGATAACTTGAGACAAGGAAACCTTAACATTTCTTGAGGAGCAATACATGGACAAAACTGAAGGTTTTGGGCCATGGGTTCGGTTTGAGAGAATAATTAGCGAATCGAGGAAACTGAGATTTTCGTCGATGTCGCGTCGGACTTTGTTTGATAAGTAACGACAAAAAGGGTCGGATAACTTTTGGACACGGCACGCGACCACATGGGCGAGCCCATTGGGCTTGGCCCATGAGGTCACCTAGCCCGCCCAATAAGCCCAAGTGGCCGGCCACCTTGGTGGTTCAAAGGGTGGGGCCACACACCATGCTTAGTCGGTGTTTTTGATTTAGAGGTGAGTGATTTAAGGGGTTTAGGTAATGACTTGTCTTTAACCCATGCCTTCATCATTTGTCACTTTAATGACCCATGCCTTATGTGTTGATGAAGTAGACAAATGAAGAATTAATTCACACACTCTCACAACCCACTTTCTCTCTCATTGGCCGGCCACATTGTCTCTCTCCTCTCTTTTTGCTATCTTGTTCTTCACATATTAGTTCTAGTAGGCTCTTTGTGAAGAATCTTGAAGATCATCCTCTTGGTGTGGACTTGCTCCAGAGAAGAAGATCATATAGTTCTTCTTTCTTGATTCAACAAAGACTAAAAGGTAAATTTCTTGTGGAATAGATTTTGCCTTGAGATTTAATGGTTCATGTTCTTGGACAAGGTTTGGAGTTGCTTTTGTTTATGCTTCCGCTATCTCGATGATCTTGAACGCTCAAAAACCCTACAGTGGTATCAGAGCGTTGTTAACCCTCTTAATCTTCGTCTTGTTGAACTTTTTTCGGTTTTATGATGATTTGCATGTAATATTTGTTGATAACAAGTTTTTAATGCTTTTTGGGTAAATTGCATGAAATATGTTATTTTTGAAAAATATATTGAATTTGAAATTTTTCGGATTTTTATTGGATTTGTCGGGTCCGAGAAGGGACTCTCGGGGAGCCGGATTGGAGGTACCGAACGGAGGTCACCAGAGGCCGGCGAAGGCCGGCGGTGACCGGGGCCATCCCCCTTCTCGGCCGAGGCCGAGAAGGGAGGCAAGCTCGGTTTGGGCTTTCCTAGGCCCAAACCGAGTCGTGGTGTTGGGCTCGGCCCAATGGGCTTCGGCCCATTGAGCTTGGGCCCGACTTGGTTCGTGCACGTTGATTTTTTGTCCGTGGCATGAACCCGCGATCCAATATTTCAAAAACTTTCAAATTTGATCGGTTTCGATAAACCATTTTTCGAAAAGGTCTAGTTTTGATAAACCCGACCAAGCAACTTGGCAAAATTAAAACCGAAGTATTGCATATTATTTGATAACATGTTTGTGTGATAACATGTTGGATGATGTGATGAGATGTATGATGCATTAGTAGCCCATTAGAATTTTATCGCTTTCACGGTTTGCATAACGTTAGTGTTAGCGTGTAATTAACAGGATTGCAATAACGGGCATGATTGGGTGGCGGAACGGATTGCATGAGTGACACGAAAGACGGCTAAGGGATTTATCCCTCGTACTACGGTATGGGAAAGATATCCGTTAAAGGCCGCTTAATCGAGGGTCACACACATACAAGATGGATAACTTGAGACAAGGAAACCTTAACGTTTCTTGAGGAGCAATACATGGACAAAACTGAACGTTTTGGGTCATGGGTTCGGTTTGAGAGAATAATTAGCGAATCGAGAAAACTGAGATTTTCGTCGATGTCGCGTCGGACTTTGTTTGAAAAGTAACGACAAAAAGGGTCGGATAACTTTTGGACACGGCACGCGACCACATGGGCGAGCCCAATCCCATTGGGCTCGTCCCATGAGGTCACCTAGCTGGCCCAACAAGGGCCCAAATAAGGCCCAATAAGCCCAAGTGGCCGGCCACCTTTGTGGGTCCAAGGGTGGGGCCACACATCATGCTTAGTTGGTGTTGTTGATTAAGAGGTGAGTGATTTAAGAGGTTTAGGTAATGACTTGCCTTTAACCCATGCCTTCATCATTTGTCACTTTAATGACCCATGCCTTATGTGTTGATGAAGTAGACAAATGAAGAATTAATTCACACACTCTCACAACTCACTTTCTCTCTCATTGGTCGGCCACATTGTCTCTCTCCTCTCTTCTTGCTCTCTTGTTATTCACATATTAGTTCTAGTAGGCACTTTGTGAAGGATCTTGAAGATCATCCTCTTGGTGTGGACTTGCTCTAGAGAAGAAGATCATATAGTTCTTCTTTCTGGAATCAACAAAGACTAAAAAGTAAATTTCTTGTGGAATAGATTTTTCCTTGAGATTTAATTGTTCATGTTCTTGGACAAGGTTTGGAGTTGCTTTTGTTCATGCTTCCGCTATCTCGATGATCTTGAACGCTCCAAAACTCTACATCAGCCCGTTCCCAAGCCAATCATATTCTTTATTACTACCCTGTTACAGGTAACGTTAGGAGTACGTCAAACTTGAGTATTGACTGCATAGTAATCATAAATATTCCTTGGTTGTAAGGATACAATAATATACTACGCCAAATGAATATGCTCATGACTGCATTTATGCTACATATTCATATCATTTCGTCCAATATCATTTCCCAAATGATATATATCATCTAACTCCGATAATCTCAATACCAATGATCAGTAGAGCGTGATCATAAAGAGCTATCCTCGTACTGGTTACTTCTGATGAAGTTTAACCGACCAGGGACCCGTTAAGTGTAATTCATATAGATCTATAGTTCTACTATTAGTGATGACACACTCAACGATACATATCGAATTATACTTAACATATTACTACAACACCACAGTAATATAATGCCAATTTTATTTCATTGCAAATGATGATTCAATAAATACCGACATAATTTTGTATTGGAATAGTGCACAAATCGTACGAAATTAGGGATAATTTCGTGTAGATAACATAAATAGTTTTGATTCTTACATAGGTTATTTAGATTTTTTTTAACCTCTAGGTCACTTAAACATTTGGCCACAGCTTTCAAACGAAATTGGCCATAGCAGTTGCCGCTATCTACCCTTAACGTACATTTGTGAATCTGGCCCAATTTTGATTTCAACAAATTTTTATTTAATTATCTATGTTTTGGGCAAGGTGTTAAAAAAATGCTAAGCTGGCAACACTATGAGAGATTTTTTTTTGAAGTAAATCTGTATTTTATTTAATAACAGGGAAACTAACCCGGCATCTAGCCGGATAGATGAGTCAACGGTTGGTGGGACAAACCCCGCACCATAATCCCAACTATTGTTAGTTAAAGCATACTTAGCTAGCTCATGAGCCACCGAGTTACAAGACCTACATGAATAATAAATTGAAACCCCTACCCCTAACATGGAAAGAATCTGGCAACAGTCATAGATGATACCGCCAACCTTGTTCCTCTCTCGATTTCCCCGCTGTATATTGTTTACAACTTGTAGGCCATCTGATTCAATCACCTCTGTTGTTAGATGTCTCCCTTTCACCCATGAAACTGCTTCTATAACGCTCACGGCCTCCACCTCTTCTGGGAGGAGATGTCCCGTGAACCGTCTGCAGAGTCCCCCTACTAGCCGCCCTTCGGAGTCCCTGCATGCGAACCCTACACTCCAAAATCCTTTCTCTGTGTCCATACCTCCATCTACATTTATCTTCATAGCTCCCTCTGTGGGAGGACACCAAGGTGGTGTTGGCTCTCTTTGCCTTGCCTTGTACTGATTGTCCGTGGTCTAGACACTGTCCATAGTCTACAATATGCTTTCGCCCTTGCAACTACCCTTGATGGGTGAAACTCCTCCCCCTTCCAGTTGCATTGATTTCTTACTCCCCAGATGGCCTAGAAATAGAGTGCCACTAGGCTGGTTTCGTCTTCACCTTCCCCCCATGTTGCCCTGTCTGCCACCTTTGGACTTGTCCCCATTCTGAGGCCGTGAGTGTCAGAGAAGCACTTTCATGGGTGAAAGAGAGTCATCTAACAACAGTGGTGATTGAATCAGACTGCCTACAAGTTGTAAACAATATACGGGGGGGAAATCGAGAGAGGAACACGGTTGGAGGTATCATCTATGACTGTTGCCAGATTCTTTCCATGTTAGAGGTAGGGGTTTCAATTTCTTATGCATCTAAGTCTTGTAACTCGATGGCTCATGAGCTAGCTAAGTATACTTTAACTAACAATAGTTGGGATTATAGTGCGGGGTTTGTCCCACCAACCGTTGACTCAGCTGTCCGGCTAGATGCCAGGTTAGTTTCCCTTTAACTAAATAAAATACATATTTACTTCAAAAAAAAAAATTCTCTCATAGTGCTGTCGGCCTAGCATTTTTTTAACACCTTGCCTAAAACACGAATAATTAAATCAAAATTTGTTGAAATCAAAATTGGGTCAGATTCATAAATGTACGTTAAGAGTTGATGGCGGCAACTGCTATGGCCAATTTCGTTTGAAAGCTGTGTACGCGTACTTCGACGCGCGAGGAACAAAGCAATGATAGCAACCAACCACACAAACATTCCAAGCTCAAATATTAGTTCTCTGCTAATAGATAAAAGCAAACTGCCATCAAACCCAACATGTAAAATGGAGCTTCAGCATGTAAATTATACATTATACAAGAAAAAAGCTCAAAAATGAAGTATAAAACAAGCCAATTCACAAACGAGGAAATGAGCACAATAATCACATTGCAGTGGCTTACCCGAGAAGAGAAGAAATAGAGTAGTGACGAATAGTATAGCAACAGCAGTGTAGAGCTGAGTAGGGTGTGTATGATTTACAAAACTCCAAAATGAAATATAGAAGAGACCAAACCGAACCAACTATTTTGGACTGAGAAATGTCGAATTTTTTTACTTACTTTAAACATTGTTTTGATCATTAAATTAAGGGAAAATGACACTTTTCTGCACCTAAATATACACTTTTGACACTTTCATACCCTAACTTTTTTTTCTCTTTTTTCCATACCCGAATTTCATTTTGGGACAACTAGCCTTTTATATACTAAAAATGGCCCTAAATTTTTGTTCAATTCATGAGTATTTGGTTCAATTCATGGGTATTTTGGTTCAATTCATTTGTATTTTGGGAAAATGGTCCAGAAGTTCCCTGAATTTTTGTTCAATTCATGAGTATTTTGGAATTATTGTCCCAAAATGAAATTCAAGTATGGAAAAAAGAGAAAAAAAAATTTAGGGTATGAAAATGTTAAAAGTGTATATTTAGGTGCACAAAAGTGTTCTTTTCCCTTAAATTAAACTAGAGGAAGAAAGTATTCAATAATCTCTTGAAAAAGTAATTAAGAATCTCAATTTCTAAATGGAGCTGAAATTGCATTTCCTATCTGTTAATGAATTGTCAATACCAATATATATATGGATGGATATTCATTGTTGGGTATATATAAATACACAAAGCGAACGAAAACATTGTTAGTTTTCTGAATTCCAAATCACCGTAATAATCGGTCATGGCACTTGCTATTATGGGTTTGGAAACAGAAACTATCGTTTCATCTCCACCTCCTAGGATTCTTCGAATCAAAATCTTGGGTCCTCGTAAACCTTCGACTTTTCCTCAAGATGTTAACAAGAACAAAGAATCGGCAAAAGAACCAATCTCTCCGGCAAGCCTAGGTGGAAGGGATCATGTTCTGGTAATAAATATTGGTTCAAGAAAGAAATCAATCCCTCCTGTTGGCTATGGCGCTACATTTATACAAAGAAATCCGAAAAAGATCAACAAAGTCGTCTCTCCAATGACGCTGAGGAGGAGAAAAAGAAAAGGAGTTCCCAAAAGATCTTATTTGTGTTGAAATTTGGTTGGACTGTTACAAATTATAATTTCATAGGTCCTGATAAACCATAGGTAAAGAGCCATGTTTCTAGACTCATAAATCTTGGTTTAAAGCATATACAGACATTTAAGCTTATCAAAAAAAAATGTTCAATTGCTAATCATGAAATATTGTGAATCTTTCCCTAAATTTTAAGAGTTGAAGTTAGTATCTCGTCTTTAAAGGGACACTTCATCAGTTAAGCACTACATTCTTGTGATGAGATCAAATTTTCTACCAGTTAGGAAGGTTTATTAGGTAGATTAGTGTTACGGCCCATACAAATGGCCCATTTGGCCCATACAAATTGGGCCAAATTTGGCTCAACCCTCATGATCCATGGAGTGTTCTCTAGATCTTTCCCAAACTCCGTGGCATTTTCCAAAGTTGTAGATATATTTAGGAAAATCTCTAGAGTAATAATCCTAGCCCTCCAAAGTGTATTGTAAAAATAAATCTCCACCGTCCATTTGTGGGGAGTTTTACTCTAAATAGAAGTGGTGCCCAAATGGCCAAATCACTCAAGTCTTGTCAGCAAAATCTACTGGTAATACAAAGAGCTCTTACACATCTTTCTCTTGTTCTCAAATTTCCTTCCCTCTCTTTCGGGTTTTCTTGCTTTTCTCTTGTTCTTACATTATTTCGTGTAGGATCCGGGCTGACTTAGGGCGTGCACAAGGAGTGCTAATCACTTAAGTGTCGGACGTACCTCGAAAAGCTAAAGGGAAGCTCTTGGGTCGTCACGTTAGGGTTTGATGTAATTTTTTTTTAAAACTTAATATTCCATCAAACTTGAGATTCATTTATAAATTTGGTAATAATTCACATCCAACAAAACATTATATTTTACAAAATGTCATTCAAATTCAAATACAGTGGAACCTCTTCAAAACATTATGTTTTACAAAATGTCATTCAAATTCAAATACAGTGGAACCTCTTTAAAATAACATATTGTGTATTAAACTTCTTAAGATAATACTCTTCTTTGATCCTGACTTGGGTCAACTGAAAAATTAACAAAATCTGACGAATATAATTTTTGACGAATTTCGGTGTTTCGAGCTAAGAGAATAAAGTAATTATATGGGCACTACTTGGGCCATATATGCAAACAGGTCTGCTAGTGCTAACCCGACCCATAGTGAGAATTAAGGAGATAATCTCACCTGTTGACTGGGTCACGAGTCCAATGTGAGTGGGATTTTGATGCATGTAGATGCCAGTCTCACCAGCAAACACCCCAAGGTTTGAACCTGACATCTTTACTTCAAGAGCGAGGCATGCATCTCCAAATAGTATACCTACAGGGCGGGTTTTAAAATTGAAGGCTGGGGACCCATGCTCTCCCTTGTAGCTAACCCACAAATACTCTTATTTTGACTTTTATTTATCATCCAACACTCACGATGGATGCTGATAGCAACAGAAATTGAACTAGAGATGAACTCGGCGAATTATACCTTTTTAACAAGTTTAAAGGAGTCTAAAAACTGAAATGCTTAATTGCCAAGTTTGTAGCAATTGAAAAGTAGCACCTTTTTAACAAGATTTGGAAGGTAGTTTAATGTAATAAACAAAGTAACCCACTAACATGATCTATTCTAGGCATGTGTTCTCACTATCTGACATGTCAAGGGAGGATATGCTCTGATCCAATTTCCACCTTTCGAAGTAGAAAGAATCATCCTTGAACTCCACTCTAGAGTCTGCCTATCAAACGAGCTTTGGTGTTCCTGATATTAATCAAACAAAAATTCAAGCAAATGTCAATGGAAAAGATGAGATTGTTCTGAAGGAAGAAATAACATTGAGTTAGCGAGATATATTGGATAAGTGATAAGAGCACAGAGTTAAAGTCGACAGCAAAATCCTAATTTGGCTAGATGACATTGCAATTCTATCCATTTATTTTTATCATTTTGCGAGGCTTTGCATTATATCCTATAAAATAAGCACTCAAAAATCTAACATGGTGAGCTTCTATCATCAGAATGGTGAGTAATGAATGAGTCATGTCTTTAGTTAGAATAGGAGGAAAAAAAATTACGGCATTATATCTGAACACAAAAGTTATATAATGACCTCAACTTCAAATCTGACCACTAGCAACAGAGGAGAACAAGTTATTGTGCCAATTTTTCCTGCCATAATGATCACACGAAATCATCATTTTATCAAATTTAACAGAAAAAAATAATGTGCCAATAAGAGGACAGATCATATGATTGAAACAATTACTGCAAATATTGCATAGAGTGACAATGGAAAAAAGTGAGAGAAGCATGCAAGGACGGTTATTCTCTTGTAAGATTGTAAGAAGAAAGAATACTTACTATTTTTTTTGCGCATGCCACTTTTCTATACTCCCATACCAATTCCACTGGAAACATAAACCCGCAACACGGAGTATGCTAATAGCTACCACCTCAATAAATGCCATCACAAATGACCTCTGAGGTGATAAACCAGCTGTTGCTATGGACAGTAAGATTCCCTCAAAGTTGCATGGAACAATAAAACTACCAGATTTTATGCCATTGAGAGCTTTCTTGGCAACTTCATCTGCTTTCATTGCACCAGAAGAGGCTGCTATGATACTGGTCAGTTGAGGTTTTCTCTTGTTTTCTGTAAGAAAAAGGTATGTTCCGATCAGCAAAAACAGTTAAATGCGTGCCATACAAAAGAAAAGTCTTACAAAATGATGTCAGGCAACGATATAATGAGTCTTCAATAGATTTTCCAGTGACTGCAAATGGACATGCAAATCACAATCTATAGTTAAGAAAACCAAAAGGGTTGTCAAAAAGCTAGTTCAGGAGATCCTGGTACCATTCTAGGATAAGTAGCATAGCTTGGGAAAGCTATTTCAGTTAAACTAGCTTGTCCAAGCTGCATGGCTGAAATGATTAGAGATCTCCTCAAGGTATACTATAAATCATCTCTAATTTATGAACTCTTCAAGACAGCAAAGGGTGTCAATAATAAAGAGAAATTGAATACCGAGAATAGCTAAAATCATGTTCAAGCAATTCTATACATTAAACTTTGAAAGCTACATCTTTTCATCTAAAACCAGGCTTCAATAATTGGTTTTTTCTTTATACATGTCCATGGTGAATAATAATTATCGTAACTATGCTTAAAATTTAAGTAATGAGCTCTGACAACAATTTCCATAACAAGAAACTAGCTAAACCGATGAGAGAGTTAAGCATGAATGAACTTAGATTTCTCACCTTCAGCTAGACCAGGAGTTTCTGTGTCTGGAGGAAATATAAGAGATATGTGGATGTTATCTCCAATGACCTCTTGTTGCAATGCTTCTGCTAGGCCCCGAAGACCAAACTTACTAGCTGAATATGCTGTGTAACCATATATACCCACCTAACCACAAGTATGGTGAAAAATCAGCAAACAGCAACAAGGTATAAATAAATGTTTCTTTAGGAGTCAAGTACCAATTTGCAGCAACAACGGCATTGTTTCTTTTCTATTTATTTGTAAATCTAAACAGGTGCCCAGAGCATAATAGAAGCTGCTTTCCACTTATATGCCTCAGAGAGGGCAGCATATAGGTTGAGTACTTGTTAACAGAATAGCAGAGTGAAAGGAAGAAATAGATTTTAGGTTCACTTCAAATACCAAAACATCCTACATTCAAGTGAAACTTTTGAATGGAACCGCATCAAAAAATAAAACTCTTTTACCTGTTGTAGACCGATTCTACTCATTATTGTTCCATTCAATGTACTTACATGAAAATCAATTTAAGTGATAAAGTTAAGTCAACCCATTCCAACCCAAGGCAAGATGTACAGTTAACTGGGTGCACATTTTCAGTGTTAGATCTTCAACTGAGACAAAATAGCGAAAATAGCACTAAGATTCATTCACTCAGTATATATCAAATTGTGAATTCAAGGAACATTGGAATTATAAGCATTAAAAACTATGCCATTGTAGCGGGTAGAATTCACCTGACCGGCCTGCGAGGACATGAGAGCAATGGAAGCGGGCAGACGGTCGGTCCTGTTCTTCATGAGAGGCAGAGCAGCCTTGATGACGTTGAAGCTCCCCATGAGATTGACGTCCAAAATGAACCTAACCTCGTCCAGATCTTGAGTGTCCAAATCCTGAGCAACAAACACGCCCTGGTTGACAATGAGCACGTCGACAGGGCCCGCCGCCTCCAGTGCCCTGCGGACGGCGTCGGAGTCTCGCACATCGGCGGCGAAGACGGCGACATCGATGCCGGTGGCGAGGCGGATGGCCTGCTTGGCCTCCTCGAGCTTGTGAGGGGAGCGGGCCAGGATGGAGACGCGAGCGCCTTCGGAGGCTGCCAGATGGGCCAGGGACAGCCCGATACCGCTGGATCCGCCGGTGATGAACACGTGCCGGTTCTTGATTGGGATCTTCACGGGGCGTGGCCGGGCCAGGAGGTAGAGGACGAGGAGGAGACAGAGTGGGAGGAGAAAGAGGAGAGAGAGGTAAGCGAGGCTGAGAACCGCCATTGATGATGACAAAAACGGCAGTGCGAAGCAGTTGACTTGTGATATCTATGCTGCTCCACAACCCCACTGCCCAGCTTCACTGCTGATGGAAAATGTTAGTACACACAAGGATTATGATACTGTGTTAACTTTCATGTAAAATGACACATGTACCCTCCATATTGTTTTAATTTTTCAACGAATGCCACCCTTCAATTTCCAGAGAAAAAAACAATTCTTGATCTGTTGTGAAAAATGTGACACGTGAGTATTAAAATCAATCAAAATTAATTAACATTGCAAAACTATTAGAGCAAATAATAAGATGTGAAAGAGTGAAGAATATACAAGTGAAAATGGAGGAAGAGAACTAGAGAAGAGAATCTAGGTGATCTATTTTGGTTCTCATTTTATTCACCATTTCCACCCCTTTTTATAGCCAATACCAACAAGGATTGCATTAAATGCAATGAGGTGACCAATACTAACTTTTCCTAAAACAAGGACATAATTGTTGAAGACTTGACAAGGTATAGAAATGGCTAGGGATGGTGATTGGAGAGTAGGTGATGGTGGTGGCCACCCCTTTTTCTTACAACACCCCCCTTGGACACCACCATTCATAAAAATTGTGGAGGCGATGTTGGACGTGTTTAATGCTGTCTCATTATAAATCTTTCTAGGAAAACCTAATGGGACAAAACCTGAATAAGGGAAAAAGAGTGCAGCACACGGTTCAGAGTGTGATCATAATCATATTCTTCCTCCCCCTGATCGGTGCTCCCCCTGATGACCGACATAGTTACTTCGGTTGCTTGCTAAGTCGATGCATGCCGATTCGCCATACTAACTTCTCAAATGTGGATGTCGGTAAACTCTTAGTGAACAAATCTGCAAGATTTTCACTAGAGCGAATCTGCTTGACATCAATCTCATTACTCTTCTAGAGTTCATGAGTGTAGAAGAATTTAGGCGATATGTGTTTGATTCGATCTCCTTTGATGTATCTTCCTCTTATTTGAGTTATACATGCTGCATTGTCTTCATATATTGTGGAAGGGGAGCTTGTAATCGAGTGAATTCCACATGCATCTTGTATGTGTTGAATGATTGAACGCAAGAACACACATTCCCGACTACCTTCATGTAGTGCTATAATCTCTGAATGATTGGAGGATGTTGCAACCAAAGTCTGCTTCGTGGAACGCCAAGATATTGTTGTTTCATTGCAAGTAAATACATATCCCGTTTAGGAGCGTGCTTTATGAGGATCAGAAAGGTATCCAGCATCTGCATATCCAACCAAGCCAACACCATTTGAGGATTTCGAATACAATAATCGCAAGTCTTTGGTTCCACTCAAATAACGGAATACATGCTTGATTCCGTTCCAATGTCGTCTTGTCGGTTCTGAGCTAAATCTTGCGAGTACATTTACCGCAAAAGCTATATCTGGCCTTCTACATTGCGCAAGATATAATAAAACCCCGATCGCATTTAGATATGGTACTTCAGGATCAAGTATCTTTTCATCTAATTCTTTGGGGCGAAAATGATCCTTCTTAGGATCAAGAGACCGAACAACCATTGGAATACTTAGTGGATGAGCATTTTGTATAATGAAACGCTTCAGGAGTTTCTCAACATATGTTGATTGATGGATCAAAATTTCATCAGAAATATGCTCGATTTGCAAGCTGAGGCAATATTTTGTTTTCTCCAAATCTTTCATCTCAAATTCTTTCTTAAGATATTCTGCAGTGTTTAGGATCTCTTCAAGAGTCCCAATTAAATTCATATCATCAATATACACTGTCACAATAACAAATCCTATATTTGTTTTCTTGATGAATACACAAGGGCATATGCCATTATTCTTATACCCTTTTTTGGTAAGGTATTCGTTAAGACGATTATACAACATCCTACCCGATCGTTCCAATCTATACAACGACCTTTGTAATTTTATTGAATATAGGTTCCTTGGACTATTTTTAATTGCTTCTGGCAATTTAACTCATTCAGGGAGTCTCATATAAATATCAGTGTCCAACATACCATATAAATAGGCAGTGACAACGTCCATCAGGTACATACCCAGTCCTTTAGAGACCTGATCAAGTATATGAAAGTAATCATATCCATTACGGGTGAATATGTTGCATCAAAATCGACATCAGGTCGTTGAGAAAAATCTTGGGCTACAAGTCTGGCTTTATATCGAACGATTTCGTTTTTCTCATTTATTTTCTTTGTGAATACCCATTTGTATCCAATTGGTCGATCATCTTCTGGTATTCGAATTATGGTTCCAAAGACTTGCCGTTTTGCCAATGAAGTCAACTATGCTTGAATTGCTTCTTCCCACTTTGGCCAATCATGCCTTTCACGACATTCATCAATAGTACGTGGCTCAAAATCAAAATCGTTCATTATCTCACATGCCACTGTGAATGCATAGATTTCATCTACATTAATCAATTTTCGATCCAAGTATTCATTAGTGTAGGAATGATTCATGTGTATTTCCTCACTTCTTTGTTCTTGCAATTCTTCAAGAATTTTAGAACTTTCATTTTCTTTTGGGATCGACGGTTCTACGGGAACCAATGGTTCTTCAGGAACCGATAGTTCTGCTGGAACTATATGTCTATTCATTTTATTTTTTCGTTTACGGGGATTAAGATCTTTTGCCCCTGATGGCCTCCCACACTTCTAGCGTATACTAGAGGAATCGACCGCTGCTTTCGAATTGTCATCATTAACTTTAATTCTCGCAGGTGTGTTGATAGCCTCTATGTATGACCTTGTCACTTTTGATGTATCTGCAAATGCATCAGACATTTGGTTTGCAAAATTTTGCAAATGTATTATCCTTTGTACTTATTTATCACATTGTAATGTACGTGGATCTAGAGGAGACATGAAATTTACTTTTCATTCAATTTCACGCCTAACTTCAGGAGGCTTTTGTATTTCCACCCAAATGTGGGAACGTCGTCTCATCAAAATGACAATTTGCATGTTGCGCAGTAAATAGGCCACTTGTCAAGGGCTCAAGATACCTGATAATAGATGGTGAATCAAAACCTACATAAATCCCCAATCGACGTTGGGGTCCCATTTTTGTGCGTTGAGTAGGTGCAATAGGTACTTGCACATCACAACCAAAATTACGTAAATGAGATATATCAGGTTGATGCCCACACACAAGCTGCATAGGACAATATTTATGATATGCATTAGGCCTAAAACGAATTAAAGAAGCATCATGTAATACAGCATGTCCCCAAGCAGAAACTGATAATTGTGATTGCATTAACAATGTTCGTGCAATTATCTGTATACGTTTAATGAAAGATTCTGCTAAACCATTTTGGGTATGCACATGCAGAACATGATGCTCAATATCAATACCCAATGACATGCAATAATCATCAAATGTCTTAGATGTGAATTCACCAGCATTATCAAGACAAATAGACTTTATTGGATAATCAGGAAAATGTGCCCTCAACTTAATAATTTGTGCTAACAATTTTGCAAATGCAACATTACGAGTTGACAGTAAGCACATATGTGACCATCTGTTGTGTCAATTTTGCAATCACTGTTTCTTGATATCTAAGATGACTGAAACCTGATACTAAGTATCCTCCACATGGCCATGCAATTGTAAGAGCTTGTGCCCTAGTTCAAGTCTTTTCTATGAAGTTTTTGTTTAGCAATAAAAGGCATCTTCATTATTATTGTGTTGTAATAATGAGTCAAGCAATAATTTCATCTAAAGTCATTGAGTATGTCATCACTAATTGTAGAAACTTTAGATACTATGAAATTATGCTTGACGAATCCCTAGTCGAATACTTATCCATAAGTGACTAGCGTGAGGATGACTTAAGATCAAGTTCTGCTGATCTAGGTAATGGGATTACCAAAGTCATATCGCGTATATCATCTGGGAGATGATATTGGATGACCCAACTTGGAGTATGGCGCATATATTAAGTCACCAACACATACTTCGTCGTCGTGTGATCACTGCCTTAAGACCTTGGAGCGAGTGGCTCACATGCACGTCACTCCTATAGTTTGACATGCTTCAACGTTGCCTGTAATAAGGTAGTCATAACGGGTATCGTTGGCTATTGGACAGACTGTAGTGGGAGCGCACATTGCGTCCGAAGAGATTTGTTTCCCCACGGTGAGACGTGGTGAAGGGTATGGTTCTAGGCCCCTTGATGAGCATGACTGATGAAGTGTGCGGCCGCACCAATACGTATCGGTCATCTCGGAATTCAAGGAACTAGATCGAATACATGAGGATGACGTCTCTATACCTCATTCGATCTCATACGCCTTAAAAAAAAGTGAAGGGAATCCATGGGATCCAAATCATGTAATTTCATGCATTAGCGGAAGCAATTAACCATGGATTCTTAAGCAAGCTAATATGGATCATCATGTGAAAATTTTCAGCATATGAAAAACATAAAAAATCTGGAATTTTACCTTGTAAAATCGAATCCAACAATCACAAAACCTTAGTTTTATGATCTCTAGTTGTATCCACACAAGCAAAACACCTTTGAATAAGATTTCTACAAAAACCGTTTGCTAGTTAGTTTTTGAGAATAAGCAAAAATTGAAGAACAAGAGAGATAGAGAATTCGGCAAATGGGACGGGAGGGTGCCGAAGTTAGGGTTAAGAACTGTGTGGGATAATTACGTAAATCAAATATATGATTTTGTAATTATCTTTCCTTTTCCAACCTAATTATCTTCTAATTTTAATTATAATTATAATAAGAATGGGCTTAATTCCCACTTAGCTTAATCCATTAATTAAACCCATTTAAATTAGGTTATAATTAAATGGCTTAGCTAGACAGTCCCAATTACTTTAAACCGATTACTGGTTTAGCTAATTCGTTCCTAATTTAATTAAATCAAATTGCGAATTTCCCGATTCTCATATTCTTCATAAACTGACTTTTGCAAGTCCCTTTTTGCTATACTTTACTTAAAGTGTGTGACCCTCTAGGCTCACGACCCGTTGGCAGACTGGAAAAATTACCATTTTTCCCTTTCCATCATAAGTGACCTCTAGGAAAACATTATGCTTACCCAACGTTCGAGAATATCGATGATTCGATTTAACCTCTTATCGTCCATGTCACTATCCTTTTATCATACCGATATCTAGATTGATCAAGAGGCATAGAACCGTCATCCTAATTTATCAATCACTGTTTGTTGATATTTGAGATGACTGAAAACTGATACTAAGTATCTCCTGCATGGCCATGCTATTTCCTTCGGTCATACTCATCAAGTGGCCTAAACAAATATCATTCCCATACCGGAGTATGGGAGATAAATCCCTCAGTCGTCTTTCGAGTTCACTCGTGCAACTCATAACTAAGCCAATCAAAGCCCTTATGGCTACCCTTTTACATGTAACGTTAGACTAGGTCAAACTTAGAGATTCATCGCATAGTGATCACAAAGACTCATTGGTCTAAAGATATAATGACAAGTTATGATATGTGAGTATGTTCATGACGGTATCTATGCCGCATACTCACCATCGGGTCGTCCAATACAATCTCCCTGATGATATCTATGATCTAACTCCGGCACCACCTTGCCATGATCAGTAGAGCATGATCATAAAGAGTTAGCCTCATATTGATCGCTTCTTAATGAAGCTTGACTGATCATGGACGCATTAAATGTAATTCTTTCTGATCTACAGTTCTACTAGTAGTGATGACAAACATAATGATATAGATCAAATTACATCTAATATATTACTACAACACTTTAGTAATATAATGCTGTTTTATTAATTCGAACGATGATAAAACATTACATGTAGATAAACTTATTACATTGGACTAGAGCACAACTCTAACATAAAGGGTCCGTAATACAGATGACAGAGAGGAGATATCAAACTGATTGATACCTCGTGGACATTGAGTAATCACTATGTCTAACTAGAGACCACTAGTGATGGATCAGGTGAAATGACATTTCATGCTAATCTGCCAATGGGCCAGGGGCCTACAGGGTCACACACCAAGAGCAAGACTGAAGCGACTAGATAGGACTCCAGAGGTCAAAAATTAGGTGGTGTATGAATGATTGCGGTAGAGTGTCGATTCACATCGTCACAAAGAGGTGTCGATCGAAACCTTTGTGGTGTCGATCGATACCTATGTCTGGTAGCGAAAGGGGTGGTGTCGATCGACACCTTCCACCATGGAAAGGGTGTCGATCAACACCTGTGCCAGACGGGAAAAACCCTAGGCCCTCACCCAAAGCCTATAAATAAAGGCCTTGGGGTGAGATCCACTTAATGCCTTGAGCAATATTTGATACATCACCTAAAAACTCTCTAGTTCTTGCATTGGGGGCTAGGGAATCGAGTGAGGAGAGGGTTCTACGGTGGTCTAGTAGCCGTCAGGAGAATCCACGCTTCAAGAGGTCGAGCTCACGTGTGTGTGCATTCGTAGAGGACTGGCCCTAGGGAACGTCTTGGATCGGACTCGAGAGCTACTCATTTGGACTACGAGAGGTTGGTTTTTCACGAGACTTCATAGCTTCGTATCCGATTTATTAATCTATTTTTGGGGAGAGGTTCTTGTGCAGGATTTCCGGTTAGAATTCCTATTTTCCGTTGTGCATAGATCCTGGGAATCCCGAACAGTGGTATCAAAGGCTAGGTAGCTCTTTAGATGAATTAATCTCGCATGATTTGTGATAAAAATTCATTCTTGATGATATATGATTGTTGCGATACTTTTTTTATGCATGAATATCTATTTTTTCTCTTGATTTGGTCTTATGACTAAGTAAAAATCTGATCTTGATCGTTCTTCGGATAAAGTCGGGATTTTTATTTGTTTTCGTGTGTTATTTCAATTGGGTACGGGTGCACTCGGTGCATGCAATCGTTCCCGGGCCTCGGGAATCGACCCGAGTGAAATCGGATCAAGAATCAGGCTCAGGAAAACCGAATTTAGGGTCTGGTCGAGGAGGGTGTGGATCGACACCCATGGGCTTGCGATCGACACCTTTCCTCGGTTACTCCGCCCGAGTCAAGGGGTGTTGATCGACACCACTTGGTCGCTTGGGATGGCGATCGACACCTAGTGTCGATCGGCACCTCTTGGACCTTATAAGGTGGCGATCGACACCCAGTGACAGTGGGTTTCGGTTCAAGTCAAAATTTTGACCTTGAGGCAAATCGGGAGGTTCAATGGGACTGTTTAATTTATATATTTATGCCATGAATATACTCGATCCTCGATATGAATTAAATAGTTTTGATCGAGTATATAAAGATATTGAAAACTATTTATCCGACGAGATAAAGTACGTTCTCGAGTTTCCACGGGATTGATGACCCAAGAAACCGGAGGACACCATTATTCTGTCGTTCAATGTACTCGGTACATTGTTGGCACATTATGTTGAACTTTTTGTATCGCCCAATGACCTATTAGGGTTTTGCTTGATACAATGGAGTTTCAACATACCGGTTGATGAAGTGATTGCATCGACCGACGGCAAAGCCGGGTCCTTGGAAAATTGTTCGAAGGACCGACTCTCAGTTTTCGCTCAAAACTGGAGAGTTTTGGTTTAGGATTTCGAGATCAGTACTTTCGAGAGCCGAGTGAGATCGATACACTAAAGTTATAAAGTTTAAATTATGATTTAATGTGACTGATAATATGCATTGTGTGACAACATATATGTTTGATAACATGATATGCTTGCAACATGCGTAAGTTAGATCACATGATGTATAGCCAAAGCCCATCAAGACAAAACCGTTTATATTACATTTGATTTGTAAATATAAAGTGGTGTTTTGTGCCATCTTAAGATTTGGGTTGTATATAGAGGTGGACAGTTTTGTTTGGGGCGTAGATGCATTAACTCTCTCAAGTTCAAGTTTTGGTCCACAAGTCGTTAATTGGTTGACTCAACTAGGCCATGAACGTCATATGCGTTAGCAGAGCATTCATGGAAGCAATGATAGAGGATGCAGAGAGATTTGGTTGGGGCATAGATGCATTAGCTCTCTCCAATCAAGATCTGGTCCTCATGTCTATGATTGCGCCGACCTAAAGCATCAGATAGAACAATGCTGATGTACTTTGTACATATGTTCTGGCCAAGAGTCACACACGGTGTGATTTGAAAGTACTTCTACCTACATAGCCTAATTGAGGCGTTGATGCATTAGCTCACTTCAAGATGGTGAATCAAGGGTCTCGGTTCTTGATCTTTGCGAAGGATCAAAATGGTCAAGGGTTTGCAACAAATCTTCATAGATAAATTTAGAGTCTAACTTGAATTTATTTATCTGCGTAGATAATGGCAGCGAGCCAAACACACATCATATCACTAAGGTCGATCCTGGAGAAGGAGAACCTTAGTGGCACGAACTTCCTCGACTAGGTGCGTAATTTGAAAATTGTTCTCAAACATGAGAGGAAAGTATATGTGCTTGACGAGCCCATTCCCCCTATTCCAGATGCTGGTTCCACGAGGAGTGTTAGAGATGCTCACTAAAAGCGTCTTAAAGACTCGCTCGATGTGGGATGCATCATGCTGAGCACGATGGAGGCTTATCTCCAAAAACAACTGATGGATATTAGTTTGGATTCATTCTCCATCATGGGATAGCTCAAGGAGATGTTCAAGGAGCGGGTTAGGACCGAAAGGTTCAAGTCCGTTAAGGGTTTGATGTTCACTAAAATGCCATCTTTAGAGAGTCGGGTCAACCGTCACGTTCTAAAGATGAAGGGTTAATTTGAACACCTTTCCCGGCTCGGTTTTGAATTTACTAATGAGTTGAAGGTCGACATGATAATGTCAACTCTACCTTCCATGTATGATGGGTTCATCATGAACTACAATATGCATGACATTAACAAGACCATCGGTGAGCTCCACGAAATGCTCATATCTGCTGAGGTGAACCTTAACGGTAAGACCAAGGAGATAATGATGGTGAAAAAAGGGGGCATTAGCTTCAAGAAAGCTAGTGAGAGCTCGGTCAAGTCCTTCACACAACCTGAGGGAAGAGGAAAGGGTCCCATGGACAAGGTGGCCAAGCTTAGTTTCAAGAGCAAAAGGAAAAGCCAAGTTGGACGTGAAGGACGCCGTTTGCTTCTTCTGCAATCAGCTGTTGGGTTTTGGAGGATTCAAAAACACAGAATTGCAGCGGAATAAAATTAATAATCCCCCCGAGATAGCCCTCGAATCGATACAAGCCTAGATTTCATGTTTCTACTCTAAAACCTTATAGATTAGTGATTTACCTCGAGATTCGAACTAGATAAACAAAATGGAAATCTCGAATCTGTCTTTCCCTCTATAAAGCACACACGGACGCACAAGACCACCAGATCTAAACTCGTATTCTCCTACTAGAAAGAAAACAAGCCTGGTTAGTAAATCTGGCAGAGCAACGGTATGGAAAAATTAAATTATATTTTTTCAGCTCATCATGCCTCTTATTTATAGAGATAACTAGGGTTTTGGGAGCATGAACCAACCCAAAAAATGGGTTAGGTTCGGTTCCCTCCAAACCCTACGCCGCCACCCTATAATTGTTAGGTTTGTGCCCTAGTCCAAAATAATTCTTCAATCTATATTGTAACAGACATCATTATTCTACATAATAAAAGACAGAATATTACTAATGTATTGTAGTAATATATCTAATGTGATTTGATCTATGTCATAATGTGTGTAATCACTTATAGTAGAACTATAGATCAGAAAGAGTTGCATTCGATAGAGTCCCTGATCAGCTAAGCTTCTTCTGAAGCGATCAGTATGAGACTAACTCCTTGTGATCACGCTCTACTGATCATGGCAAAGATATGCTGGAGTTATATCATAGATATCATCAGGTCGATGATATCGGACAACCCGATTGTGAGTATGCTTCATAGATCTAGTCATGAGATACTCACATATCGTAACTTGTCATTATATCCTAAGACCAAGGAGTCTTTGTGTACACTATGTAACAAATACGTAAGTTTGACCTAGTCTAACGTTATCTATAAAAGGGTAGCTATAACGACTTCGATTGGCTTTGGCATTTATTGCACTAGTGAACTCGAAAGGCGTCTGAGGGATTTATCACTCATACTTCGGTATGAGAAAGATATCCGTTTAGGCCACTTGATGAGTATGACTGAAGAAATAGCATGACCATGCAGGTGATACCTTAGTATCAGGTTTCAGTCATCTCAGATATCAAGAAACAGTGATTGATAAATTAGGATGACCGTTCTATAGCATGACCATGCAAGCGACTAAAAAGCCTTATACCCTGGTCGCTTCAAAAACGCAGAACAGAAGACATAACTGGGTATGTCACCACTGTGGACAAAGAGGACATATTCGACCTTTCTGCTATCGTCTATATGGAAGGAGCTTCGTCAAGCAAAGGACCACCATCAAGAAGGCACAACCACGTAAGGAATGGCGAGTCAAGGAGGTAAACTATCGAGCAAATATTTCTTACACCGCTCTAAAAGCTTCAACCAGCAACGATTGGTACTTTGATAGTGGATCCTCTCGACATATGACGGGTAATAGCTCCTTCTTGGTCACTTTAATACCTTGCACAAATAGCTTTGTTACTTTTGGTGACGGAGTAAAAGCTAGAGTACTCGGGAAAGGAAAACTAAACCTTCCCAACTCACCGTGCTTGAAAAAGGCTCTACTGGTAGAAGCTCTTACAGCCAACCTCATCAGCATAAGTCAAATATGCGATCTAAACCTAGATGTCAACTTTACTCGTGACAAGTGCACTGTCAAAGACGAACACCAGAAGGAAGTCATGACAGGTTACAGATCCCTTGATAACTATTATCTATGGTCTCCAACAGTCACGACTTTGCCAAAAAAGTGCCTTTTATCCAAAGCTCAAGAGACGAAGCTTTGGCATCAAAAACTTGGTCACATCAATTTGAGGAGCATGCAAAAGATTCTCTCTGAAAAGGCAATCATTGGAGTTCCCAACCTCAAGATCATTGAAGGAAAAATCTGTGGAGAATGCCAGATTGGGAAACAAGTCAAGACGTCACACAAGAAGGTACAACATCTTACTACTTCTCGTGTTCAAGAACTTCTTCATGTTGACCTTATGGGACCTCTGCAAGTAGAAAGTCTAGGAGGGAAGAAGTACATATTTGTCTGTGTAGACGACTTCTCAAGGTACACCTGGGTAGACTTTATTAGAGAAAAGTCAGACACCTTCTCAGTCTTTGAAGCCCTATGTCGGAGAGTTCAACGAGAAAAAGGAGAAGTCATTGGAAAAGTCATCAAACTTCGAAGTGGTCATGGAAAGGAGTTTGAAAACATCAGCTTCGCAAACTTTTGTGATGCTGAAGGAATTGCACACGAATATTCTGCTCCCATCACTCCTCAGCAAAACGGGATCGTTGAAAGGAAAAATCGCACTCTTCAAGAAATGGCAAGAGTCATGATGTTAGCCAAAGACATCCCACAACACTTCTGGGCTGAAGCTTTGAATACGGCTTGCCATATTCATAATAGAGTGACCCTTCGCCCTGGAACTTCGCTCACTCTCTATGAAATATGGAGGGGGAGGAAGCCTAATGTCAAATATTTCCATGTCTTTGGATCGATCTGCTACATACTTGCAGATAGGAAACCTCGACGCAAACTTGATCCTAAAAGCGACGAAGGTATCTTCCTTGGATACTCCAGAAATAGTCGGGCTTTTCGTGTATTCAACAAACGCACCCGGACTATCATGGAATCCATCAATGTCGTGATCGATGACAGTAATGAGCAACACAGCGACGAGGACGAAGAAGTCCTAAATCTCTCAGGAGAAGTCAGACCAGAAGACAGAGGAGAAGTCAGACCGGAAGTCAGAGGCGAAGAGCACAACAAAGAATCTGAAGACGAAAGTCCAATCATCCCGAACAAAGAGGCATCTCCTATAGTACAGAGAGCTCCGTCAAGAAGAATTCAGAAGAATCATCCACCCCAGAATGTGATAGGAGACATAAATGAGGGAGTGCGGACTCGACAAAAGGCATCTCTAGACTACAAAGAGATGATAGGTAACATTTGCTTTATTTCTAAAATTGAGCCAAAGAATATACAAGAAGCCATCAATGATGAATACTGGGTCTGCGCCATGCAAGAAGAATTGTTTCAATTTGCAAGGAATGAAGTCTGGGAACTAGTACCCAAACTAGATAATGTCAATGTCATCGGGACAAAATGGATATTCAAAAAAAAGTATGACAAGCAAGGAAACATCACTCGAAACAAAGCAAGACTGGTGGCTCAGGGGTACACACAAGTAGAAGGAGTTGACTTCGAAGAAACCTTTGCTCCGGTAGCCAGACTAGAAGCCATACGACTTCTGCTCGGCATAGCATGCCATCTGCGTTTCAAACTCTATCAGATGGATGTAAAGAGTGCCTTCCTCAATGGAAATCTCAACGAAGAAGTCTATGTGGCTCAACCAAAGGGATTTGAAGACCATGACTCTTCTCATCATGTCTACAAACTAAAGAAAGCCCTCTACGGTCTCAAACAAGCTCCACGAGCATGGTATGAACGTCTTACTCAATTCCTAGTTCAGAATGGCTATATTCGAGGGGGATTAGACAAAACTCTCTTTGTGAAGAAGGAAGGAAGGGACATCATGATCGCTCAAATATATGTCGACGACATTGTATTTGGAGGAAAGTTAGAAAAGATGGTGGAACGTTTCGTCCAACATATGCAGTCTGAATTCGAGATGAGTATGGTCGGTGAGCTCACATACTTCCTTTGATACCTTCGGGTGTCAGATGGAATATTTATCTCCCAAAGCAAATATGCAAAGACCATTGTCAAGAACTTCGGGTTAGAAAAGGCATCACACAAGATAACTCCTATTGCCACACATGTCAAATGCACAAAGGACGAAATGGGAGAATCAGTTGATCAAAGCCTTTATCGAAGCGTAATAGGAAGTCTTCTCTATCTAACAGCAAGTCGACCCGACATCGCTTACTCCGTGGGAGTCTGTGCTCGATATCAAGTCAATCCAAAAGTCAGTCACTTAGCTCATGCCAAAAGGATCATAAGGTACATCTCGGGAACCTCTGAATTGGGTTTGCTATATTCCTTTGATACCTCTCCTACTCTTGTTGGATAATGTGATGCTGACTGGGTGGGAAGCACACCAGATCGAAGAAGTACCTCTGGAGGTTGTTTCTACCTGGGGAACAATCTTGTATCGTGGTTCAGCAAAAAGCAAAATTTTATTGCTCTGTCTACTGCTGAGTCCGAATATATTGCAGCCGGAAGTAGCTGTACTCAGCTTCTTTGGATGAAACAAATGTTGGCAGAGTATGGAGTCAAGCAAGAAGTCATGACTTTGTTCTGTGATAACATCAGTGCTATCAATATCTCGAAAAACCCAGTGCAACACAGCAAAACTAAGCATATTGATATCAGGCACCACTTTATTCGAGAGCTTGTAGAAGACAAGAAGATAAAGCTCGAGTACCTACCCACTGAGAAACAAGTCGCTGACATCTTTACAAAGGCGTTAGATGCTAACAGGTTTGAAAGTCTGAGGTCATCCCTTGGACTTTGCTGTCTGGAGTAACCAGAAGTCAAGACAGAAGAGAGGGAGCTTTTGAGTGAATTTTTACTCTCTCTCTCTCTATCAGGACCAACCAGGGTCCACAAAATCTAGCCGGGCCCAAATCTAATTATCGAAAGTCCAGTTGATATTTTTTTTAAAAATTCAAAAAGGGGAATGATTGAAAAACTGACGACAAACCAATCGGCTCTCAACCCCCTTCAACTTCCGTAGAAAAAGCCTGCACATCCCTTCCATCTTTCCAAAACCGCTTGGGCACCTCGAAAAGGCTAAAACAAATCTGCAAACAATAAGTAGTTGTTTTTTTTCTCAAAATCAAATCTGATCAAGTTCTCTGTCAAATGGTTGGTACCCGAAGTGGACGCATACCATCTACCTCCAAGACGCTACGAGCCAAAATGAGGGCAAAGGTGATTGCCAAGAAGTTGTCGGCCTCCAAATCAACAACGAACAAATATGGAGTGAAAATTCGTGGAAGGAATCTCCCTGGGGAAGGATCGGCGAAACCTCAGGATGCACCAATGGAGGCGATTACCTCCACTATAGAGAAGGACAAATCTGCTAAACTAGAAGAGGAAGGCTCTCACACTTCGCAGACGCCCCCACAAGGTACTCCTACTACCCCTTCTGTAGTAAACCCCGTAGACAAAGAGGTGTCTGAAGAGGCTCAAGGAACTCTCGCCCCTGAGATCCAAGATGCCGTATGTTGAGGTACTTCTAGCCCCCAAAAATATGCATCTGCGCCAGAGAAGTCCCCACCAAAAGAAGTCTTGCAAAAAGCCGACAGTCCATTTGTTGCCCAAGACAGTGATCCAAGGATGAATGAAGATACCGAAGTTATCCCAGAAGTTGCTCAACCTGTAGAGAATATTGTCAGTATAGAAGAAGGAGATACAACAGAAACCATGGAAGAAGAAGCTGTGCCTAAAAGGCTTGAGACAAGGAAGCTACCAACAAGAAGGTTGGTCAATGAAGAAGAAGAGTCTCAAGTACCAAGGAGATCAACCCCAAAAAGAAAAATCACAGAGAAAGGAGGAGCATCGACTTCTAAACAGCCGAAGAAGTCTAGAAGAAAGTCACTAACTTCTGTAGCAACATCTGCTCTAGAAGAAGAGGAGTCTGAAGAAGAAGACACTCGTGTCACACTACCACGGGTCAAAAAGTCAATGGGAGGGCAGAAACTCCCCAAGAATGTTCCTAAAGCTCCTACGGATAATGTCTCATTCCACTCTGTAGACAACGCGGTTAAATGACAGTATGTATGCCAGCGCAATATCTATCCAGAGAGAGGGCTCTCCACATAAGCGCAGGGGATGAACTCAATTGTGGAATTTCTCCGAAGAGCAGGCCTGACCAATACGGTCACAAACATCGGGCCATTCTACCCAGCGTTAGTCAAAGAGTTTATTGTCAACCTCTCAAGTGAGTTTGATGACCCGGAAGATGCGGAGTACAGGAAAGTATTTGTTCGGGGAGAATGCTTCGAAATATCTGCCACGACTATCAATGCTTATACAGGCAGAGAAGACCCAGAAGTCACTCCAGAAGTCCCGCACTTAAACAAAGTGGCGGTTGAGATCACTGGAGGATGGAAGAAGGTCTGGCCCTTCAAAGACACCATTGCGGCTGCTGAGCTTACTACCAAATACTCAATTCTGTACCGCATTGGCTTGGAAAATTGGGTGCCTTCTACACACGGGTCGAGCATCAAAACCGAATTGGCTAAACTCATATACCAAATAGGTACGCAATCTTCTCTTGATTTTGGCTCATATGTCATTGAACATCTAGTCAAACATGCCAAATCATGCGCTGTCAAGCTTCCTATCGGGTTTCCTTCATTGATCATCGGCCTTCTTCTCCAACAATGTCCTCACATTTTCCGAGAGACGGATGTTCCTGGAAAGAAGCCACTACCCCTCACTATCAGCCTCAAAAACTTCGAAGGCAAGCATTTGAGGGATCTCGCACCTCTTATGGCCAAAGCATCAGAAGCTGGTTGTGCCAGCTCCCGACCTTCAGGACCACTTGGCACTAGGATGGAGAAAGAGATGGTGGAGATGATCAATGACCTAGGGAAGTCAATTGTTGTTCTGACAACCCGCAAAGCTGCTTGTGAAGCTCTTCTCATTGACCTCCGCTCTGCACCTGCTAATGAAGATGATGTTGATGACTCCAACTCATTTTAAGTATTTCTCTGCATTTACTCTATAAATTTGTTCCAAACACACTCTTAAATCCTTGGGGGTATGTCCGAGTTAATTTTCTACACACTATGACACTTGTTTTATTTTGCTCATGTTTGAGCTGGATATTTTGCTCATGTTTGAGCTGGTATATTTTGCTCATGGTGTGAGCTGGTTTATACCCTGCTGTTATTCGAATTTCGATGTATACTTGCCTTTGGCAATATTATTAGGCAAACAGGGGGAGAAATAAGCTGAGGTGCGCCAAGAAAACGACAAGTTGCGCTAGATGTTCGCACAGAAGTTGCACCAGAAGTCGTACCAGAAGTTGCGCCAGAAGTCGCACCAGAAGAAGTCACCACTCCAGAAGATAAACCAGAAGCCGCACAAGAAGTCGCATCAGAAGTCACGTACTTGCTGTGTGCGTAACTGCCTCAAGGTGACGATGTGCCTAAAATGTGTTTTAAGTTTCGCCACTTGTTGTGCGTAACTGCCACAAGGTGACGATGTACGTAAAAAGGTGTTTGCCTAAAATATTGCCAAAGGGGGAGATTGTTGCAACGTTTAAGTGTTGGCATAATTTTTTAGCGCAAAAGTAAGAAGTCGGTGCAAAAGTTACATGACATGTGGAGCGACTGATGACGCCGAAGATTAGGAAAGTCTGAAGCTTTCCTATTTAGCATTGCCTGGAGCGAAAAGAAGAAAGACTTGAAGCGCAAGAGAATGACGTCGACAAGCCAGGCGACTTCCAGCTGTCATGAACACGTCAGCAAAAGACGGCAACTCGACTTGCCTGATTTATTCAGGAAGTCTGAACAAGGCAGACGACTTCCAGCTGACATCACCACGTCAGCAAAGGCGGCAACGACTTGCCTAATTTATTCAGGAAGTCTGAAACTTCCTATTCCTAATCTGGGGAGGATTAGGAATGTGAGCTGCTATAAAAAGCTTTGGGCTTCCCATTAGTAGATCATCCGTTCTTGTTCTAAAATTGCAAGATTTCTCAGAGCTCTTAACCGTGCACCATTGGTGTGTTGAGAGGCTGATTAGATTTTCCAGAACGGCTTTGCTCCGATCAAACATCAAGTCGTGAAGATTGAGTGTTTGGATCGGTTAGGGTTTTTGTTTGTGATTGAAGATTCACAACTCCGTCAATGAAGACTACGACACCGAGCATAGGCTTGCTCGAAGGGTGGAATTGAGAGGATCTCAAAGACAGGGGGAGAGGCCCTTGGTCGAGGTTGTTTACGGTGAGATCTATAGTAGCTTAGGACAATAGCTTGTGTCATAGCTAGTTGGTGCTTGAAGTTGTACTATTTAGTACCTTATAGTGAAAACCTTTCCACTAGCAAAGTTCCCCCAGACGTAGGTGCGGAGTCACCGAACTGGGTAATCATCTCTGGTATCGTTATCATTATCTGTTTATTGTTTAGTAGTCGAGACACAAGTTACGACTTTGTGTTCGACTTCTTGACTCGGCTATGATTCAGAATTTCAGAAGGGATTGCAGAACTATATTTGCAAACACCTTTTTCCCTAACTCAAGGCCAATCTTTGTTAGGTGATCGAGGTATCCCTTCATCCTAAGGACATGTGGACTCATGGAACTACCTCCAGCCATTTTGCAGGCATGAAGATCCTTCAAGGTGTTATACCTTTCGATCCTCGCTTTCTCTTTGAATATCTCCTTTATTTGATTCATCATCTCAAAAGGCCTGTCAGAGAGTTCCATGAATTGCTTTTGGAGATTGCTCTCCATGCAGCCCAACATTATGCATGCTACATCAATAGAGTCACTGAGATGCTTTTGATAGACATCTCGAACGACCCTTGTTGAGCATGCTATTGGTTCCAAGGGGATTTCATTGTCAAGGACATATTCCTTGCGCTCATGCTTGAGAACTATCCTCAAATTTTTGTCCCAGTCCAGAATAATAACTCCATTGAGTTTGTCCTTCTCAAGCAAGGGTCTCAATGAGCTATTCATTGGGTTTGCCACTTAAATCTAAACGGAAAATAAATTTAATCAGTTTTAAATTGAAGTTGGAGATCATAAATTAAATCACAACCATCCGATTCTAAATCTAGAATCTGAATTAAGATCCCTGATTCACTCGATTGAAGTGAACGGAGGCTCATTTATCCAATCGAGCTATGTAGGTAGGACATCCCGTCCAATTACACCCCGTGCAACTCTTGGCTAGGGTATGTACAGAAATGTACACGACATACCATATCCTAAACCCTGGCTGACAATCGTAGTCTAGTCAACCAAATTCAACTATAGTTCAGTCCATATGTAGATACTACGAATAGGCGCACGCACCCACATACAACTAACCAACTCATATAACCCGCATCCCCATGAATGCTACGCAGTCTGAGTGTTGAGATTTGGGTGGTATCTCACATGACTTAAACTAAATTGTGAATCGGTTGTGTTTAACTTCCTTTATTGTAATCCTTACACTCTTATTTGAAAACATTAAGTCCATGATGCTTCAATTACCAATTACATGCAAAGGTGATAAAATTCCAATTTCAATCTTTTCGCATATGGGTAATGTTCTATCATACATTCTAAACGTATTGAAAACATCATACATTCATTCAACATCTTACCATGCAACTATAACATACATAAAGCAAATTAAATGTACAAAATTAAATCCCATTCCTAATCCTTAACTATGGAATAGAAAAACCCTAGAGACTATCTCTTTCGGTTCTCCTAGACCGCCTTTAATTGGGGACTCCCACTAGCTCCGGACTTCATCAACTCCGGTTGAATCACCATACGCCATAAGCCGCCTTTCCGGTCCACCATTCTTCTTGATTCAATTACACGATGTACACGGTTCGCATACCGTAAAATTAAATAGCATAATTGAAATTCTAAAGCGGCTACGCAGACCACAAAAATTAATTACAACCTTTAACTAGCGGTTCGCAGAACGCAAAAGTAATTAAATTGGTCGGTCTAGGGCTTTAAATTGTACCAAACAAATCATGTTAAATCATTTGACATGTTATCACACAAACATGTTATCAATCAATATTAAAAACCGGTTTTAATCTTGCCTGCATATTTTGATCCGATTTATCGAAATCATACCGGTTTAAAATACGGTTTATCGAAATCGATTAAATCTAAAAGATTTAAAATTATTGGATTTACAAAATTTAGGGTTTGCTGCCACGGTCTCAGACCGCGACCCAAAACCCTAATGGGCTAGGGCCCAATGGGCCGAAGCCCTAATCTATTGTGCCCTAGGGTTTGGAAAACCCTAGGCGCCGCTGCCTCCTCCACCGGGTGGCTGGGCCATGGTGGGGACAGGGTGGCCATGGCCCCCTGGCTGACCAGCAGCCACGGTCATGGCTGGCGCCGGTCGCCAGCCGGCGCCGCCCGTCTAGTCACCGGTCCAGCGGCCTGAGTGCCCCAATTCGGTGACCCAGAAAATCCTAAAAATTCCAGATCTATTAATTTAAAAAAAAATCAGTTTTCATGCATATCTAAGTCCAAAAAACCGAAATTAAATTCAGAAAAATAATATGGCAAGAAAAACAATACTGAAATCACCGAAATCATGCAAAAACACAAGATCGAAGGCTAGAACCCCTCTGATACCACTGTTGGGTTTTGGAGGGATTCAAAAACACATAACTGCAGCATAATAGAGTTAATAATCCCCCCGAAACAGCCCTCTAATCGATACAAGCCTAGATCTCATGTTTCTACCCCGAAACCTTAAAGATTATTGATTTACCTCGAGATTCGAACTGGATCAACAAAATGGAAATTCCGAATTGGTCTTTCCCTCAATTAAGCACACACAGATGCACAAGACCACTACATCTAAACTCGTATTCTCCTACTAGAAAGAAAACAAGCTCGGTTAGTAAATTCGGCAGAGTAACGGTATGGAAAAATCAAATTATGATTTTTAAGCTCATGGGGCCTCTTATTTATAGAGATAACTAGGGTTTTGGGAGCACGAACCAAACCCTAGCCGCCACCCCATAATGGGCGGCTTGGGCCTCATGGGCCGAACCCATTAGGGTTTCGGCCATAAGGCTTTATGCCCTCCCATCATTGCAGCCCATGAGGCTGGCCATCCTCATGGGTTTTGCCCGATTCCCATCATGGCCCACGCCCAAAACCCTAGGGTTTTTGCCCTGTCCATGGCATTGAGCTGACAGGCCTGTGGCCCAAAACCATGAGATTTGGCCACCGCCCGATTTAACAAATCCACAATTAATTATGCCCGGCTTTACTAAAATGTGCATCCTTTGCGTGTGACTCTCTAGGCTCATGTCCCATTGGCAGATCGGAGTAAAATTTGAAAGGGATCACCATGGGTTCCAATCAATAATTTCATGCAGCAAAGCTTTATTTAACCATGATGATCGAAAAGAATAAAAGATCTTAATGAAAAATTCAGCATGTTATAAAGCTTTTTCAATCCGAAAATTTACCTTTGTCAATCGATTAAAACACAAGACAGTGTTTCTCTATCGAGTCTACACAAGCACAACAACCACGGATGGTTTTCTCTCACACACTTGCTAATGGATGTTTTGAGAATTTTGACAAGAAAGCTATGGAGGAATTAACTTGAGAAGACTTCTGGGAGTTGGAACATTCATTTTGATAAAGGTTTAAGGGAACTCGGCTTCATCAAAAACGAAAGTGAGCATTGCGTACATAAAAAAGCGAGTGGGAGTAATATTGTATTCTTGGTATTTATTCATCGGGAATGACATCCCGACCTTGCCACCAAAGCTTGGTTAGGGAAGTACTTATCGATGAAGGACTTAGGTGATGCTACATATATTGTAGGCATCAGGATCTCCACAGATCATTCCAAAAGGATTTTGGGCCTAAGTCAGAACATGTTGCTAAGTCAGAACATGTACATAGGTAAAGTGTTGAGAAGACTCTCAATGCTTGAATCTAAGAAAGGATACATACCCATGCGTCATGGCATTAAGCTTAGCAAGCTATAGAGTCCTAGTACTCCTGATAAGATGAGCATGAGGAGTCAGATCCCTTATGCTTCGGCTGTCGGGACCATCATGTATGCCAGGATGTGCACGAGACTGGAAGTCTCGTTTGCCCTAAGTTGTACCAACAAATTCCAATCTAACCACAACCAATTACACTGGATTGCTGTCAAAGGTCATCCTCAAATATATGAGGAGGAACAAGGATGCATTCCTAGTGTATGGGGATGTAGATAGAGAACTAGCAGTCAAAGGACAAGTCGATGCTAGTTTTCAGACATATCCAGATGACTTCAAAATTCAGTCAGGATATATTTTGTGTTGAGTGGTGGCGCTTTCAGCTGGATAAGCTTTAAGCAAGCCAAAATTGCCAACTCTACAACGGAGGCTGAGTATATAGCTGCAAAAAAAAGCAGCTAAAGAAGCCGTATGGATTAGAAGCTTTCTGATCGGATTAGATGCAACGCCGTGAGCGTCTGATGGCATACGTCGGAATGTACTAGACTTTACCAGTCACTCGCCTTTCATATAAACTTGTGAAAGGTGCCTTTGTCATTTTGCCCATTAGGCGAGACTTGCATCTTTCAGTTTGAGTGAATTCAAACGGACTTAAAAATTCCACACTTGTGAAGTGTTGAAATGCGTTTCTCGCTCATCAGGCAAGACTTGCATCTTTCAGTTTGAGTGAATTCAAATGGACTTAAAGTTCACACTTGTGAAGTGTTGAAATGCGTTTCTCGCCTATGTGACTTAAATGACAATGCCAGATTATAACTTGGTTTAAATCATCAGATTTAAGCATTTTCTTATTTACGTTATAACGATTAAGCTTAGCAACATAAATATCTGATCTTCAAGACGTGGATACCCACTCTTCTTCGCATGATCCTTGTATTGCTTACAATCCCTTATTCATGTGTCCTGGGTTATTGCAGTGATACACATCTCTTCCAATTTGTCCTTAGAATTTACAGCAGCTTTGGGAGCTGCTTGAACCTTTGGACGCTTGGGGTGTCTGATCTGCCCTGCAAGGTGCTCAAGAGCCTTACCCTTACCCTGATCAGCTTTCTTGAAGCTGACCTTCTTGTTGACCATAAGGACCTCTTTGGTCTTGCCCTTGAGGTTCTTTTCAGCGGTCACAAGCATCCCATGAAGCTCTGTTAAGGACTTGACCATGTCATGCATATTGTAATTTACTATGAAATCACTATATGTATCTGGAAGTGACTGCAACATAAAATCCGTAGTCATTTCCACTTGATCATCAAAACCGAGTCTTGTTATATGTTCCTGAAGACATTAAATCTTCGTGACATGGGGACTCACAGGGCTCCAGCCTTAAGCTTGTAGGAGTTAAGTTCTATGAAAGTATCATATCCTTCGACACGAGCTCTCTCTTTGAACATTTCCTTAACCTCTACCTTACAGGTATGAGGGTCATCTGAAACGTTCCTGAACTGCTTCTGCAACTCTGGCATCCTACTGCCCACCATCATGCATGACATGTCGATTTGGTTACTAAATAACTTTGATAAGTATCCTTAGTGCCCTAGCGGCGTTCAGCGGTGGCTCAACATGAGGTTCCTTGGTAAGGATATACTACTTGCGTTCATGCTTGAGTACAAGCCTCAAGTTTCTATTCCAATCTGAGTAATTCACGCTCTTGAGTCTGTCCTCAATCTGGACTCACAGTGCGCTATTACTCCTTTGTTTTGTGTTTGCCTTTTAGTTCTACATGGTAAAATTAATTAAAATTCAAGTTGGAGATTTAGTTATAAAACACTTGTTTGATTCTAACATTAAAATCTAAACCAGGATCCTATCATACCGTCAATTGAAGTGAACGGAGGCTCACTTCTCCAATTGAGAGCATCAAGGTAGGAATACATCCATCTACAAGACTATGTAGTTCCTGGCTAGGGTCTGTACTAAAAATACACTGCATACCCTATACTGATACCCTAGGTCAGCCCTAGCTGACAATCGTATACAAGTATACCAAGCTTGAACTATGAACAGAACTAATGTGGCGACTACGCGGAGGCGCACGCACCCACATAGAACTGCCCATCTCATCCAGACTTCTCCTTTATGAATGTTACGCGGAGGCGTACCGACATCCATAGGCTCAAAGCCTTTTTGAGTGCCCAAACCTGGATGGTATCACCCTTGACTTGTAATTATTTGCGTTTAAGTGAATTATTACTGTCTGATTGTATATCGATATAATCTTAATCTGGAATCATCAATTGCAAATCCATGCAAAGATGATCCCTTAGCAGGTTACATCCAAGTTCAATTAAATACCGGTTTTTAATCTTTGCATGTGGGTGATAGCAAATCATACATGAAATTGTATATTAAACTATCATACATTCATACATTCTGATAGCATTTGTGCCCTAGGTTCCAATTGGAATAGTCTGTAAATGTCTGTAATAGTTTGTCATCGTTTGTAATGAATAAAACGGCTTTCTATTACTTATGTGTTGAAGTAATATGTTAAGCATGATCTGATTTATGACCACTAAAGTAGTAGAACCATAAATCTGTACGGATCACACTTAACGAGTCCCTGGTCAATATACGTTTCAATTGAAGCGACCAGTATGAGGATGGTTCTCAATGATGTAGTTCTGCTTGTCATAGGGATGTGGGATCTCAGAATCATATCATAGATATCATGAGGTGATTGATATCGGACGACCCGCTTTGAATAGTGTTTCGTAGATTAAGCCATGAACATATTCAAATGCAATAGCTTGTCACGATATCCTTAGACCAAGGAGTCTTTGTGATCGCTATGCAATGTACGTGCGACTTTAACTTGCGCCTAACGCTTTCCGTAACAGGATTGCAATAACGGGCATGATTGGGTAGCGGAACGGATTGCATGAGTGCCACGAAAGACGGCGAAGGGATTTATCCCTCGTACTACGGTATGGGAAAGATATCCGTTAAAGGCCTCTTGATCGAGAAGGACTGAGAGAAAGAGCATGGCCATGCCAGTGATACGGGTTATCAGTTCTCATCCATCTCACATATCAAGTAACAATGATTGATTAAACAAGGATGACGACTCTATGCCTTGTGATCAATCGGGATGTCTAGAGATAATAGGATAATGACTTGTACGCACAAGGTTAAGTCGAATCATCGATCATCATGCACCTTGGGTAATCATAATGTCTTACTAGAGACCACTTATGATGGATCGGGCAAGAGAGATCTCTTGCGCCGATCTGCCAACGGTGGCATGAGCCTGGAGGGTCATTCACATACAAGACGAATAACTTGAGACAAGGAAACCTTAACGTTTCTTGAGGAGCAATACTTGGACAAAACTGAAGGTTTTGGGTCATGGGTTCGGTTTGAGAGAATAATTAGCGAATCGAGAAAACTGAGATTTTCGTCGATGTCGCGTCGGACTTTGTTTGATAAGTAACGACAAAAAGGGTCGGACAACTTTTTGGACACGGCACGCGACCACATGGGCGAGCCCATTGGGCTCGGCCCATGGGGTCACCTAGCCGCCCTAACAAGGGCCGAAATAAGGCCCAATAAGCCCAAGTGGCCGGCCACCTTGGTGGGTCCAAGGGTGGGGGCCACACACACCATGCTTAGTTGGTGTTGTTGATTAAGAGGTGAGTGATTCAAGGGGTATGGGCAATGACTTGCCTTTAACCCATGCTTTCATCATTTGTCACTTTAGTAACTCATGCCTTATGTGTTGATGAAGTAGACAAATGAAGACATAACTCACACTCACAACCTCACTTTCTCTCTCTCTTGGCCGGCCATCTCCTCTTGCTCTCTCTTCTTGCTCTCTTGTTCTTCACTTAATTGTTCTAGTAGGCTTTAAGTGAAGGATCTTAAGGATCATCCTCTTGGTGTGGACTTGCTCTAGAGAAGAAGATCATATAGTTCTTCTTTCTTGATTCAACAAAGACTAAAAGCAAAAATGGAGAAACTGTCCAGATTGTCCAGTTCCGGCGACCTACAATGCGTGAGCCATAGCCGCTTCGTCCGAGCTCCGATTGACCTGAAATTGGCAGCGTTAGAAAGATAAGTCAAAGGGCAACAACTTTTGGGAGATACAAGGCCGAGAAGCTGACTGGTCCGCAGAGTCTGTCCAGCGAGATGGGAAAAATGTTTTGCTCCAGACGGAGGTCTTCTCGTCCGAACTGGGTTCGGAGCAAAACACAAAAGATGTAGAGAATTTGCTGAGGGATAATCTCCAAAAAGAACCGAAGTAATTGAAGATCTGTAGCTCGAGATATGGAGCTTCAAAGTCTCGGTTTTCTGCTGGGCAGATTTTGGTAAAATCCGAAAACTCGGTTTCCTAAGGATCTAACTTGGTAGTCGATCTTGCGCAGGTTAGGGGCGGTTTATAGTTTGCTTCCGTTTCCATGAACGTGATTAGGATGCCCCGGAACCCAACACATTCATACATACAAATGTAACAGTAAATTTATGCATAACTAAGCCCATCTTAAGTTCCTAAGAATCTAGCAAAACTGATCCTAAAGACTTGGTCTTCAAGGTCAAGACTTGCTCCATTCTTGTGGACTCCAACTAGCTTCAAGCCTCCTCCAATCCGAGTCTTCCTATTGACTTGCTTCTTGTGTCGGTCTCCGTGATTACAAATTTAAATAAAATAAAATTAAATACAAATCACGACACGCAGACCGTGTTTACTACAACCCAAAATTAAGCAACACGCAGGTTGCAAAACCGAAATTAAAATACAAGTCTAGAGGGCTTAGCTATGCATCATGTGGAAAACATCATGTTATCAAAGATGATGTGAACATTCAACATGCTTATGAAACAACAAAATTTTCCAAATTTTATCTTTCTTAAGTGTGGAAAAATTCAAGTTTATCGAAACCGGACGGTTTAATTTCATAATTGTATTTTGAACCGGTTCTCGCTGGTTTATCGACACCGAACCAAATCTGAAAATTAAAATTTTAGGGTTTGAAAAAAAATCCTCGCGACTAGGCCGTTTCAGCTCGAATCTGGTCGAGCCAAAACGGCCCAACCGAGGTCGCCCGCGGAAGCAACCACGGTGGCCCGCGAGGGCTGCCATGGTCACTCGCGGGGCTGACTGTGGTCGCCTACGGGAGCGACCATGGTGGCCCGCGAGGGTGCCATGGGCGCCCGCGTGGGCAGATCGTGGTCGCCCGCGGCAGCGACCATGGTGGCCCGCGAGGGCTGCCATGGTCGCCCGTGGGCAACCTGGTCGGCCCTTGGTGCCGACCATGGGCTGGCCTAGGTCATTTCATAGTCCACCAAGGGTCTCGACCCTGGTTAGCCATGGCTCGGCCATGGCTAACCCGAAACAGCCCCAAAAATTAATTTTCCAATTTTTTCAAAAACTTATTAAATCTGAATTTTTTTAATTACATGCATATTCAAGTGATGAACGCATGAACAAAAATAAAATTCCATATTTGAACATATTGAATAAATATCATAACAACCAAGCTCTGATACCACTGAAAGGGATCATCACGGGTTCCAATCAATAATTTCATGCAGCGGAGCTTTATTTAACCAAGGTGATCGAAAAGAATAAAAGATCTTAATGAAAAATTCAGCATGTTATAAAGCTTTTTCAATCTGAAAATTTACCTTTGTCAATCGATTAAAACACAAGACAATGTTTCTCTATCGGGTTCTCCCAATTTCCATCCATGATTATTTGTCATGTATTGTGCTTAATGTGTGTGACCCTCTAGGCTCACGAACAGTTGGCAGACTGGTAAAATTACTATTTTACCCTTTCCATCATAAGTGGTCTCTAGCAAGACATTATGATTACCCAACGTTCGTGATTATCGATTATTCGACTTAACCTGTTATCGTACACGTCACTATCCCTTTATCAACTCGATATCCAGATTGATCAATAGGCATAGAATCGTCATCATAATTTATCAATCACTGTTTCTTGATATCTGAGATGATTGAAAACTGAGACTAAGGTATCACCTGCACGGCCGTGCTATTCCTTCAGTCATACTCATCAAGTGGCCTAAACGGATATCTTTCTCATACCAGAGTATGAGTGATAAATCCCTCAGACGTCTTTCGAGTTCACCAATGTAATTTATAAGCAAGCCAATCAAAGTCGTTATGGCTATCCTTTTACAGGTAACGTTAGACTAGGTCAAACTTGGAGATTCATTACGCAATTCACACACAAGACTCATTGGTCTTAGGATATAATGACAAGCTACGATCTGTACGTATCTCATTACTGTATCTATGTTCCATACTCACAATCGGGTTGTCCGATATCATTGACTTGATGATATCTATGATATAACTCCGGCACAGACTTTGCCATGATCAGTAGAGCGTGATCGCAAGGAGTTGGTCTTATACTGATCGCTTCATAAAGAAGCTTAGCTGATCAGGGACTCATCAAATGTTATTCTTTCTGATCTACAGTTCTACTATTAGTGGTTACACACGTAATGACATAGATCAAATTACATTCGATATATTACTACAACACATTAGTAAAATATGCCGATTTATTTATTCGGAAAGATGATAAAACATTACATCTGTAGATCACTTTTATATTGGACTGGGGCAAAACTCTAACAAAATTACCCTTTTACCCTTCCATCATAAGTGGCCTCTAGTAAGGCATTATGATTACCCAACGTACATGATTATCGATGATCCGATTGAACCTCATGTCGTCCATGTCACTATCCTTTTATCTCTAGGTATCTTGATTAATCATAAGGCATATAGTCGTCATCCTTATTTAATTAATCATTGTTTCTTGATATGCGAGATGACTGCAAATGATACTCCGTATCATCTGCTTGGCCATACGTTTCCTTTAAGTCATTCTCATCAGGTGGCCTAAAATCATACATATCCCATATTGTAGTATGCGGGATAAATCCCTTAGACATCTCTCGTATCACACATGTAACCTATCCCCGAGCTAATCATAACCGTTATGGTTACCATGTCACAGAGACTCTTTGGTCTAAGGATACAATGATAAGCTATGACATATGAACATGTTCATGACAGTATCTATGTTACATATTCAGGTTGGGTCGTCCAATATCATTTCCCCAATGATACCAATGATATTCATGATCTGACTCTGGCAAGCCCATTGACAATGATCAATAGAGCGTTATCATATAGAGCCATCCTCATACTAGTCGCTTCTGATGAAGCTTGACTGAACAGGGACTCGTTAAGTATATATCATACAGATCTATAGTTCTACTATTAGTGATGACACATTCAATGATATACATCGAATTAAACTTAACTTATTACTACAACACCTTAGTAATAAAATGCCGATTTTATTCCTTTGCTAAGGATTATACATATACATAGACATAAATAGTATTGGACTAGGGCACAAATCCTATATTAAAGTGGTCACTGGAGGAGGGACTGCAAGAAGTTCCTAGAGGAGCAAAAGAAGGCTGGCGCGGCTAGCGCTTCAGCTATTTACTACATTGAAGTAAATCGGTCTACTAACTCTGGCTGGGTGCTATATTCTGGATCTCAATCTCACATTTGTGTTTATGTGCAAGTGATGGAAAGTAGACGATATTTGACTGGGGAAAAAGCGGACATACGGGTTGCAGATGGAAAGAGTGTTGTGGCAACAACCGTAGGAGTTGTTCGTCTTAGTCTCACGTTGGAAATTCTATTGATTTTAAACAATGTTTATTGTGTACCCTCTTTCTGTAAAGACATCATTTTTATTTCTGTTTTAGACATTGAAGGTTTCAATTTTGTTATTGACAATGGTCTTTTCAAGATTTATAGAAAGAATGTTTGTTGTGGGGAAGTATTGCTTGTTAATGGTCTCTATGTTTTGAAAACTAGTGACATCAACAAAAATAAGGTATACGATGTGAATACCAAAAGGCTCAAGGTTGATGAATCGAGTGAGACTCGATTGTGGCACTTCTGTCTAGGCCACATAAGCGAGAGACGGCTATCAGCACCTCACAAGTGTGGATTTTTAAGCCCGTTTGAATTCGGACAAATTGATAGCTGCGAATCTTGCTTGATGGGCAAGACGAGGAAGTTACTCTTCAGCAGTAGGGGTGAGAGGGCGGGTGACTTGTTGGGCCTAATACACACGGGCGTATGTGGGCCCATGAGTACACAAGCCAAAAGGGGATTCAGATACTTTATCACATTTACTGATGATTACAGTAGATATGGTTATGTCTATCTTATGAGGCATAATTTTGACTCGTTTGACAAGTTCAGAGAGTTTAAGGTTAAAGTTGAGAATCAACTTGGGAAGAAAGTTAAAGCACTTCGCTCAGACCGAGGAGGCGAATACTTGACCCAAGACTTCATCGACCACCTATGAGAGTGTAGGATATGAAGGAATTACATGGGTTCCATAGATTTAAATTCATGCAGCGGACAATAATCTAACCATGGAATTTGATAATAAAATCTTATGTAAAAAAATTTCAGCATGCAATATGAAATTCAAATCTGAAAATTACCTTTTGCAAATCGATCAAACACAAAGATTATGAGTTCTCTAGATCGTCCACATAAGTACAACACCTAAACCAATGATTCTACACACAAATTTACTAGTTTTGTGTGTAGAAGAATAGCAAAAAAAATTATCAAAGGAAGAGAGAGGGGGAGGGTTCGGCTAGGGTAGAGAGAGGGGGCCGAAATAGGAGTTGTGATTAGGTGAATATTATGGAAAAAATCTGATCTTAATTATCATTATTTTTCACATAATTAAATCCCAATCTCAATTAACATCAAGAATGGGCTTGAAGCCCAATTAGCTAAAGTTTAATTAAACCCATTTAATTTGGGTTCTAATTAAACGGTTTAGCTAAATTGGTCCAATCCCTTTAATCTGATTTCCTCAACCGTCTGGTTATTAAACCTAGGCAAGAAATCAACCGAATTGTTTTCAATTTGACTAAATCGAAAAGCGGATTCTCCAAATTTCCATCCAAGTCTGTTTTTTGCTATATATTGTACTTAAAGTGTGTGACCCTCTAGGCTCACGATCCGTTGGCACACTGGTAAAATTACTATTTTATCCTTTCCATCAAAAGTTGCCTCTAGCAAGACATTATGATTACCCAACGTCCGTGATTATCGATGATTCGACTTAACCTGTTATCGCACATGTCATTATCCTTTTATCAAACCGATATCCAGATTGATCAATAGGCATACAACCGTCATCCTAATTTATCAATCACTGTTTCTTGATATCTGAGATGACTGAAAACTGATATTAAAGTATCACCTGCATGGCCATGCTATTCCTTCAGTCATACACTTCAAGTGGCCTAAACGGATATCTTTCCCATACTGGAGTATGAGTGATAAATCCCTCAGTCGTCTTTTGAGTTCACTCATGTAATTCATAACCAAGCCAATCAGAGCCCTTATGGCTACCCTTTTACAGGTAACGTTAGACTAGATCAAACTTAGAGATTCATTATATAGTGCACATAAAGACTCCTTAGTCTTAGGATATAATGACAAGATACGATCTGTGAGTATGCTCATGACAGTATCTATGCTGCATACTCACCATCGGGTCATCCAATACCATCGCCCTGATGATATCTGTGATATAACTCTGGCACTTACTTTGCCATGATCAGTAGAGTGTGATCACAAGGAGTTAGTCTCATACTGATCGCTTCTTAAAGAAGCTTAGCTGATCAGGGACACATCAAATGTAATTCTTTCTGATCTTTAGTTCTACTATTAGTAATTATACACATATGATATAGATCAAATTACATTCAATATATTACTACAACACATTAGAAATATAATGTTGTTTTATTAATTCGAAAAATGATAAAACATTACAATGTAGATTAACTTATTACACTGGAATAGGGCACAATCCTAACAGGATATGCTCGCGGCATTACATCTAACCCGGTTAGAAAACTTCTAACCCATACGACTTCCTTAGCTATTTCTGCTGCAGCTATGTACTCAGCCTCTATTGTAGAATCGGCAGTTGTGGCTTCCTTGAAGCTCTTCCAGCTGAATGCTCCACCATTTAAAATAAACACAAATCCTGCCTGAGATTTGAAGTCACTAGGACCTGTCTGGAAACTAGCATCAACATATCCCTTGACTGCTAGTTCTCCATCTTTCCCATTATACACTAGGAATGCGTCCTTAGTCCTTCTCAAATACTTGAGGATACTCTTGACAGCAGTCCAGTGCTCCTGATCTAGGTTAGATTGAAATCTGATGGCACAGCTTAGCGCGAACGAGACGTCCGGCCTCGTGCATATCATGGCATACATGATGGTTCCCACAGCCGAAACATATAGGATCTTACTCATCCTGCTCAGCCCATCAGGAGTACTAGGACTCTGTTGCTTACTGAGCTTAATGCCATGACTCATGGGTATGTTTCCTTTCTTAGAATCAAGCATTGAGAATCTTCTCAACCCTTTATCTATGTAAGTGCTCTGACTTAGGCCCAATATCCTTTTGGGACGGTCTCTGTAGATCTTGATGCCAAAAAAAAGCAGGATCACCTAAGTCCTTCATCGAGAAGCACTTCCCTAACCAAGCTTTAACCTCAAGCAAGGTTAGTATGTCATTCTCGATGATCAATATGTCATCGACGTACAGCACTAGGAATACAATGTTACTCCCACTCGCTTTCTTATAAACACAAGGTTCACTTTCGTTTTTGATGAAACCGAATTCTCTTATAGCTTCATCAAAACAAAGGTTCCAACCCCGTGAAGCTTGCTTCAATCCATAAATGGATCTAAGCAGAATACAAATCTTTCTGGGATTCTCTATATCAACAAAACCCTCAGGCTGTGTCATATACACATCCTCTCTTAAGTTCCCGTTAATAAAGGCGGTTTTTACATCCATCTACCATATCTCATAGTCGTAGTATGCTGCTATGGCTAGAATAATCCGGATAGACTTAACCATGGCTACCGGTGAGAAGGTTTCATCATAATCGATACACTCGATCTGACGATAACCTTTTGCAACCAATCTAGCTTTATAGGTCTGAGGTTTTCCATCCAGGTTGGTCTTAAGCTTATAGACCTATTTACAGCCGATGAGTTTTATCACAGGGGTTTGATCTACCAAGCTCCATACTTGGTTGTCATACATGGATTTCATCTCTTCATTCGTGGCATTCTGCCATTTTTCGGAGTCTGGACTGGCCAAAGCTTGTCTGAAAGATTCTTGATCATCCTGATCCACCAATATCAAGTCATTTCCCTCAGTGGCTAGAAAGCCATATCTGATGGGAGATTGACGAGATCTTTCAGACCTTCTTAGACCCTCTTAAATAGGTGTAAGGATTGGCTTTTGATCTACGACCATTAGGCATGACTCGCATCTTTCAATTGAAGTGAATTCAAACGGACTTAAAAGTCCCCACTTGTGAAGTGTTGAGATGCTTTTCTAGCCTATGTGGCCTAAACGGCAGTGCCATATCACAGTCTGGTTTAAATCATCGGATTTAAACCTTTTATTACTTATGTTATATATTGAGCTTGTGTCGGTGTTTTGAGTATTAAGAATATACAAACCACCAACCAATGATGCATTGCAATAATAAATATCATTCTTAAAAATATTGAATACTCCATTATCAATAGAAAAACAATTGATAGCATTTGTGCCCTAGTCCAATTGCTATTAGCCTGTAAACGTCTATGTACAATATCATCGTTTGTAATATATATATAAAACGGCTTTGTATTACTTATGTGTTGAAGTAATATGTTAAGCATGATCTGATTTATGACCACTAAAGTAGTAGAACCATAAATCTGTACGGATCACACTTAACGAGTCCCTGGTCAACCTATGCTTCCTTGAAGCGGCCAGTATGAGGATGGTTCTTAATGACGTAGTTCTACTTGTCATAGGGATGAGGGATCCTGGAATCATATCATAGATATCATGAGGTGATTGATATCGGATGACCCGCTTTGAATAGTGTTTTCATAGATTAAGCCATGAACATATTCAAATGCGATAGCTTGTCACGACATCCTTAGACCAAGGAGTCTTTGTGATCACTATGCAATGAACGTGCGGCTTTAACTTGCGCCTAACGCTTTCTGTGACATGATTACTATAAAGGGCATTATTGGGTGGCGGAACGGGTTGCATGAGTGACACGAAAGACGGCTAAGGGATTTATCCCTCATACTACGGTATGGGAAAGATATCCGTTAAAAGGGCCTCTTGATGGAGACTGACTGAGAGTAAGAGCATGGCCATGCCGATGATACGGGTTATCAGTTCTCAGCCATCTCGCATATCAAGTAACAATCATTTATTAAACAAGGGTGACGACTCTATGCCTTGTGATCAATCGGGATATCTAGGTTCGGTTTGAGAGAATAATTAGCGAATCGAGAAAACTGAGTTTTTTCGTCGATGTCGCGTTTGACTTTGTTTGATAAGTAACGACAAAAGGGTCGGGCGACTTTTGGACACGGCATGAGACCACACGGGCGAGCCCATTGGGCTCGGCCCATGAAGCCTCATGGCCGGCCCATTAAGGGCCCAACAAGACCTCTTGGCTGGCCCACATGGTGGGTCCATGTGTGGGGGCCACACAACACCATGCTTAGTTGGTGATTGTGGATTAAGAGGCGAGTGATTTAAGGGGTATGGGTTAAAGCACTTTTAAGCCCATACCAATCACTTTTAACCCATACTTGTGAGTTGGATGATAAATTCAAATACAAGACTTTAATTCATTATTCCATTAATCACAAAAAACTCTCTCTCTCTCTCTCATAGTGGTCGGCCACCCCTTGCTCCTCTTGTTCTTGCTCTCTTGTTCTTCATTTAATTGTTCTAGTAGGCAATTAAGTGAGGGATCATCAAGATCATCCCCTTGGTGTGGACTTGCTTTAGAGAAGAAGATTCGAACGTTCTTCTTTATCGATTCAACAAGACTTAAAGGTAAATATCTTGTGGAATAGATTTTGCTTTGAGATTTAATGGTTTATGTTCTTGGACAAGGTTTGGAGTAGATTTTCTTATAATGCTTCCGCTATCTCGACGATCTAGAACGCTCCAAAACCCTACAGTGGTATCAGAGGGTTGGTTACCCTCTTAATCTTTGTCTTGTTGAATTTATTTCGGTTTTGTGATTATTTGCATGCCAAAATTGTTGATAACATGATTTTAATGCTTTTTGGGATATTTGCATGAAATATGTTATTTTTGAAAAATATATTGAATTTGGAATTTTTCAGAAATTATTGGATTTGTTGGGTTCGAGAAGAGACTCTCGGGGAGCCGGATCGGAGGTACCGGACGGAGGTCACCGGAGGCCGGCGGTGACCGGGCCCATCCCCACTCTTGGCCGAGGCCGAGAGTGGCGGCAAGCCCGGCTTGGGCCTTCCAAGGCCCAAACCGGGCCGTGTTAAGTTGGGCTCGGCCGAATGGGCCCTCGGCCCATTGGCTTGGCCCGACTTGGTTCGTGTGTGGTGTTTGATCCGTGTCACGGACCCGCGATCCAATATTTCGAAAACTTTCAAAATTTAATCGGTTTCGATAAACCGTTTTTCGAAAAGGTCTAGTTTCGATAAACCCGACCAAGCAACTTGGCAAAATTAAAACTGGAATTATTGCATATTATTTGATAACATGTTTGTGTGATAACATGTTTGTGTGATAACATGTTGGATGATGTGATGAAATGTATGATGCATTAGTAGCCCATTAGATTTTATCGCTTTCACGGTTTGCATACCGTTAGTGTTAGCGTGTAATTATTCTTTTATCCGAGCCCATAAAGTGTAATTATTTTTTATCGGTCTACGAACCGAGTATTAATTGTAATTATTACTCAAAGACGAGAAGGATGGAAAATCGAGCACAAGGACGGTCTTGGAGGAAGTCCAAGAGCTAGTGGGAGCCCGAATGAGAAAGACGAGAAGATGTGAAGACTCGTAGAATCCTAAGATTAGGATGGGGTATAAAATGCATATTTAACGCTTTATGAATGCTTGCTTGAATTGTTTAATTAATAACATGCTTGCATGATTAGCTTATAAGTTTATAAGCCATCACCTCACATGCAAAGATTAAAATCAACTTTAATTGTTTGCATGTTTAAAGCGTTGTTAACTATCATCGCAAGGGTTGTGATGGATGAGTTCAAATTTGAAACGTGTTTGCACGGGTTGCAAATGACGGTTTCAAATGAAGATAGTATGTGATACAATTAGAAACGTCACAACACGGGTTGTTGATGACGGATTAGTAATTGTGCCAAATACTTTCGAATTATTAAGCACAACCAATTTACAAGCTAATTTGAGTCAAGTGAGATGCCACCCAAATTCACACCCATGTAGAAACATTTTATCGGTGTCGTGCGCCTTAGCGGAGCATCGATCGAATGGGTTCTAGATGGGAATGGTAAACTTTGTGGGATGTCGTGCGCCTTAGCGGAGCATCTGCACAAAGTTAACTCGTTAGTGAAGGTTGGTTGACTCGACCACGATTCTTGGCCTAAGGTCGAGCTGGGGCATCGGAAGGGTAAGCCTTGTGTATTTGCACATACCCTGACTAAGAGTTACACGGGTTGTAATTGGACGGACGTCCTACCTAAATAAGTCAATTGGAGCGGTGCGCCTTAGCATACTTCAAATGACGAATAAGGGATCTTGGTTTAAGATTCTAAACTTTAGAATCTTATGGTTGGTGTTTAATTCGGATCTTCGTAAATTTATTCAACCATTCTGATTAAATTTACTTTCTTCATGTAGAAATGGCTAGTAATTCAACAAACTCATCTAATTTGTCGTTGAGGACTATACTCGAAAAGTGTAAACTCAATGGGACAAATTATCTGGACTGGGACAGAAATTTACGACTTGTGTTAAAGTTGGAACACAGGGAGTACGTCCTTGATAAGGCTATCCCGGTGGAGCCAGCTGCCAACGCAACGAGCGTCGTTAAGGATGCGTACCAGAAACACCTTAGCGACTCTATCGACGTTGCGTGTGTCATGCTGGGTTGCATGGAGGCGGACCTCCAGAAGCAGTTTATGGAGCTATCCCATGATCCGTTTGCAATGTTTGCACATATCAAGGATATGTTCAAGGAGAAAGTACGTATTGAAAAATACATTGTTCTCCGAGAACTCATTGCCTGGAAGATGTCAGCAGGCAGCTCCGTAGGTCCACACGTCCTACGTATGAAAGGACATTTTGACCATATGACTAGTATCGGTATGTCTATGGAAAAGGAAATGGCTGCGGATTTTATTCTGCAATCCCTTCCTCATGCATATGGTGGGTTCGTCATGAACTATCACATGCATGATATGGACAAGACCGCGTCGGAGTTGCACAACATGCTAGTGACTGCTGAGAAGAGCATAAGGGGCAGTTCGCCCAAAAATGTTTTTATGGTCAAGAAGGGACCCAGCTTCAAAGCTGGTGGTGGCAAGGGTAAAAGCCCAAAGCACCTGGCAGGAAAGAACAGACGACCATTTGTTCCTAGACCTTCCATGCCCGTAGAAGGCAAAGGGAAGGCATAGGAGTCGGTCTGTTTCTACTATCAAAAGCCTGGTCATTGGAAGAAAGACTGTCCGCAGCTGAAGGAGGATCAGAAGAAGGGCGGTGGGGCCGCTACTTCATCAGGTATTCCATTAGAGCTATATATTTCTACAATAAATACCTGGGTACTAGACACTGGAGCTGAGTCTCATGTCTGTGCGGATATGCAGGTGTTACACAGTAGAAGAGATATGGGGGAAAGCGAGGTGGACCTAAGAGTTGGGAACAATACCAGAGTTGCTGCAACTACCGTGGGTTATGTGAACCTTGTTTTGCCCAGTGAGCTTGTAATTGAACTTAATGATGTGTTTTGCGTACCTGCTTTCAGCAGGAATATTATCTCAATTTCTCTTCTTTAAAAAGAAGGTTATTATTTTAATATTAAGAACGGGTTTTTTAATATTATGCGCAACAACATGTTTTATGGCAATGCTCACATTGTTGGAGGTTTATACATATTGAATATGCAAAACCCGAGATCCAACATGCTCTATAATATAAAGGCTAAGAGGTTTAAAGCTAGTGATTTAGACCAAACTCTTATCTGACATTGTCGTCTAGGTCACATAAATGAGAAACACATCTCAGCGCTTCATAAGCGCAGACTTCTATGTCAATTCGAATTCCAAGCGATTGATAGATGCGAAGCTTGTTTAATGGGCAAGATGACTAAAGCGCCCTTCGCTGGTTTAGGTGAAAGGGCAGGTGATCTATTGGGTCTAATACATTCAGACGTATGTGGACCAATGAGTACACCAGCCAGAGGTGGTTTAGGCTACTTTATCATATTTACTGACGATTTTAGTAGATATGGTTATGTCTATCTCATGAGACATAAGTCCGAAGCTTTTGATAAATTCAAAGAGTTTAGGACTGAAGTAGAAAACCAACTCGGAAAGAATATCAAGGCACTCCGTTCTGATCGGGGTGGAGAATACTTATCCGAGGAGTTTCTTAGTTATCTTACTGAAGGTGGAATACTATCTCAGTGGACTCCGCCAGGAACACCGCAACTTAATGGTGTGGCCGAGCGGAGGAATCGAACATTGGTGGATATGGTTCGATCGATGTTAAGTCTCACTGATCTCCCGATCTCCTTCTGGGGTTATGCTCTGCAAACGGCCGCATTCATAATAAACAGGGTTCCGTCGAAAGCAGTGGAAGGGACATCATTCGAGAAATGGTACGGGAAGGAACCCGTTTTGTCCTTCCTAAAAATCTGGGGTTGCGAGGCTTATGTAAAACGGTTGCTTGCAACCAAGCTCGAACCGAGATCAGGTCAAATGCACTTTCGTCGGATATCCAAAAGAAACAAAAGGATACTACTTCTACAAACCGAGCGAAAATAAAGTTTTTGTCGCTCGAGGTGGGACATTCTTGGAAAAAGAGTTCATTTCCAAGACAGTCAGTGGGAGGGCTGTTCATCTTGATGAAGTTCTAGTTGAGATAGTCACTCGGGAACCACTAGACGACCCACTAGAAGAAGTAGAGCCAGAAGTGGTCGTTGAGCAAGAACCAATAGCTACAGTTGATGAGGACGGTCCGAGGCGGTCTGAAAGGATAAGTCATGCACCTGTCAGATACGGTTTCTTAGTAACTGAAGGTGATGGTTTAGTATTAGTGGACAATGATCCAGCTACCTTTCGAGAGGCCTTGGACGGAACCAACTCTGAGAAATGGCTAGAAGCCATGAGGGAAGAAATGCAATCCCTGTCAGATAATCAAGTGTGGGACTTGGTGGAACATACCCCTGACGTAAAAGTCATTGGGTGTAAATGGATCTTTAAAATAAAGATAGACATGGATGGCAAACCTCAGACCTATAAAGCAAGACTGGTAGCAAAAGGTTATAGGCAAATCCACGGAATTGACTATGAAGAGACCTTTTCTCCAGTAGCCATGGTAAAATCTATCCGCATTCTACTTGCCGTAGCAGCGTATCGCAACTATGAGATATGGAAAATGGACGTCAAAACCGCCTTCCTCAACGGGAGGTTAGCTGAGGACGTTTATATGTCCCAGCCTGAGGGTTTTGAGGATCCAAAGAATAAGGGAAAGATTTGCAAGTTGCTCAAATCAATCTATGGTTTGAAGCAAGCATCTCGAAGTTGGAATCAGCGTTTTGATGAAGTAGTGAAACAGTTTGGCTTCGTCAAAAACGATGATGAACCTTGCGTGTATAAAAAGGCAGATGGGAGCAATGTAGTCTTCTTGGTGCTTTATGTTGATGACATACTGCTCATTGGAAACGATGTCCCTACCTTGCTCTTAACAAAGACTTGGTTAGGTGAGTGTTTCGCAATGAAGGACTTAGGCGAGGCCTCTTACATCTTGGGGATCAAGATATATAGAGACCGTGCCAAGCGGGTCTTGGGCTTAAGTCAAAGCACCTACATAGACAAAGTGTTGAGACGATTCTCAATGCAAGATTCAAAGAAAGGATTGCTGCCCATGCGTCATGGCATGAAGCTTAGCAAGAAGCAGTGTGCTGAGACACCTGTAGAGCTAGCAAGAATGAATGAGTTCCCATATGCTTCGGCTATAGGATCCATAATGTATGCCATGATATGTACGAGACTGGATGTCTCACTTGCCCTGAGCTGTACCAGTAGACATCAATCCAAACCCGGTGAGGCACACTGGATGGCTGTCAAGGCGATTCTCAAATATTTGAGAAAAACCAAAGACGCTTTTCTTGTATACGGGGGGAGAAATGATGATCTAGTCGTCAAAGGATATGTCGACGCTAGTTTCCAGACGGACCCCGATGACTTTAAGAGTCAGTTGGGATATGTGTTTACGTTGAACGGTGGAGCATTCAGCTGGAAAAGCAAGAAGCAGGACACCATTGCCGACTCTACGACCGAAGCTGAGTACATTGCCGCATCTGAAGCGGCAAAAGAGGCTGTATGGATCAGGAGTTTCATGGCTGGGTTAGGTGTAATTAAAAACCCATCAAACCCAGTAGACTTATATTGTGACAACACCGGGGCTATTGCGCAAGCTAAGGAACCCAGGGCACATGACAGATCCAAACATGTACTTAGAAAGTATCACATCATCCGCGATATAGTTGCTAGAGGTGACGTGAAGATCCACTATGTTGCAACTGATGATAACACAGCCGACCCCTTGACAAAGGCTCTTCCACAAGCAAAACATGACAAACATGTTAGGTCAATGGGTATAGACTGGGACTTAGATTGGAACTAGGGGCAAGTGGGAGATTGATAGCATTTTTGCCCTAGTCCAATTGCTATTAGCCTGTAAACGTCTATGTACAATATCATCGTTTGTAAATATATATAAAACGGCTTTGTATTACTTATGTGTTGAAGTAATATGTTAAGCATGATCTGATTTATGACCACTAAAGTAGTAGAACCATAAATCTGCACGGATCACACTTAACGAGTCCCTGGTCAACCTATGCTTCCTTGAAGCGACCAGTATGAGGATGGTTCTTAATGACGTAGCTCTACTACGGTATGGGAAAGATATCCGTTAAAAAGACCTCTTGATGGAGACTGACTGAGAGTAAGATCATGACCATGCCAATGATACGGGTTATCAGGTCTTAGCCATCTCGCATATCAAGTAACAATGATTGATTAAACAAGGGTGACGACTCTATGCCTTGTGATCAATCGGGATTGAAATTCTGAATCGTAGCCGAGTCAGGAAGTCGAACACAAAGTCTTTAACTTGTGTATCGACTTCTTGTGGAAACCGTAAGCAAAGTGATAGATAGATAATAATCACGACACTAGGGATGATTACCCAGTTCGGTGACTCCGCACCTACGTCTGGAGGCGCTTTGCCAGTGGAAAGGTTTTTCACTATAGGTAGTCAATAGTACAACTTCAAGCACCAACTAGCTATCACACAAGCTATTGTCCTAAGCTAATATAGATTTCACCGTGAATCACCTCGACCAGGAGCCTCTCCCACTGTCTTTGAGATTCCATCAATTCCACCCTTCGAGCAAGCCTATGCTCGGTGTCGTTGTCTTCTTGGACGGAGTTGTGAATCTTCAATCACAAACAAAAACCCTAACCGATCCAAACACTCAGTCTTCGCGACTCAAGGTTTGATCAGAGCAAAGATCTGTTCTATCGAATCTTACTCAGCCTCTCAACACGCCGATGGTGCACGGTTAAGAGCTCTGAGAAATATTGGAGTGGTAGAACAAGAATGGATGATCTGCTAATGGGAAGCCAAGGGCTTTTTATAGCAGCTCACATTCCTAATCCTTCTCGGATCAGGAACAGGAAAGTCAGGCAAGTTGTTGCCGCCTTCCACGACAGCTGGAAGTCGTCTTGCCTGTTTCTGACTTCCTGAATAAATCAGGCAAGTCGAGTTGCCGCCTATTGCTGACGTGTAACTTCCAGCTGGAAGTCGCCTAACTTGTCGACGTCACTCTCTTGCGCTCCAAGTCTTCGTTGCACCTTTCTTCTTTTGCTCCAAGCTTCGTCGAAATAGGAAAGCTTCAGACTTTCCTAATCTTCGGCTCGTAACAAATCGCTCCACATGTCATGTAACATGTTGCTCGACTTCTTACTTTTACGCTAAAAAATCATGCCAACAAATAAACGTAGCAACAATCTCCCCCTTTGGCAATTTTTTAGGCAAACACCTTTTTAAGCCCATCGTCATATTGTGGCAGTTACGGACAACAAGTGATTTAACTTGTGACAGCTACGCACAACAAGTGATGTGACTTCTTTACTCCAAGCAGGCACATCGTCGTCACCTTGAGGCAGTTACGCATACAGCAAGTTATGTGACTTCAGATGCGACTTCTTGTGCGGCTTCTGGTTTATCTTCTGGAGCAGCTTCTGGAGCTTTAACTTCTGGAGTGGCGACTTCTGGCGAAATTTCGGGTGTAGCTTCTGGCGTAACTTCTAGTTTCTGGTGTAACTTCTGTTGTATCACCATTTATCTCCCCCTGTTTGTCTAATAATATTGCCAAAGGCAATCATACAATGAAATTCGACTAAATAGTAGGGTAAAACCAGCTCACGCCATGAGCAAAATAAACAGCTCAAACATGAGCAAATATCCAGCTCAACCAAGAGCAAATATCCCAAAAAAACAGTCATAATGTGCGGAAAATAACTCGGACAAACCTCGAGGATTTAAAAGTGTGTGGAACAAAGTTATTATAGCAAATTCAGAGAAATACTAAAACGACGTGGAGTCGTCAACATCTTAAGCAGCAGCAGCAGAGCGGGGGTCATTGAGAAGGGCTTCACAGGCGACTTTGCGGGTCGATAGCATCGCAATCGACTTCTCCAGATCATCGATCATCTCCACCAATTCTTCCTCCATCCTAGTGCCAATTGGTCCTGGGGGTCGAGAGCTTGAACCAGCTCCTGATGCTTTAGCCATAGGAAGTCCGAGGTCCTTCAACTGCTTCCCTTCAAAGTTCTTGAGGTTGATAGCAAGGGGCAGTGGCTTCTTGCCCGGAATATCCGATTCTCGAACAATGTGAGGACATTGTTGGAGAAGGATACCGGTGATCAGTGAAGAAAACCCGGTAGGAAGTTTGATAGCACATGATTTGGCGTGCTTGACTAGATGTTCAATAACGTAAGCGCCAAAATCCAGAGAAGATTGCGTACCTATTTGGTAAATGAGTTTAGCCAGCTCAGTTTTGATGCTTGACCCATGCGTAGAAGGTGCCCAATTAGCCAGACCAATGCGGTAGAGGATTGAATATTTTGTTGTAAGCTCAGTAGCCGCAATGGTGTCTTTGACGGGCCAGACCTTCTTTCGTCCTCCAGTGATCTCGACCGCTACTTTGTTCAAGTGCGGGACTTCTAGAGTGACTTCTGGGTCCTTTCTGCCAAGGTAGGCGTTGATGGTTGAGGCAGAGATTTCGAAGCATTCTCCCCGAACGAACACTTTTTTGTATTCAGCGTCTTCTGGTTCATCAAACACGCTTGACAGGTTGACAATAAACTCCTTGACCAAAGCTGGGTAGAATGGCCCAATATTTATGACGGTGTTGGTCAGGCCTGCTCTTGCATTGGTAGACATACTGCCACTTAACTGCGTTTTCTATAGAGTGGAAGGTGACATTGTCTGTAGGCGCTTTAGGCACATACTTGGGGAGTTTCTGCCCTCCTAATGTCTTCTTGACCCGTGGTAGCACAATCTGGGTGTCTTCTTCTTCAGATTCTTCTTTTTCAGGGACAGAGGTTACTGCAGTAGTCAGTAACTTCCTTCTTCACTTCTTCGGTTGTTTGGACGCCGAAGCTCCTCTTTTTTCTGTGGCTTTCCTCTTTGGGGTCAATCTCCTCGGAATTTAGGTTCTTCTTCTTCATCAACCAACCTTCGTGTTGGTAGCTTTCTTCTCTCAGCCCTTTTTGGCACAGCTTCTTCCTTTTCCATGGTTTCAACGTCGACACTTTCTTCAATGTTGAACGGTTCCTCTAAAGGTTGAGTGACTTCTAGAATGGCTTCGAGATTTTCATTAAGCCCTGAATCACTGTTCGGGGCAACATGGGAACTTCCTTCTTTCTGCAAGTCCTCGTTTAGAGGAGATTTATCTGGTGCGGGTGTCGACTTAGAGGGGCTGGATTGGTCCTTGGTGCTAGTGCCGTGGACTTCAGGAACAAGGGTTTCTAAACCCTCTACAAGCAGGCTTTTATCTTCGGTGTTTTCGTTAGGGAGGATAGCAGATTTACCTGCTGTTGGAGTTGGAGTAGAGAGAGAAGCTTCTTCTTCTATGTTCGCAGAACTGGCTAAAGTGTCGTCCTTCTCAACGACGGGAATTGTGTCTTCATGTGTGATCGTTGGGGGTGAACTTGTTACTTCCTGAGGTGCTGCCGAACTTTCTCCTGAGATTTTTCCTCCTCGAATCCTCACTCCATGCTTATTCGTTGAGGATTTTGAGTCTGACAGTTTTCGAGCGATCATCTTCACACGCATCTTTGCTCGTAATTTGGATGCGGATGGTATACGCCCGCTTCTTGTTCCAACCATTTGCTCGATTGATTTTGTTTTTGGAAGTAAGAGCAAAAAAAATCTTTCAGATGCAGATTCGTTTTAGCCTTCTCTAGGTACCCTAGCAGTTTTGGGGAAGATGGAGAGGATTGTGCAAGCTTTTTCTGCGGAAGTTGAAGGGGGTTGAGAGCTGATTGGATAGTCGTCAGTTTTTCCAATCATTCCCCTTTTTGAATTTTTAACCAAATAATTCCACCTGGGCTTCTGATAATGAGATTTGGGCCCAGCTAGATTTTGTGGACCCTGTTTGGTCCTGATCGAGAGAAAGAGTAAAATCAACTAAAAGCTCTTCCTCTTCTTGCTTGACTTCTGACTATTCTAGACAGCAAAGTCCGAGGGTTGACCTTAGACTTTCAAACCTGTTGGCATCTAACGCCTTTGTAAAGATGTCTGCGACTTGTTTCTCAGAGGGTAGGTATTCGAGCTTTATTTTCTTGTCTTCTACAAGCTCTCGAATAAAGTGGTGCCTGATGTCTATATGCTTTGTCTTGCTATGTTGCACTGGGTTCTTCGAGATGTTGATTGCACTGATGTTGTCACAGAACAAAGTCATGACTTCTTGCTTGACTCCATATTCTGCCAACATTTGTTTCATCCAAAGAAGCTGAGTACATCTACTTCCGGCTGCAATATATTCGGACTCAGCAGTAGACAAAGCAATACAGTTTTGCTTTTTGCTGAACCACGATACAAGATTGTTCCCTAGGTAGAAACAACCTCCAGAGGTGCTTCTTCGATCTGCGTGCTTCCCGCCCAGTCAGCATCACAATATCCTACCAGAGTAGGAGAGGTATCAAAGGAATATAGCAAACCCAATTCAGAGGTTCCCGAGATTTACCTTATGATCCTCTTTGCATGAGCCAAGTGACTGACTTTTGGATTGGCTTGATATCGAGCACAGACTCCCACAGAGTAAGCGATGTCGGGTCGACTTGCTGTTAGATAGAGGAGACTTCCTATTATGCTTCGATAAAGACTTTGATCAACTGATTCTCCCATCTCGTCCTTTGTGCACTTGTCATGTGTGGCAATAGGAGTCCTCTTGTGCGAAGCCTTTTCTAACCCGAACTTCTTGACAATGTTCTTTGCATATTTGCTTTGGGAGATAAATATTCCATCTGACATCTGCTTGATCTGGAAGCCTAGGAAGTATGTGAGCTCACCGACCATACTCATCTCAAATTCAGACTGCATATGTTGAACGAAACGTTCCACCATCTTGTCTGACTTCCCTCCAAATACAATGTCGTTGACATATATTTGAGCAATCATGATGTCCCTTCCTTCCTTCTTCACAAAGAGAGTTTTGTCTACTCCCCCTCGAATATAGCCATTCTGTACAAGGAATTGGGTAAGACGTTCATACCATGCTCGTGGAGCTTGTTTGAGTCCATAGAGAGCTTTCTTTAGCTTGTAGACATGGTGCGAAAAGTCATGGTCTTCGAATCCCTTTGGTTGGGCTACATAGACTTCTTCGTTCAGATTTCCATTGAGAAAGGCACTCTTTACATCCATCTGATAGAGTTTGAAGCGCAGATGACATGCGATGCCGAGAAGAAGTCGTATGGCTTCCAGTCTGGCTACCGGAGCAAAGGTTTCTTCAAAGTCAACTCCTTCGACTTGTGTGTACCCTTGAGCCACCAGTCTTGCTTTGTTTCGAGTGATCTTTCCTTGCTCGTCAGATTCATTTTTGAATATCCACTTTGTCCCGATGAAATTGACATTGTCAGGCTTGGGTACTAGTTCCCAGACTTCATTCCTTGCAAATTGAACCAATTCTTCTTGCATGGCGCAGACCCAGTACTCATCATTGATGGCCTCTTGTATATTCTTTGGCTCAATTTTGGAAATAAAGCAAACGTTACCAATCATCTCCTGGTAGTCAAGAGTTTCCTTTTGTTGAGTTCGAACTCCCTCATTAATCTCTCCAATCACATCCTGGGGGGGATGATACTTCTGAATTCTTCTTGACGGAGCTCTTTGCCTTGTAGGAGTTGCCTCTTCATCCGGGATGATTTGGCTTTCGTCTTCAGACTCTTTGTTGCGCTCATCGTCCTTGAATTCTGGTCTGACTTCTCCTCTGACTTCTGGTCTGACTTCTCCTGAGAGATTAAGGACTTCTTCGTCCTCGTCACTGGGTTGCTCGTTATTGTCATCAATCACGACATTGATGGATTCCATGATAGTCCGGGTGTGTTTGTTGAATACACGGAAAGCCCGACTATTTCTGGAGTATCCAAGGAAGATGCCTTCGTCGCTTTTAGGATCAAGTTTGCGTCGAGGTTCCCTATCTGCAAGTATGTAGCAGATCGATCCAAAGACATGGAAGTATTTGACATTCGGCTTTCTCCCCCTCCATATTTCATAAAGAGTGAGCGAAGTTCCAGGGCGGAGAGTCACTCTATTATGAATATGGCATGCCGTATTTAAAGCTTCAGCCCAGAAGTGTTGCGGGATGTCTTTGGTTAACATCATGACTCTTGCCATCTCTTGAAGAGTGCGATTTTTCCGTTCAACGATCCCGTTTTGCTGAGGAGTGATAGGAGCAGAAAACTCGTGTGCAATTCCTTCAGCATCACAAAAGTTTGCGAAGCTGATGTACTCAAACTCCTTTCCATGATCGCTCCGAAGTCGGACGACTTTCCCAATGACTTCTCCCTTTTCTCGTTGAACTCTTCGACATAAGGCTTCAAAGACTGAGAAGGTGTCTGACTTCTCTCGAATAAAGTCTACCCATGTGTACCTCGAGAAGTCGTCTACACATACAAATATGTACTTCTTCCCTCCTAGACTTTCTACTTGCATGGGTCCCATAAGGTCAACATGAAGAAGTTCTAGAACACGAGAAGTAGTAAGATGTTGTACCTTCTTGTGTGACGTCTTGACTTGTTTCCCAATCTGGCATTCTCCACAGATTTTTCCTTCAATGATCTTGAGGTTGGGAACTCCAATGATCGTCTTTTCAGAGAGAATCTTTTGCATACTCCTCAAATTGATGTGACCAAGTTTTTGATGCCATAGTTTTGTCTCTTGAGCTTTGGATAAAAGGCACTTGGTTGGCAAGGTACTGACTGTTGGAGACCATAGATAACAGTTGTCAAGAGACCTGCGGTCTATCATGACTTCCTTCTGTTGTTCGTCTTTGACCGAGCACTTGTCACGAGTGAAGTGGTCATCCAGATTTAAATCACATATTTGGCTTATGCTGATGAGATTTGCTGTGAGGCCTTCTACTAGTAGAGCTTCTTTCAGACATGGAGAGTTGGGAAGATTGAGTTTTCCTTTCCCGAGCACTCTAGCTTTTACTCCATCTCCAAAAGTGACGAAGCTATTTGTGCATGGTATTAAAGTGACCAGGAAAGAGCTATTACCCGTCATATGTCGAGAGGATCCACTATCGAAGTACCAATCGTTGCTGGTTGAGGCCTTTAAAGCGGTGTACGCGATGTTAGCTCGATAGTTGACCTCTTTGACTCGCCATTCCTTTCGTGGTTGGCTTTTCTTGATGGTGGTCCTTTTCTTGACCAAGCTCTTCCCATATAGCTGATAGCAGAAGGGTCGAATATGTCCTCTTCGTCCACAGTGATGACAAACCCAGTTGTGTCTTTTGGTCTGGGTTTTTGAAGCGGCCAGAGTAAGAGGCTTTTTGGTTGCTTGGTCAGCCGTGAAGTTAGGTGACTTCTGACGGGGCTTCTGGGCGGCGGACTTCTGAGGGACGAAGATGGTGTGTGATGATGATGCATCTTTTGAATATCCAAGTCCTTCCATATTCCTGGCTGTTTTCCCGATTGATAGGATTTGATCTAGAGTGTCAGTGCTTGAATTCATCATCTTCACTGACTTCGTGACCTGCTCTAACTCGCCTTTTAGTCGAGCAACTTCCTTTTTGAGATCAACAGTCATCTCGAGAAGTCTTGATTTGTCTTCATTAAGAGTAAGAATGAGAGCGTTCTGTTTTTCGATTACCTGAGAGTCTTCAAGCCACTTGACATACCATTCGTTGTAAGCGTTGTTGAGAGTCTCATCGGATAGCTCATCATCAGAGTCATACTTTTTTGAGCTTTCAGCTGGTTGATCTATTGTGGAGGAAGTGAAAGCCACATAGTTACTTGTATGCTCAAGGTCACTGTCTTCCTCATCTTCATCGTCAGTTAGAGAGGTATTGAATCCCTTCTTCAGTTTCTTTAAGAAGTTGGGACATTCTCTCTGCATGTGTCCATACCCCTCACATTCAAAGCACTGAGCTCCTTTACCTGATCGTTCTCCTCGTCCTCCATCGTTAGGTGTGTTTTCGAGCTTCTGAAACTTGTGCTGTGGCTTGTCTCTGACTTCTCGGGTGACTTTTCTTCCTAGCCAAATCTTTTCATGACTTTGTTGTAGTTTTTGGCCAGCATGGCGATATTTTCCTCAATGTCACCATCCGAATCAGAGTGTGTTGAGTTCTTCTGCCTTTGAGTAGAACTTTTGAAAGCCACACCTTTATGTTTCTTCTCGATAGGAGGTAGGGAGAGCTCGAAAGTCATTAGTGAGCCCATGAGCTCATCAAACTTCAGTGTCTTCAAGTCATGGACTTCTTCGATAGCGGTGATCTTTATCTTGAATATGGGACTTAGAGCTCTCAGCGTTTTTCTGACCAAATCTTCATCGGTCATAGGCTTGCCAAGTGAATATGATTCATTAGCCAGATCCTTGAAGCGCACATTAAACTCCGCAATAGTCTCGTCGTCATTCATGGTCAGAGCCTCAAAGTTAGTCGTGAGGTACTGTAACTTCTGCTCTTTGACTTTGGAAGTACCCTCGTAAGCAACAGCAAGCGTGTCCTAGGCAATTTTGGCACTTGTGCATGTGTTGATGAGTCGAAACACATTCTTGTCTACTCCATTAAAAATAGCATTGAGTGCACGAGAATTACCTAGGGCAGCTTCATCTTCTTCCATGCTCCACTCCTTTTCTGGTTTGATGCTAGTTTGATTTCCATGAGCATCAGCATAGTAAGGTTCCTCCCATCCATTGATCATAGACTTCCAGGTTTTGCTATCGAGGGACTTCAAGAAGGCACACATCCGTGCTTTCCAATATCCATAGTTTGTTCCGTCGAGTACCGGCGGACGATTGACAGATCCTCCTTCCTTCGAATCCATATTAGCTACTCAGAATTTTGCAGGAAAATCACCTAAGAGATTTAAGGTGTCTCCTTTGATACCAATTGAAATTCTGAATCGTAGCCGAGTCAGGAAATCGAACACAAAGTCTTTAACTTGTGTATCGACTTCTTGTGGAAACCGTAAGCAAAGTAATAGACAGATAATAATCACGACACCAGAGATGATTACCCAGTTCGGTGACTCCGCACCTACGTCTGGAGGCGCTTTGCCAGTGGAAAGGTTTTTCACTATAGGTAGTCAATAGTACAACTTCAAGCTCCAACTAGCTATCACACAAGCTATTGTCCTAAGCTACTATAGATCTCACCGTGAATCACCTCGACCAGGAGCCTCTCCCCCTGTCTTTGAGATTCCCTCAATTCCACCCTTCGAGCAAGCCTATGCTCGGTGTCGTTGTCTTCTTGGACGGAGTTGTGAATCTTCAATCACAAACAAAAACCCTAACCGATCCAAACACTCAGTCTTCGCGACTCAAGGTTTGATCTTAGCAAAGATCCGTTCTATCGAATCTTACTCAGCCTCTCAACACGCCGATGGTGCACGGTTAAGAGCTCCGAGAAATCTTGCAGTGTTAGAACAAGAACGGATGATCTGCTAATGGGAAGCCAAGGGCTTTTTATAGCAGCTCACATTCCTAATCCTTCTCGGATCAGGAACAGGAAAGTCAGGCAAGTTGTTGCCGCCTTCCACGACAGCTGGAAGTCGTCTTGCCTGTTTCTGACTTCCTGAATAAATCAGGCAAGTCGAGTTGCCGCCTATTGCTGACGTGTAACTGCCAGCTGGAAGTCGCCTAACTTGTCGACGTCACTCTCTTGCGCTCCAAGTCTTCGTGGCGCCTTTCTTCTTTTGCTTCAAGCTTCGTCGAAATAGGAAAGCTTCAGACTTTCCTAATCATCGGCTCGTAACAAGTCGCTCCACATGTCATGTAACATGTTGCTCGACTTCTTACTTTTGCGCTAAAAAATCATGCCAACAAATAAACGTAGCAACAGGGTTAGCTAGAGATAATAGGATAGTGACTTGTACGCACAAGGTTAGGTCGAATCATCAATCGTCATGCACCTTGGGTAATCATAATGTCTTACTAGAGACCACTTATGATGGATCGGGCAAGAGCGATCTTTTGCGCCGATCTGCCAACGGTGGCATGAGCCTAGAGGGTCACACACATTCAAGACGGATAACTTGAGACAAGGAAACCTTAACGTTTCTTGAGGAGCAATACATGGACAAAACTGGAGGTTTTGTGCCATAGGTTCGGTTTGAGAGAATAATTAGCGAATCGAGAAAACTGAGTTTTTCCGTCGATGTCGCGTCGGATTTTGTTTGATAAGTAACGATAAAAGGGTCGGGCGACTTTTGGACACGGCATGAGACCACAAGGGCGAGCCCATTGGGCTCGGCCCATGAAGCCTCATGGCCAGCCCATTAAGGGCCCAACAAGACCTCTTGGCCGGCCCACATGGTGGGTCCATGTGTGGGGGCCACACAACACCATGCTTAGTTGGTGATTGTGGATTAAGAGATGAGTGATTTAAGGGGTATGGGTTAAAGCACCTTTAAGTCCATACCAATCACTTTTAACCCATACTTGTGAGTTGGATGATGAATTCAAATACAAGACTTTAATTCATTATTCCATTAATCACAAAAAACTCACACAAAACTCTCTCTCTCTCTCATAGTGGCCGGCCACCCCTTGCTCCTCTTGTTCTTGCTCTCTTGTTCTTCATTTAATTGTTCTAGTAGGCAATTAAGTGAGGGATCATCAAGATCATCCCCTTGGTGTGGACTTGCTTTAGAGAAGAAGATCCGAACGTTCTTCTTTATCGATTCAACAATACTTAAAGGTAAATATCTTGTGGAATAGATTTTGCTTTGGGATTTAATGGTTTATGAAATTCTGATCAGCTAGTCGTGCAAGATGCCACACACAATGTTACGTGTGAAGCTATAACGTTGTGTCTGACTTCTTGCATAGATAACTTTAGGACAGTAAAGATCAAGTTATAGACAATGACACAGCAGATTGTTTACCCAGTTCAGTGCAACGTCACCTACGTCTGGGGGCTCTCAGCCTAGTGGAAAGATTTCACTTATCAGTAATCCGTCAGAACATACAAGTACCTGTGATCACCCCTAGATCTATACTTTATGCTACGTCTTACAGTGCAATATATCTCAGGGTCTCCCCCTGAATCCAAGAACGTCTTGATTCCACTCTTCGAGCAATCGCCTTGCTCTGTCGTCTTCAAGTCTTCTTCAAGCTTGGTGGTTGCGTGCAGTCAAAACTCACGACTTCAGTAAACCCTCAATCACCTAACTCTCTATAGTTATGTGATACACAATATCCTAAGCTCAATCTGCAATTTCTCAGCCCGCAAACCTTCACGTCTAAGAACCTTGCAAATTGTTGCTAGGAAACAAATAAAGAACCACACAATTGCTAAGGGGGTAGCCTAAGCTTTTATAGCAATCGTGGATGAGTACTAACCCTAATGGGTTTCCTCTTAAGCGCTGTCTTTCTTCTTTTCAGATTAGGAGTCATTCTGCAATTTCCTAATCGTCTTCTTGCTTTTCTGCCGAATCTGCACTTTCTTGATTTCTGTCGATCAGGATGTTTGCCGAGACGCTGTCAACAATTTTACACAAGATGTCGTAGAAGATGCTTCGAAATTCTTTGTAACATGTTTCTTCAGTTCCTTTAAAAATCAGCCAATCTCTAAAACCGTCGTAACTACAATCTACCCATTTGGCTATTTTTAAGGACATCATTCTTCTTCGCATTCTGCGTCGCATTTGTCGTCTCGTCGATCGGCAGTCTTGTGTCGCGCGTATCATCGCGCCGTCTCTGCGCCGTCGCGTCGTCTCTATCTTTTCTTGTATCATCGCGCGATATCTATACTTTAACTCTTATTCCCCCTTGTTGGCTCAAAAAGAGCCAAAATATAAACAAATATTGTAACAGATCCGGGAAATAAGCAAAATAAACCAAACATAACTCACACTTGCTCTCAATCAGCTGTCGAGAGTAAGTGTGATACATTGTTCACCAAATATTACTGTGGCTTTAGTGGAGGTTTCTTGGGTAGCTTCTTCTGGATCATTAGGCAGGGAGGTTGTGTCATCATCTTCGGAGCCCGGAGGAGACATGGATTTCAGCAGGTTGGCGTAGTATGATCGGTGCTGGGAGAGATGCTTCAGGGCTGTCTTCAAATTGACAATGTCTTCGTCAAGCACAGCTATCTCTCGTTCAAGCATAACTGCATCCCGGCTGGTGGTCTTGGTAAGAGGGGCGACACTTGTGGCTTGACTGGTCGTTGCCTTGGCTTCTGGCCTGACAAGATCAGGAGCATGCTTGCCCTCAAACAACTTGTGGCTTACCACAATTAGTCCACCTCTTTTGCCAACCTTATCCGTTGTCTTTAACACTCCAGGGTGTTGATGTACAAGCAGCTCAGAGATAAGAGATGAAAAGGCAATGGGAATTTTCACCGCAAGTGATCTAGCATGGCGAATAAGATGATCAATCACAAATTGCCCAAAGTCAAGTTTAGATCCAGTACCTATTTGGTAGATCAGTATTGCCAGCTCGGGTTTGATAGATGATGCGTGGGTCGAGGGAGCCCAATTTGCTACTCCAATCCGGAAGAGAATGGAGTACTTGGAAGTAAGATCTGATGTTGCCACTGTGCCTTTGTTTGGCCATGTTCTGCTTTTATCTCCGGTAATCTCTCGGAGGACTTTGTTTAGGTCGGGTGGTGGCATAGATCGAACTCGCTTCCTTCCCAGCAAGTCATTGATAATGTCAGAGGAGATGGTGAAGCGAATGCCTCTGACATATACCATCTCAAACTCCGGATCATCTGGAATCCCAAACCCCGTAGGCAGATTTGCAATGAATTCTTTAACCAGGAGGGGATAGTGATTACCAATGTTTGTGACGGTTCTCATTAACTCCGCCTTCTCCAGGAGCTGTACAATGGCCTCTAGTCCAAGCAGCTTTGATGACAGTGTCTTTTCCGGGTACGCCGTTCTTTTGAAACACAAACTCCCACCTTTTTGCACCGTCTACTGAGTGAAACGACACATTGTCGTAAGTGACACTCACAGTGTTCTTGACCATCTTCAGAGCCTTCTTCTTCTTTTCTTCTTTGGTAGGAACCTCTTCTACTTCATCATCGGTTGCTTCATCTATCAATCTCCTTGTGGAGATCACTTTCTTCCCTTTTTCTTTGGCATACATCTTATTCTTTTTGTTGCTGGGACCTCCAGCATCCTTGACCTCCTTTCTTTTCCTTGTTTCTTTTAGTTTTCCAACCATAACAGCCAAACTTTAATTTTCTTCTAGAACTTTTTTCTTCAGGGACGACAGCACTGCGTGTGCCGTCTCAGCAGCTTCTTCCGTGACATCTTCTCTGGCATCCAGAGGGTTTTCTTCTGTGTTGTTGGTGGTGGCATCCTTGTTCTTCTCAGCTTCTTCCAGATCGGTCTCTCCGTTTCTGGTTTCTTCTTTCTCTTCTTCTTCCTCGGCTTCTTCCGAGTCAGCGATTTCTTCCTCTACTACAACTTTTTCAGTGGCTTTCGGCATGACATCTGTTCCTTCTTCTTCTCCTCCTTCTCCTTCAGCAATGCGTTCCAACCCATGACTGACCGGGGTCAGATCCTCCTTTTCTCCGTCCGGATTTATCAGTTCCTCTACCACACCTTCTTGAGGTGGGTCCTGGTTTTCCAGCAGTGATTCCAACAAATCACTGTTCCTAGAAGTATCGGTAGAGAAATCGTTACCTGGGATATTTTTTGGTGTTGGAACTGCGACGATTTGCATGGAGGCTTCTCGACTTTCCTGGCCAAGATCAGTCTCCCTTTCTGGCCCAGTTAGGTCAGACATGGAGAATGCAGAGCTTCCGGTCCGAGACTTTTTGAGAACTCGAGTAAAGACTGGCATTGGGGCTTTCTCCGGTGAAGCATCCTTGGGGATTTCTTCTGACTTCTTTAGGGTTTTTGGCCTTTTAATACGAACTCCATGCTTATTCGTTTTTGCTTTGCTGCTCTAGGAGCTTTTTGTTTCTTCTTTCTTTGATTCGGAGGCTTTCTTAGGAGCTATCTGTTGGGGTATATAACAATGTGGAACAATTCTCTAGCAAAAGTAACCAAGAGAAATAAAGAACAATCACACAAGAACACAAGGATTTACATGGTTCGGCAAATTGCCTACGTCCACGGTCACACTACTCTCTTATTATTGCTCTCAACTCATGAATAATTATGGGATTACAAGTACATGTATTTATAGTGCAAGACTAGGGGGAATTAAGAAAGACCTAGAATTCCTAATTCCTTGCACATTAGGAGTTCTTTTCTAATTCATTATCCTAATGCAATTAGGAAATTGTGGCTTCCCTAAATAAATAGGAAAGTCTCCACAAACCCAACAATCTCCCACTTGGAGACTGTCTTCACACGTCTTCACCCTCAATCATGTATCTCCAGTAACACGCCCAACGATCTCCGCAATAAGCTCTAGAGTTAGTGTGACGTCTTCTCTTCACTAACAGTGAAGGCCGGCTGAAGCTATACATAGCTTCAGCTTCTCGGTTGTAACCACCTTAGTCAACATATCTGCAGGATTCTTTGACCCAAGGACTTTCTTTAAGGACAAAGTGCCATCACTCATCAACCCCCTGATGAAGTGATATCTCAACTGAATATGCTTCGTCCTAGCATGAAACACGGGATTCTTGGCAAGGTGAATAGCGCTCTGACTGTCACTATACAAAGAACTGTCCGATTGTTTCTTGCCTAACTCCTCCAGAAAACTTTTCAACCAAATCATTTCCTTCCCAGCTTCTGAAATAGCCATGTACTCTGCTTCTGTGGTTGAAAGAGCAACACTCTTCTGGAGTCGTGACATCCAGCTAACTGCTGTGCCACCCAAGGTGAAGATGTACCCTGTAGTACTCTTCCTTGTATCCAGGCATCCACCTAAGTCTGCATCAGAAAACCCTTCTAGGATCACGTCATTCTTCTTGAAGTGTAGTGCAACCTTTGAAGTCCCTTTCAAGTAGCGAAACAACCACTTGACCGCTTCCCAATGCTCTCTTCCTGGATTAGACATAAATCTACTAACAACTCCCACTGCATGCGCAATGTCTGGTCTTGTGCATACCATCGCATACATCAAACTGCCTACTGCCGATGCATAAGGGACCTTAGTCATTTCTTCCATGTCCTTATCCGTCTTAGGTGATTGCTCTCGAGTGAGTTTGAAGTGACTTCCCAGCGGTGTACTCCTAACCTTGGCATCTTGGAGACTGAACTTGTTCAAAATCTTCCCAATATACTTCTCTTGGGATAACTTCAAACTACCATCAGATCGATCCCTGCTAATGCTCATACCGAGTATCTGCTTCGCTTCACCTAAGTCTTTCATCTTAAACTCTTCAGACATCTGTCTTTTCAACTTGTTGATTTCCACCATGTTAGAGCCTGCAATCAACATGTCATCAACATACAACAATAATATGATGTAGGATCCCTTGAAGTGCTTGACGTAGCAACAATGGTCCATGACACATCTTGTGTATCCACTCCTCATCATAAAATCGTCAAATTTCAAGTACCACTGTCTTGGTGCTTGCTTTAGACCATACAAGCTTTTACGTAGCTTGCAAACTAGATCTTCCTTTCCAGCTATCCGAAAACCTTCTGGTTGTACCATGTAAATGTCTTCCTCAAGATCGCCATGTAAGAACGCAGTTTTGACGTCTAACTGCTCTAGATGAAGATTCTCTGCAGCCACGATACCCAACACAAGTCTGATAGTAGTCATCTTGACTACTGGAGAGAATATCTCGTTGTAATCAATGCCTTTTTTCTGCTAAAAACCCTTGACCACTAACCTTGCCTTGTATCTTTTGCTGCCATCATGTTCTTCCTTGACCCTGAACACCCATTTATTCTGTAAGGCCTTCTTCCCAGCTGGTAACTTAGTTAACGACCAAGTTTCATTCTTTTCAAGAGACATCATCTCTTCGTTCATGGCTGACTCCCACTTAACCGAATCATCCATCTGAACCGCCTCTGTGTAGTACTGAGGCTCACCATTCTCAGTCAACAGCAAATAATGTAGTGACAGAGAGAACCGTTCGGGAGGTCTCGTAACTCTGCTCGATCTCCTCACTTCAGCCACTGGGGTAGTCGGTACTATCTCCTCATTATTTCTGTGCACTGAACTTCGACTGTTGCCTGCAAGATCATCTTCAGTAATGTCTTCCAACAATGCTTCTTCCTTGTCTTCTCCTTCTTTTGTGACATCTGATTCTGCCCCGCAGTGATCCTTGTGTGCATCATTCTCATAGAATGTGACATCTCTACTTCTAATGACTTTTCTTTTTGATTCATCCCAGAATCTATACCCCATGTCATCAGAACCGTAGCCAATAAATACACACTTCTTTGCTTTCGGATCAAGCTTGTCTCTGTCAGAATCTTTCACTCGCACATAAGAATCACAACCGAAGACTCGCAAGTGTTGAAGATTTACCTCCTTTCCACGCCATTCCTCTTCAGGGATCTTGAATCCCAAAGGAGTTGAGGGTCCACGATTTATGAGGTACGCTGCTGTACTCACTGCATCCGCCCAGAACTTCTTGGGCAATCCTGCTTGAATCCTCATACTCTTCGCTCTCTCATTAAGCGTTCTGTTCATCCTCTCAGCAACACCATTATGCTGAGGTGTCTTAGGCTCAGTCTTCAGCATTCGTATACCATGCTCAGCACAATAATCCTCAAACTCATCACTACTATACTCACCACCATTGTCAGACTTTAAACACTTCACTTTTAAGTCGGTTTCATTTTCAACAGCAGCTTTCCACTTCTTAAAGGTATTAAATACTTCATCTTTGTGTTTTAGAAAGTAAACCCATACCTTTCTTGTGGAATCATCAATGAATGTGACATAGTAGTGAGATTCTCCTATCGACGGAACCTTTGTGGGTCCATACACGTCTGAATGCACCATTTCTAACTTCGTCTTCTTGGGATCCTTCCTTGCGTTTGTGAAGCTTACCCGTTTTTGTTTTCCGAGCACACATGGTTCACAAAAATTAACTTTCACATCCTTCAGCTCTGGAATCTTCCCTTTTGAAGCTAGCATCTTCATCCCCTTCTCACTCATATGCCCAAGCCTTTGGTGCCATAGAGTTGAAGGATTAGCCCCATCAGTGACTGCATTAACCCTCTCCACTGGCATCTCCGCCATGTACAAAGTTCCTTTCTTCCAACCGCGAGCTGTGACCAGATTCCCTTTTGATACCTTCCATTGGCCGTTCTCAAAGTTTATCTTGTATCCCAAACCGTCTAACTGACTCACCGAGATCAACATTCTCTTTATGGTGGGGATAAATCTGACATCCTTCAACGTCCAAATCGTACCCATGGTAATCTTGAGGTTCACATCTCCTATACCCATGATCTCTTCCGTCTGATCATTAGCTAGATGAACTTTACCTTTTAAAGGTCTAAAGTTCACTAACAAATCCTTACAAGGGGTAGTATGGAAGGACGCACCTGAATCCATGATCCATGATTCAACTGGACTCTCTACACAACAGATCAAAGCATCGTCTTCGAATTCCTCCGTTGCATTTACCGAGTTGTCCTGCTTGCTTTCCTTCTTCGGGTTTGGACAATGACTCTTGAAGTGACCAGTTTGTTGACAGTTCCAACAAGTTGCGTTTGTGCCTCGCTTTTTAGACTTCGATCTTCCACGACCCTTACTCTTTCCCCTTTCAGACTTTCTACCTCTCCCTTCTACGTTCAACGCCGAGCTAGACGACTCTCCTCGATTCCTTCTTCGGATATCTTCCCCGAGAATCAAGTCTCTCACTCCTTCGAACGATAGCTTAGTAGTTCCAGTTGAACTACTAACTGCTGTAACGGTTCCTGACCAACTTTCAGGCAAAGATGATAGCAACAACAAGGCTTGTATCTCATCATCGAATTTAATATTCACTGACACTAATCTTGATAGTATCGTATTAAATTCGTTCACATGATCAGTAACACTAACACCTTCGTTCATCTTCGTATTAACCAATTGACGAATCAAATATACCTTGTTTGATGCAGACGGCTTTTCATACATATTTGATAGCGCCTTAATGAGTCCGTAGGTAGTTGTCTCCTTCATGACGTTGTATGCAACATTCTTTGCCAATGTCAATCTCACCGCACCCAAAGCCTGCCGATCTAGCAACGCCCAGTCGCTCGGACTTATCTTCTCCGGTTTGGTCTCTGACAAAGGTTCATGTAGCCTTTTCTGGTACAAATAGTCCTCTATTTGCATCTTCCAGAATCCAAAATCCCTTCCGTCGAACTTGTCGATTCGAACTTTCCCTTCTTCTGCCATTGCTCCCACTTGTCACGAACCTAGGCTCTGATACCAGTTGTTGGGGTATATAACAACGTGGAACAATTCTCTAGCAAAAGTAACCAAGAGAAATAAAGAACAATCACACAAGAACACAAGGATTTACGTGGTTCGGCAAATTGCCTACGTCCACGGTCACACTACTCTCTTATTATTGCTCTCAACTCATGAATAATTATGGGATTACAAGTACATGTATTTATAGTGCAAGACTAGGGGGAATTAAGAAAGACCTAGAATTCCTAATTCCTTGCACATTAGGAGTTCTTTTCTAATTCATTATCCTAATGCAATTAGGAAATTGTGGCTTCCCTAAATAAATAGGAAAGTCTCCACAAACCCAACACTATCGTGCTTCGTGTTTTCACCATTGTTGTGTAGGTTGCAAGATTTGCAGAGAGTGAATGGTGAAGGAGATGAGAGCAAACACAAGAAGGGGCAGACTAGGTTTAGATTTTGAATGAAAATCGATTCAAATCTTTTAACGTCTGAGCGTATCTTTCCCTTTCTTTTATATGGGCTTTTGGTATGCTTGGCCCAATGGCATTTGTTGGGATTTTGGACCGGTTCATGAAGAGGCACCAACTAACTCTTCTCAACCGTTACTGCAACTTCTTATTGTTCACTGATGGTGCACAGACCGAGTGATGATATGAGATCCTCGAATCTGCTCGCATCTAATGCCTCTGTGAAAATATCAGCAAGTTGCTTCTCTGTAGGAATGTGCTCTAGGATGATCTTCTTATCTTCGACCAATTCTCGAATGAAGTGGTGTCTAATATCAATGTGTTTGGTCTTACTGTGTTGGACAGGATTTTTGGAGATGTTGATAGCACTGACATTATCACAATATAAAGTCATGGCATCCTGTCTGACATTGTATTCGACTAACATCTGCTTCATCCATAGTAGCTGTGTGCAGCTACTCCCAGCAGCAATATACTCCGATTCGGCAGTGGAAAGGGCAACACAGTTTTGCTTCTTACTAAACCATGATATGAGGTTGTTGCCAAGGAAGAAGCATCCTCCAGATGTGCTTTTCCTATCCGATGTGTTTCCAGCCCAATCGGCGTCACAATACCCCACCAAGGTAGAGGATGTGTCGAATGAGTATAACAAACCCAAGTCTGTAGTCCCAGAGATATATCTAATAATTCTTTTGGCTTGGGAGAGATGACTAACCTTAGGATTAGCTTGATATCTTGCACATACTCCTACAGAGTAGGCAATATCTGGTCGACTTGCAGTAAGGTAGAGAAGACTACCGATGATGCTTCTGTATAGGTGTTAGTCGACAGCTTCTCCTGGATCATCTTTAGTTAGCTTGACATGTGTAGCTGCTGGTGTCCTTTTATGTGAGGCTTTCTCTAGCCCAAACCTCTTAACAATATTCTTCGCATATTTGCTCTGAGATACGAAGATGCTATCCTTTTGTTGTTTGATTTGGAAGCCTAGAAAATAAGTAAGCTCTCCCACCATGCTCATCTCGAATTCTGATTGCATCTGTTGAATAAATATCTCTACCATCTTGCTTGACATCCCTCCAAACACAATGTCATCGACATAGATTTGAGCTATCATTAAATTCCCGTCTTCATTCTTCACAAATAGGGTCTTGTCGACTCCCCCTCTAGTGTAGCCGCTTTGGATGAGGAATTTTCTGAGCCTTTCATACCAAGCCCTTGGTGCTTGTTTCAACCCATAAAGAGTTTTCTTGAGTTTATACACATGACCAGGATAGTGAGGATCAACAAATCCTTTGGGTTGTGACACATATACTACTTCGTTGAGGTCCCCATTCAAGAATGCACTTTTGACATCCATCTGGTAGAGCTTTATCTGTAGATGGCATGATATCCCTAACAAGAGACGGATTGCTTCAAGTCTTGCCACAGGAGCAAAGGTCTCATCGAAGTCGACACCCTCAATTTGAGTATACCCTTGAGCAACTAACCTGGCTTTATTGCGGGTGATGTTGCCAAGCTCATCGGATTTGTTCTTGAAGATCCATTTAGTGCCTATGATGTTTCCTTCACTTGGTTTGGGCACCAGTTCCCATACCTGATTTTTCTCAAATTGAATCAGCTCTTCTTGCATAGCATTGACACAATACTCATCATTGATGTTTTTGGGTTCTGTCTTTGAAATGAAGCAAATATTGCCTGTCATCTCGTTGTAGTTTTCAGGAGCTTTTGACCGAGTCCGTATGCCTTCATTCAGATTTCCAATTACTCCAGAGATAGGATGATTAGTCTGGGTTCTCCGCGAGGGATTCTTGTTGCTGGTTTCAGGAACTCCTTCGTCATGATCGACATTTGGGCTAGCATCATCACTTTCTGTTTTACTGCTGGCATCTTCTCTAACATCAGTAATGACATTCCTTCTGAAATTGTTGGGAGGATAGGCTCCGTCTTCGTCTGTCGCATCTTCTGAAGCATCTTCGCAGTCATCATCAACAACAACATTGATTGATTCCATCATGGTTTTGGTTCGTTTGTTGAAGACTCGGTATGCGCGACTATTTCTGGAGTAGCCAAGGAAGATGCCTTCATCGCTTTTTGGGTCAAGCTTTTGACGAGGCTCTCTATCAGCTAGAATATAACAAGTGGAGCCAAAGATATGGAAGTACTTAATATTGGGCTTTCTCCCCCTCCATATTTCATAATGAGTCACTGACATACCTGGTCTGAGAGTGACTCGATTGTGGATATGGCAAGCTGTGTTAAGTGCTTCTGCCCAAAAGTGAGTTGAGATGTTCTTAGGCAGCATCATTACTCTAGCCATCTCCTGTAGAGTTCTGTTTTTGCGCTCAACAATGCCATTCTGTTGGGGAGTGATTGGTGCTGAGAATTCATGCGCTATCCCTTCTGAATTGCAGAAGTCTGCAAACTTGCTATTTTCGAACTCTCGACCATGATCGCTTCGAAGGCGGATGATTTTGCCAATGGTCTCTCCTTTTTCTCGTTGGACCTGAATGCACAGATTCTTGAAGATCGAGAAGGTGTCTGATTTGTCACGAGGGAAGTCAACCCAAGTGTATCGTGAGTAATTATCTACACACACAAAGACATATCGTTTTTCCCCAAGGCTTTCAACTTGCATTGGTCCCATGAGGTTAACATGTATTAGCTCAAGTACCCGAGAGGTGGTGATATGTTGAAGCTTCTTGTGTGACATCTTGGTTTGCTTACCAATCTGACATTCCCCACAGATCTTTCCTTCTACTATTTTCAGGTTTGGGATTCCTGTAATTGCCTGCTCTATGATTGCCTTCTGCATACTTCTAAGATTTAGATGTCCAAGCTTTCGGTGCCATAGTTTGGTTTCTTCTGCTTTGGAGACAAGGCATTTGGTCGCTTCGATATGTGTCTCGGGAGACCAGATATAGCAATTATCCGTTGAGCGAACACCTTGTAGAATAGTGACCTGATCGAATTTTTTAACTATACAGGCGTCTTTAGTGAATTTCACTTCTAAATCCTGATCACAGATCTGACTGATGCTAATCAGGTTTGCCTTAAGTCCTTCTACAAGTAATGCTTCAGTCAGGCAAATGGCTCCTGGATGCTTGAGCACTCCTTTTCCAATGATTCGAGCTCGAATCCCATCTCCAAACGTAACAAAGCAGTTTGTATATAATTTCATATTGGAGAGAAACTCTGGAGTACCTGTCATGTGTCGCGAACATCCACTGTCGAGATACTAGTCCTTGTTTGTTGAAGCACTTAAGGATGTATATGCAACATTAGCTCGATAGACCAGGTTCTTAGGTCTCCATTCAAGGCGGGATGTCTTCGGAGGAGATGCGGGATGCCTTTGATATTTCCTTTGTGGTAGCTGAGCTTGCTTCCTCTCAAGAAGTTGAAAACAAAAAGGTCTGATGTGACCTGGTTGACCACAGTAATGACATATCCATTGATATTGATAAGCTGGTCTTCTGTAGCTTTGTTGTCTTCGTGGAGGATGTCTTCTGGCAGTTACTTGACAAGAACAGGTTGTAGACGATGTTATGGCTTTTGTTGTAGGTCATCCTGTAGGATGTGTTGGGGCATCCAGTAGTTTCTTGTCAGCCATGGCTTGTTGTGGGATAAACTTTGTCACTGCTTTTGAGGGGACAGCATGTGTGTACCCTAGTCCCGTCGTATCTTTGGACTGTTTTCCCACTGATAGAATCTTGTCCAGGCTTTCTGTGTTAAGATTCATCATCTTTACCGATTTAGTCATGAGACTAATTTCTCCATTGAGTCTGGTGATTTCTCGTTTTAGCTCCACGATCGTCTCTAGAAATCTAGACTTGTCGCTGGTAAGACTAATAATCCTTTCGCCTTGTTGATCAAGTATCAGAGTTTCCTTGATCCATCTGGTATGCAAGCCTTTGTATGCCTCTACTAGTTGCTCTTTAGTCCAATTCTCATTTGGAGTTGGATCATCATTATATGCAGGAGTAGTGGTAGTGAATGCAACAAAGTTGCTTACCTCTTCAGATCCGCTATCTTCATTGTCATCATCTGATAGGGTGGCATTGTATCCACGTGCTTGTTGTTTGAGGAAATTTGGACATTCTCTACGGAGGTGGCCGAATCCTTCACATTCATGACATTGAAGTCCTTTGCTTTTGTTTTCTTCCCCACTCCTGTTTGGTCTGTCAAGACTTCCTCCAGCTTGAGCTTTTTGTGGAGCTTTGTTTCTGGCATTTGCCGTGACATTCCGTCCACCCATTCGACTAAATCTTCTCATGGCTTTGTTGTAATTTTTTGTGAGAAGGGCCATTGTAGCATCGATGTCTTCATCAGAATCGAAATCTTCAGGATCTGGTTGCTTGAGTGTTGAGCTTTTGAAAGCAACTCCTTTGTTCCTTTTGTCGATGTTGGGTAGAGACAACTCATAGGTCATCAGAGACCCCATCAGCTCATCAAATTTCAAAACCTTGAGGTCATGAACTTCCTCAATTGCTGTTATCTTCATCTTAAACCTAGGGCTAAGAGCACGCAGGGTTTTTCTTACCAATTTTTCATCAGACATTGGTTCTCCCAGAGAGTAGGATTCATTGGCTAGATCACGAATACGAACATTGAAATCTGCAATTGATTCGTCTTCTTTCATGATGAGGGCTTCGAAGTTGGTAGTCAGGTATTGCAGCTTTTGTTCTCGAACCTTAGTTGACCCTTCATGTGCAACAGTCAGGATGTCCCATGTTGATTTGGCAGTTGTGCATGTGTTGATCAGTCTGAACACGTTTTTGTCAACACCATTGAAGATAGCATTCAGAGCTCGAGAATTTCCCAGTGATTCTTCATCTTCATCATCAGTCCAGTCTTTTTCTGGTTTTGGTCCGATAGGATTGCCATCACTGTCACTGAGTTGTGGTGCATTCCAACCATTGATTACAGCCTTCCATGTCTTGTTGTCTAGTGACTTCATGAAGGCACACATTCGATCCTTCCAATAGCCATAGTTGCTTCCATCTAGAACAGGTGGTCGATTTATGGATCCTCCTTCTCTGGTATTGTCCATCTTGATCAAAATATTTGTTTAGGAACTCACCTAAAGCTATAGGTGCCCCCTCTGATACCAATTGAAATTCTGATCAGCTAGTCGTGCAAGATGCCACACACAATGTTACGTGTGAAGCTATAACGTTGTGTCTGACTTCTTGCGTAGATAACTTTAGGACAGTAAAGATAAAGCTATAGACAATGACACAGCAGATTGTTTACCCAGTTCGGTGCAACGTCACCTACGTCTGGGGGCTCTCAGCCTAGTGGAAAGATTTCACTTATTAGTAATCCGTCAGAACATACAAGTACCTGTAATCACCCCTAGATCTATACTTTATGCTACGTCTTACAGTGCAATCTATCTCAGGTTCTCCCCCTGAATCCAAGAACGTCTTGATTCCACTCTTCGAGCAATCGCCTTGCTCTGTCGTCTTCAAGTCTTCTTCAAGCTTGGTGGTTGCGTGCAGTCAAAACTCACGACTTCAGTAAACCCTCAATCACCTAACTCTCTATAGTTATGTGATACACAATATCCTAAGCTCAATCTGCAATTTCTCAGCCCGCAAACCTTCACGTCTAAGAACCTTGCAAATTGTTGCTAGGAAACAAATAAAGAACCACACAATTGCTAAGGGGGTAGCCTAAGCTTTTATAGCAATCGTGGATGAGTACTAACCCTAATGGGTTTCCTCTTAAGCGCTGTCTTTCTTCTTTTCAGATTAGGAGTCATTCTGCAATTTCCTAATCGTCTTCTTGCTTTTCTGCCGAATCTGCACTTTCTTGATTTCTGTCGATCAGGATGTTTGCCGAGACGCTGTCAACAATTTTACACAAGATGTCGTAGAAGATGCTTCGAAATTCTTTGTAACATGTTTCTTCAGTTCCTTTAAAAATCAGCCAATCTCTAAAACCGTCGTAACTACAGTTTATGTTGTTGGACAAGGTTTGGAGTAGATTTTCTTATAATGCTTCCGCTATCTCGACGATCTAGAACGCTCCAAAACCCTACAACAATATCCTTCCTTGTCAAGCAAGGAAACAGAAATAATATTCTTGTGAAATGCAGGTACAAAATGAACATCGTTTAAAATTGAAAAAAAGCCCACTAGGAAAACTGAGACTAACATTCCCTACTGCAATTGTTGAGACTTGATTGCCATCACCAACTCGCAGGGGTCTCGCCCCTGCCCACATCTCTTCTACTTCTCAGAGCCTGCACATTAACACAAATAAGAGATTCTGCACCGGTATCAAGTACCCAAGAATCTAAATTAGATAAACTAAGATTGAGCTCATTAACATATATACCTGATACTGAAGATGTGGAAGCTCCACTCTTCCTTAGAAATTTCTTATGTTTCTTGCAATCCTTCTTCCAGTGCCCCTGCCCTTGGCAATAGAAGGAAACGACATCCCTCTTAGGATTCTCAACAACTTTGGGAGCTGCTGGACCCTTAGGTTGTCGAATCTTCCCCGCTTGATGCATATGGACCTTATCCTTGCCCAGGCTAGCTTTCTTGAAGCTCACTTGCTTGTTAACCATAAGAACCTCCTTGGACTTGCCCTTGAGATTCTTTTCCGCGGTCACGAGCATACCATGGAGCTCTGTCACAGTCTTGTCCATGTCATGCATATTGTAATTTCCAACGAAATCATGATATGTCTCTGAAAGTGAGTGCAACACAAAGTCTGCAGCCATTTCCTTATCCACAGCATGACCGAGTCTGGTCAAGTGTTCCATAAGACGTTTCATCTTATGGATATGGGGACTGACAGGAGCTCCAGCCTTGAGCTTCCAAGACATCAGTTCACTGAAACTATCGTATCTCTCGACACGCCCTTTCTCTTTGAACATTTTCTCGATCTCTACCATCAAGGCCTTGGGATCTTCGGAAATGTCCAAGAACTGCTTCTGCAAGTCAGGCACCATACTGTCCATCATGATGCACTGCAAGTCAAACACCATGCTTCTGCAAGGCCTTGTCTGATTCTAACATTAGAATTTGAACCAGGATCCTCGCATACCCTCAATTGAAGTGAATGGAGGCTCACCGCTCCAATTGAGAGAACCAAGGTAGGAATACATTCCTTTACAAAACCATGTATTTCCTGGCTAGGGTCTGTCCTTAAAATTGCAAGGCACACCCTATACTGATACCCTAGGTCAACCCTACCCTAGGTCAACTCTAGCTGACAATCGTAGACAAGTCTACCAAGTTTCGACTATGAACAAAACTAATGTGGATACTACGCGGAGGCGCACACACCCACATAGAACTGCCCATCTCATCTAGACTTCTCCTCTATGAATGTTACGCGGAGGCGTACCGACATCCATAGCCTCAAAGTCCTTTCGAGTGTCCAAACTTGGATGGTATCACGCTTGACTTGTAATTATTTGCGTATAACTGAATTACTACTGCCTGATTGTATATCGGTACAATCTTAACTGGAATCATCAATTGCAAATCCATGCAAAGATGATTCCTGACCAATTACATGCAAGTCTGATTAAATACCAGTTTTAATCTTCGCATGTGGGTGATAGCTAAACATACATAATCTAATGCAAATAATAACTATCTGTACATTCATACATTCTCAATATATAAATGTAAGTATAAAACATGCATAGCTAAGCCCATCCTAAGGATCCTAGGATTTTAGCAAAACTGATTCTAAAGACTAGGTCTTCAAGTTCCAGGCTTACTCCATCCTTGTGGACTCCCACTGGCTTAGAGTCTCCTCCAGCCATCGAATCTCCCATTTGACTTGTATCTTGCGTTGGTTTTCGCAATTACAAATTTAAAGTAAATAAATAAATACAAAGAGTCACGACATGCAAGTCGTATTCATCACAACCCAAAACTTAGCAACGCGCAGGTTGCAAAACTTAAATTAAAACATACAAGTCTAGAGGACTTAGCTATACATCATGTGGAAAGCAATATGTTGTCAAAGATCATGTGATCACTCATCATGTCTATCAAACAACAAATTTATTCAAAATTTTATCTTTCTTCAGTGTGGAAAATTTTCATGTTTATCGAAACCGAACGGTTTAAATTAATTAATTGAAATTGAATTAGTTCACCCTGGTTTATCGAAATCGAAACAAATTTGAAAATTAAAATTTTAGGGCTTAAAATTTTCTCGCGAAGCGACCGGTTCAGCTCGAGACTGGTCGAGCCGAACCGGCCCGACCTAGGTCGCCCGTGGCGGCAACCACGCTGGCCCGCGAGGGCTGCCCTGGTCGCCCGCAGGTGCAACCACAGTGGCCCGCGAGGGCTGTCATGGTCACCCGCGGCAGCGAGCATGGTGGCCCGTAAGCAACATGGTTGGCCCTTGGTGCTGAGCATGGTCGGCCCGAGGGCTTTCCTTGGTCCACCAAGGGTCTCGACCCAGTTAGCCATAGCAACCCTAATAAGCCAAAAAAATGAATTTTCTAACCTTCAAAATCAATTACTAAAATCTGATTTTTTTTTTCATATTTTCATGCATAATTAAATCTGAACAATACGTGAAAAATTAAGGAATAATAAAACCCTAATCATGCTCAAATAAATCACAAACAACCAGGCTCTGATACCACCGAAGAATTCCATGGGTTCCATAGATTTAAATTCATGCAGCGGACAATAATCTAACCATGGAATTCGATAATAAAATCTTATGTAAAAAAATTTCAGCATGCAATATGAAATTCAAATCTGAAAATTACCTTTTGCAAATCGATCAAACACATAGATTATGTGTTCTCTAGATCGTCCACACAAATACAGCGCCTAAACCAAGGATTCTACACACACATTTACTAGTTTTGTGTGTAGAATAATAGCAAAAATATATTAGCAAAGGAAGAGAGGGGTGGAGGGTTCGGCTAGGGTAGAGAGAGGGGGTCGAAATAGGAGTTGTGATTAGGTGAATATTATGGAAAAAATCTAATCTTAATTATCATTATTTTTGACATAATTAAATCCTTAAAAAAAACTCTATTAAGTTAAACTTAAGCCCAATATCAATTAACATCAAGAATGGGCTTGAAGCCCAAGTAGCTAAAGTTTAATTAAACCCATTAAATTTGGGTTCTAATTAAATGGTTTAGCTAAACCGGTCCAATCCCTTTAATCTGATTTCCTCAACCGGCTGGTTATTAAACCTAGGCCAGAAATCAACCGAATCGTTTTCAATTTGACTAAATCGAAAAGAGGATTCTCCCAATTTCAATCCAAGTCTGTTTTGCTATATACTGTACTTAAAGTATGTGACCCTCTAGGCTCACGACCCGTTGACAGACTGGTAAAATTACTATTTTATCTTTTCCATCATAAGTGGCCTCTAGCAAGAGATTATGATTATCCAACGCCCGTGATTATCGATGATTCGACTTAACTTGTTATCGTACATGTCACTATCCTTTTATCAAACCGATATCTAGATTGATCAATAGGCATACAACCGTCATCCTAATTTATGAATACATGTATCTTTATATCTGAGATGACTGAAAATTGATACTAAAGTATCACCTGCATGGACATGCTATTCCTTCAGTCATACTCATCAAGTGGCCTAACCGGATATCTTTACCATACCGGAGTATGAGTGATAAATCCCTCAACCGTCTTTCGAGTTCACTCATGTAATTCATAACCAAGCCAATCAGAGCCCTTATGGCTACCCTTTTACAGGTAACATTGGACTAGGTCAAACTTAGAGATTTAATACATAGTGCACACAAAGACTCCTTGGTCTTAGGATATAATGACAAGATACGATCTGTGAGTATGCTCATGACAGTATCTATGCTGCATACTCACCATCGGGTCGTCCAATACCATCGCCCTGATGATATCTATGATATAACTCCGGCACTTTGTGTCATACTGATCGCTTCATAAAGAAGCTTAGCTGATCAGGGACACATCAAATGTAATTTATTCTTATCTACAGTTCTACTATTAGTGAGTATACACATAATGATATAGATAAAATTACATTTCATAGATTACTACAACACATTAGTAATATAATGCTGTTTTATTATTACAATGTAGATTAACTTATTACATTCGACTAGGGCACAATCCTAACAGGAAATTGTCTGAGTGGACTCCGCCTGGAACACCTCAATTGAACGGTGTGTCCGAAAGGAGGACCCGAATCTTGCTAGACATGGTTCACTCTATGATGAGTCGGATAGATTTCCCTGTATCCTTTTAGGGATACGCTCTTGAGACACCTGCGTTCATATTGAACCATGCACCTACAAATCATCATGTGGGAAACTGAAGGAATCCATGCGGAAGCGAATTTTCACCATGGATTCGAATAAACTATGAACGAATCATCATGTGAAAAATTTTCAGCATATTAAACATAATAAAATATGGAATTTTACCTCGTAAAATTGAATCCAACAATCAGAAAACTGTCCAAGAACGTCAAACTATTAAATCCCAAGGCAAAACCGAAATCACAAGTTTACCTTCGGTTTGTTCGAATCGGTTTTGAAGAACACTTCGGATCTTCAACTCCAGCCAAGTCCACACGGATAGGATGATCACTAAGGGATCCTACACTCCTCTACCTACTAGAATAGAAGAGAGAGCAAGAGAGAAGAGGGGGGTGGTGTGTTTGGCCGAGAGCTCTTGAGAGGGAGAGAGAAGCCACACTTGTGTGATATCAATTGATAAAGGTAAATTTTCAGATTGAAAAGCTTTATAACATGTTGAATTTTTCATTAAGATTCTTTATTCTTTTCGATCACCATGGTTAAATAAAGCTCCACTGCATGAAATTATTGATTGGAACCCATGGTGATCCCTTTCAAAAGAATCATCCTCATACTTGGTCGCTTCATTGAAGCATATTTGACCAAGGACCCTTCAAGTGTGATCCGTACAGATATATGGTTCTACTACTTTGATGGACATATATCAGATCATACTTAACCTATTACTTCAACACATAAGTAATATAATGCCGATTTTATATATTGCAAATGATTATTAATATATATAGACATTTACAAACTAATACAACTGGACTAGGGCACAAAAATGCTTACAATGCTGAGATAAATGATGAGACGCGCCTCTCATTTATGTGGCCTAGACGACTGTGCCACATTAGAGTTTGGTTCAAATCATCGGATTTAAACCTTTTCGTATTAACGTTATAGAGGTTATTAGAGTTGGGGCATTCCATATTCAATACATATAAACCACCAACTGTACTTGCACTTGAATAATGTATGTCATCTCGTTTTATATTAAAACTTCCATTTTCGATTACAAAAGAGAATCCTTACTTATCTAGTAAGGAAATGGATATAATTGTTGGGATTTGTGCCCTAGCACAATGTATTTTCAATCTAATCTTGTAATAAAGATTATTCGTTGAATAAAAATCGGCATTCATATTACTAAGTGTTGTAGTAATATCTTAAGTATGATTTGATTTGTATCATTGATGTGTCAACACATAATAGTAGATCTACAGATCAGATAAAATCTTACTTAAGCAGTCCCTGATCAGAATAGCTTCATAAGAAGCGATCGGTATGAGGCTAACTCTAAATGATCACGCTCTACTGATCATGGCCAGTAAGAGGCCAGAGTTAGGTCATAGTATCACCAGTCAGGGGTGATATAGGACGACCCGAATCATGAGTATGTTACATAGACACAGTCATGAACATACTCATATGTCGGATCATGAAATCACATCCTCAGACCGAAGGACCATTGAGGTCAATATGTAATGAGTGACGAGTTTGACTCAGTCTAACGTCTCCTGTAAAAGGGTTACAATAACGGCTGTGATTGGCTCGATCACAAGTTACATAAGTTGACTAGATGGATCGCTGAAGGATTTATCCCTCATACGGACGTGTGAGCAGATATCAATTTAGGCCACTTGATGAGTACAACTGAAATACAATAGCATGGCCATGCAGACGATACGTAGTATCAGTTATAATTCAGTAAACTCAGAATCAAGAAACAGGACAATAGAACGAGGATGACTTGTCTATGCCTCGTGGTTGTCAAAGATATCAAGAGGATAAAAGGATAGATTCATGAACGACAAGGTTAAGTCGAAATCTCGATAATCACAAGCGTTGGGTAATCATGATGTCTTGCTAGAGGCCACTCATGATGGAAAGGGTAAAATGGTAATTTTACCAGTCCGCCGACGTGTCGTGAGCCTAGAGGGTCACACACTTTTGGTTGAGTAAAACAGATGGAATCATATGAAGGAATCATGAGAGAGACAAAATCCGGTTTTGGATTAAACCAGTTTAGACCGATTTCGGTTTAGGATTAAACCGGAATCAAGAACGGTTTAGCAAGACTAATTAATTATAATCTAATTAAATAGATTTAATTAATTTAGCTAAACTGGGCCTAGCCAGAATGGGCTTCTCTATAGATTTAAAGCATTCTTAGAGGAACCTGAAGCTTGCACTTCAGTATGACAGACAGGAGTATATCCTTACAGACAAGCCGTTAGTAGAGCCTGAAGATGATGCCAGCGATGCCGATAAGAATGCTTTTGAGAAATACAAAAGTGATCGACAAGACGTTGGCATCCTCATGGTCGGGTCCATGGAAAATGAGACCCAGGACCAGTTCATGCATCTCATGGGAGAACCCCAGGAGATGATGGAGGAAATCAAAATTTACTACCAGAAGAATGCCCGTGTCGAAAGATACGACACTCTTAGGGAGGTATTTTATTGCAGACTCAATGCTGGTGAGGCAGTAAGCCCACATGTCCTTAAGATGAAGCGGCTCTTTGATCGCTTGGCCAGTCTAGGTCATAAGTTCACGGAGCAGCTGAAATCAGACATAGTCCTGATGTCGCTTCCAAAGGCTTATGGAGATGTGATCACAAATTACAATCTCCATAATATGGAAAGGACCATCAAGGAACTTCATGGAATGTTGGTGACAGCAGAGAAAGACCTCAAGGGCAAAACCCCTGAGGTCCTGATGGTCAATAAGGCTGTCAGCTTCAAAAGAGCTGGCAGACCTAATACCAAGTCACCAGGACAACCCAACAAGGGCAAGGCACCGGCAGTGTCAGGTAAGGGTAAGGCGCCAATGCACCTAGCTGGGCAAATAAGGGCACCTAAAGGTCCGAGAATCCAAGCGGTTCATAGAACCGAAGGGAGCTCTTCGGCCTCAGAGGTGGTCTGTTACTACTGCCAGCAGCCAAGTCATTGGAAGAAGGATTGCAGGCAGCACAAGGATTATGTGAAGAGCTTGCCGAAGGGAGGACACCCTTCAGGACCTGTATCAGGTATTTACGTTGTTGAGTATAATCTCAACGCTACTTTCTCAGATACATGGGTAGTTGATACCGGAGCAGAATCTCACATTTGTGTTAATCTGCAGGTTCTGGAAAGTAGAAAGCTCCTTGGGAAAGGCGAGCGGGATCTGAGAGTCGGAGACAACAGTTCGGTGTCAACGACGGCTGTCGGTTCCGTTAGTCTTAGGATGCCCACAGGGCTTGTATTAGTTTTGGACGATGTCTTATGTGTACCTACATTTTGTAGGAATATTATTTCAGTGTCCAGTTTGGACAAACTTGGTTTTGTATTTGCCATAGACAATGGCTTGTTTACTTTATCAAGAAATAATATCGTTTACGGCACTGCATCTATGGTTGGTGGATTATATATTTTAAATATTGATAACACTAACTACAGTTCAAACTATAACGTAAATAAGAGGTTAAAGTCGGATGACTCAAACCAGACAGTGATGTGGCACTGTCGTCTAGGCCACATAGGCGAGAAACGCGTCTCGACACTTCATAAGTGTGGGCTCTTGAGCCCGTTTGAATTCACACCAATCGAGAGATGCGAATCTTGCATTATGGGCAAGATGACAAAAGCGCCTTTTGGCGGCTTAGGTGAAAGGGCAAGTGATCTCTTGGGCCTAATACATGCAGACGTATGTGGGCCCATGAGTACACAAGCCAGGAGAGGTTTCAGATACTTCATAACCTTTACCGACGATTTCAGTAGGTTTGGGTATGTCTATTTAATGAGACATAAGTTGGAGTCCTTTGATAAATTCAAAGAATTCTAGAATGAAGTACAGAACCAGCTTGGTAAAAGTATAAAGGCACTTCGTTCCGATCGAGGTGGCGAGTACTTGGATCAAGAGTTTCTCAGTCACCTAAGGGATAACGGTATACTCTCAGAATTAACCCCGCCAGGAACCCCTCAGATGAATGGTGTTTCTGAACGGAGGAACAGAACCCTGCTAGACATGGTTCGTTCCATGATGAGTCACGCCGACCTTCCAATATCATTCTGGGGCCATGCCCTAGAAACGGCTGCATTCATATTGAATCGAGTACCTACAAAGGCAGTGGAGACCACTCCATTTGAGGCTTAGCAAGGGAAAGCTCCCAAGTTGTCTTTCCTCAAGATCTGGGGGTGCGATGTTTACGTCAAGCGATTGCTTGGTGATAAACTCGAACCCAAGGCAGATAAGTGTGTCTTTGTAGGGTACCCCAAAGGAACCATGGGGTACTACTTCTACAAACCCGAGGAAAACAAAGTCTTTGTTGCTCGAGGTGGGGTTTTCTTGGAAAGAGAATTCTTATCCAAGAAACCCAGTGGGAGTCCTGTGCTTCTTGAAGAAATTCGAGAAGACACGGAACAGCCAGCAGATATTGTAGAAGTACCCGATGAGGTAAATGATCCAAGTCCTAATCCAACAGAAACTCCTGTAGGACCAAGGAGGTCTGAAAGATCTCGTCAAAACCCAGTCAGATATGGCTTCTTAGCCACAGAGGGTAATGACTTGATAGTTGTAGATCAAGATGATCCTGCATCAGTTCAGCAAGCCTTGGCCAGTCCCAACTCAAAAGAATGGCAGAATGCCATGGATGAGGAAATGAAGTCCATGAAAGATAATCAGGTCTGGAACTTAATAGACAGCACACCTGGGATAAAACCCATAGGTTGCAAGTGGATATTTAAGTTAAAGACAGATATGGACGGAAAGCCTCAGACTTACAAAGCAAGACTGGTTGCTAAAGGTTATCGTCAAGTCCAAGGTATGGACTATGATGAGACTTTTTCGCCAGTAGCTATGATTAAGTCAATTCGGATGATGTTAGCCATTGCAGCATATTTCGATTACGAGATATGGCAAATGGACGTCAAAACCGCATTCCTTAACGGGAATTTGCAGGAGGATGTCTATATGACCCAGCCAGAAGGTTTTGTCGACCCTAAACATCCTGAAAAGGTGTGTAAGCTGCAACGATCCATTTATGGATTGAAGCAAGCTTCCAGGAATTGGAACTTACGCTTCGACGAAGTTGTAAAAGAGTTCGGGTTCATCAGAAATCCAGATGAACCTTGTATCTACAAGAAGAGCAGTGGGAGTAACATAGTGTTCCTGGTGCTGTATGTCGATGATATACTAATCATGGGAAATAACGTCCCAACCTTGCTTGAGACCAAAGTTTGGTTAGGGAAGTGTTTCTCCATGAAGGACTTAAGAGAGGCCGCTTACATTCTAGGGATCAGGATCTACAGAGATCGATCCAAGAGAAAATTAGGTCTAAGTCAGAGCACCTATATAGATAAGGTGTTGAGAAGATTCTCGATGCTTGACTCTAACAAAGGGAACCTCCCGGTAAGACATGGCATTAAGCTAAGCAAGAAACAGTGTCCTAAAACACCTGCTGAGCTAACAGGAAATTGTCTGAGTGGACTCCGCCTGGAACACCTCAATTGAACGGTGTGTCCGAAAGGAGGACCCGAATCTTGCTAGACATGGTTCACTCTATGATGAGTCGGATAGATTTCCCTGTATCCTTTTAGGGATACGCTCTTGAGACACCTGCGTTCATATTGAACCATGCACCTACAAATCATCATGTGGGAAACTGAAGGAATCCATGCGGAAGCGAATTTTCACCATGGATTCGAATAAACTATGAACGAATCATCATGTGAAAAATTTTCAGCATATTAAACATAATAAAATATGGAATTTTACCTCGTAAAATTGAATCCAACAATCAGAAAACTGTCCAAGAACGTCAAACTATTAAATCCCAAGGCAAAACCGAAATCACAAGTTTACCTTCGGTTTGTTCGAATCGGTTTTGAAGAACACTTCGGATCTTCAACTCCAGCCAAGTCCACACGGATAGGATGATCACTAAGGGATCCTACACTCCTCTACCTACTAGAATAGAAGAGAGAGCAAGAGAGAAGAGGGGGGTGGTGTGTTTGGCCGAGAGCTCTTGAGAGGGAGAGAGAAGCCACACTTGTGTGATATCAATTGATAAAGGTAAATTTTCAGATTGAAAAGCTTTATAACATGTTGAATTTTTCATTAAGATTCTTTATTCTTTTCGATCACCATGGTTAAATAAAGCTCCACTGCATGAAATTATTGATTGGAACCCATGGTGATCCCTTTCAAAAGAATCATCCTCATACTTGGTCGCTTCATTGAAGCATATTTGACCAAGGACCCTTCAAGTGTGATCCGTACAGATATATGGTTCTACTACTTTGATGGACATATATCAGATCATACTTAACCTATTACTTCAACACATAAGTAATATAATGCCGATTTTATATATTGCAAATGATTATTAATATATATAGACATTTACAAACTAATACAACTGGACTAGGGCACAAAAATGCTTACAATGCTGAGATAAATGATGAGACGCGCCTCTCATTTATGTGGCCTAGACGACTGTGCCACATTAGAGTTTGGTTCAAATCATCGGATTTAAACCTTTTCGTATTAACGTTATAGAGGTTATTAGAGTTGGGGCATTCCATATTCAATACATATAAACCACCAACTGTACTTGCACTTGAATAATGTATGTCATCTCGTTTTATATTAAAACTTCCATTTTCGATTACAAAAGAGAATCCTTACTTATCTAGTAAGGAAATGGATATAATTGTTGGGATTTGTGCCCTAGCACAATGTATTTTCAATCTAATCTTGTAATAAAGATTATTCGTTGAATAAAAATCGGCATTCATATTACTAAGTGTTGTAGTAATATCTTAAGTATGATTTGATTTGTATCATTGATGTGTCAACACATAATAGTAGATCTACAGATCAGATAAAATCTTACTTAAGCAGTCCCCGATCAGAATAGCTTCATAAGAAGCGATCGGTATGAGGCTAACTCTAAATGATCACGCTCTACTGATCATGGCCAGTAAGAGGCCAGAGTTAGGTCATAGTATCACCAGTCAGGGGTGATATAGGACGACCCGAATCATGAGTATGTTACATAGACACAGTCATGAACATACTCATATGTCGGATCATGAAATCACATCCTCAGACCGAAGGACCATTGAGGTCAATATGTAATGAGTGACGAGTTTGACTCAGTCTAACGTCTCCTGTAAAAGGGTTACAATAACGGCTGTGATTGGCTCGATCACAAGTTACATAAGTTGACTAGATGGATCGCTGAAGGATTTATCCCTCATACGGACGTGTGAGCAGATATCAATTTAGGCCACTTGATGAGTACAACTGAAATACAATAGCATGGCCATGCAGACGATACGTAGTATCAGTTATAATTCAGTAAACTCAGAATCAAGAAACAGGACAATAGAACGAGGATGACTTGTCTATGCCTCGTGGTTGTCAAAGATATCAAGAGGATAAAAGGATAGATTCATGAACGACAAGGTTAAGTCGAAATCTCGATAATCACAAGCGTTGGGTAATCATGATGTCTTGCTAGAGGCCACTCATGATGGAAAGGGTAAAATGGTAATTTTACCAGTCCGCCGACGTGTCGTGAGCCTAGAGGGTCACACACTTTAGGTTGAGTAAAACAGATGGAATCATATGAAGGAATCATGAGAGAGACAAAATCCGGTTTTGGATTAAACCAGTTTACACCGATTTCGGTTTAGGATTAAACCGGAATCAAGAACGGTTTAGCAAGACTAATTAATTATAATCTAATTAAATAGATTTAATTAATTTAGCTAAACTGGGCCTAGCCAGAATGGGCTTCTCTACACAGTTAATTAAAAGCTTTGGGCTTTAAGCCCATTAAGGCCTTTAATTAATTAAAAGCCCGATTAAGGTCTATAAAAGGGAAATTTTCAGATCTGAAAATAACACAATAATTTTGAGAAACCCTAACCGTCTTCTCTCTCTCTCTCCCTGCCTAGTTTCGGCCGGCCCCTCCCCTACCCGTGCTCCGTCCGTTTTGCTTGCTTCGATCTTCTAGCAAGGTTTGTTGCAAGTATCCTTTGGATTGCTCTTCCTGTGTGGACGATCTTTAGAGGTTACTAAATCCAATTTAGTAACAAGGAGATTTTGATTCAAGGTAACAATTTATTTTAATCTAGTCTAGATCTCATGATCAATTCATGATCATGCAAGATCCGTATAAATCATGGAACTTTGAGGTTAAATTTCTTGTATGGGCATGAAATTAATTGTCTGGAACCCTCAAATAATTCCTTCAATAATGTTTCTGCTGAAAGTAGGTACAAAATACATATTATGCAATACAAGAAGAAGGCCACTAGCCAAAACAAGTCTAACTGATCCTACAACAGTTGCGGCAACCCGAACTTTGTTCCCAACTCTTAGGTCCACCTCGTTCTTGCCCAAATCCCTTCTATTTTCCAACACCTGCACATTGGTACAGATATGAGATTCAGCTCCGGTATCTAATACCCATGAATCTGAAACAGAGAGATTTAGCTCTAAAAAGAAAATACATGAGGAAGACGCGGCCCCACCGCCCTTATTCTGATCATCCTGGAACTTCTTGCAGTCTCTCTTCCAGTGACCGGGTTGTTTCCATAAGAAGCAAACTGCTTCCTTTTTCTTCTTCGCCTCCCCGACTTTAGGAGGTCTAGGAAGTAAAGGCAGTCCTATCTTGCCTGTCAAGTGATTAGGGGCTCTACCCTTATCACCTCCAGCTTTGAAGCTATTTCCCTTTCTGACCATTAGAACATCCTTACCACGAGTGACCTTGATGTTCTTCTCGACCGTCACAAGCATTTGATTTAACTTCGAAACGGTCTTGTCCATGTCATGCATATAATAGTTCATTACGAAGCTATCATATGTATGAGGAAGGGATTGCAGAACTAAATCGGCTGCCATCTGCTTTTCCATCCCGAGCCCGAGTCGAGTTAGGCCGCCGAGATGTCCCTTCATTTTTAGGACATGTTAACCTACAGAACTGCCTGCTGACATTTTGCAGGCAAGGAGTTCCTTGAGAATCCCGAATCTTTCGAGCGACAACATCGCTAAAGGGTCCTCAGACAGTTCCATAAACTGCTTCTGGAGCTCCGGCTCCATACGCCCAGCATCACACACGCCACGTCTATGTTGTCGCTAAGGTGCTTTTGGTAAGCATTCTTAACGGCCCTCGGGCATTGAGTGTTGGCTCCACAGGGATAGCCCGGTCCAGGACGTATTCCTTGCGTTCCAACTTGAACACAAGTCGTAGGTTCTTGTCCCAGTCAAGATAGTTTGTTCCATTGAGCTTACCCTTTTCGAGGATATGCCTCAATGACAAACTATTCGCGTTTGTTGAATTGTTCGCCATTAATCTACACGAGGAAAGTAAATTTAATCAGAAAGTTGAATAAGTTTACGAAGATCTTGAATAAACTTCAACCATTCGATTCTAAGTTAATAGAATTTAAAACCAAGACCCATGATTCATGAACCGAAGTACGCTAAGGCACGCCGCTCCAACTCACTTATTTAGGTAGGACGTGCATCCAATTACAAACAATGCAATTGGGTCCAATTACAACCCGTGTAATTCTTGGCAAGGGTCTGTGCTGTTGCACACGGCATACCCTTTCTGATACCCTGGCTCGATTCTGGTCGAGAATCGCAGTTAAGTTAACCAAATCAAGTATGCTTAGTTCGATAGAGATGCTCCACTAAGGCCCATGGCATCTAAATAGAAGTTTCACAAACTCGTATAGAGCGCACTTTCGAAGATGCTCAGCTAAGGCGCACGACATCAACAAAGTGGAGAACTATACAAGCTTATGATTTTGGGTTGGTGTCTCACTTGACTTAAAATTATTTGTGATCAGTTCAGTTTAAATCAATTATGTTTGATATAATTAGGAATCCGTCATCAACAACCCGTGTTGTAACAATTCTAATTTATCTCACATTATCTTTTTTGAAACCGTCATCATCCATCACAACCCGTGTGATGATGGTTCGCAATGCTTTTAACATGCAAACAATTAATCCGGCTTTAATCTTTGCATGTTCGTTATAGCTTAAACTAAAATAAGCTAAGCATGCTCGCAATTAAATTTATCATTCAAATAAATTCTAGCATGCATTAAAGCGTTAAATATGCACAAATAGCCCAAGCTAAAGTCCTAAGTATTCTATGAGACGAAGACTCCATGAGCTCTTCTCGTCATCACCACTTAGGGCCACTCCCACTAGCTCATGGACGTCCTCCAAGATTGTCAACGTTCTCGGTTTCCATCCTTCTTGATTTGAGCAACTAATTACAATTAATACTCGATTCGTAGACCGGATGAAAGAATAATTACACTTTATACCTAGCGGTTCGCAGCCCGCATAAAAGAATAATTTACACGTTAAAATCTAACGGTTCGCATACCGTTTTAAAAGCGATAAATAATTAAACGCTATTGGGCTATCTATGCACCATGTATATCAACTCATCACACAACATGTTATCATACAAGCATGTTGTCAAACAAGATACATTTCCGGTTTTAATTTTCATGTCCAAGTTGTTTGGTCGGGTTTATCGAAACTAGACCTTTTCGAAAAATAGGTTTATCGAAACCGTTCAAATCTAATTTTTTTCAAAACATTGGATTGCGGGTCTATGCCACAGATCAAACAACGTGCAACAAACCACCTGGGCCCAAACCAAATGGGCTTAGCCCCTACGCACCGACGCGCCAAGGTTTGGCAACCCTAGCCGTCGGGCCTCCACCACCGGCCACGGCCAGAATATTGTCACTGCCGGGGAAGGGGCGGGGTGGACACATGACCGTGACCATCTAATGGCCACAGCCCAGTCCATCTCCGGGAAGCAGGAGCCCCCGCCCAGCCTTTTTTTCCGGCTCCCCAAGAGTCCCGTTTCCAGCGACCTGACAAATCCAATTTTTTTTCGAAAATTTCCAGATTTGATAAAATGTTGAAAACTTCATTTTCATGGCATGTAAAACCCATAAATAAGAAATAAACATATTATAGCAACATGGCAAGCAAAACAACACTGAAATCGATTTAAACGAAGATTTAAGAGGGTAACAGTCCTCTGATACCACTGTAGGAACTTTAGGCTACCAAGAACACCATGGCAACGGAAACAACAATAATAAAACCCCAAAAACTGTCCAAGAAGATCAAACCATTAAATCCCAAGGCAAAATCGAAATCACAAGTTTACCTTCGGTTTGTTCGAATCGGTTTTGAAGAACACTTTGGATCTTTATATCCAGCCAAGTCCACACAGATAGGATTATCACTAAGGGATCCTAAACTCCTCTACCTAATAGAATAGAAGAGAGAGCAAGAGAGAGGAAGCGGTGGTGTGTTCGGCTGAGAGCTTTTGAGAGGGAGAGAGAAGCCACACTTGTGTGATATTTTGTTAAGTGTGAGTTGTAATCGTAATTGGTATTATGAATAGATGTGTGTTGGGTTAAGGGAAAATGATGATGGTCATTGGGTGGCCTCCATTTGATCACACTTACCCACACATGATCAGGATAAGTGCATCTAGTCAACATCCACTTAACCAAAGTTAGTGGAGAAAGGGGCCCACCCTTTGCTCCATTATTGGGCCTTGGTTGGGCCGGCCACTAGGGCCTCGTGGCACGAAGCCCACTGCTTCGTCCATGAGGTCCCGTGTTGCGTCCAATTAACCCCCGAATCGTACAAAGTGTGACGCGACATCGACGAAAGACTTAGTCTTTCTCGATTCACGTGTCACATTCAATTACACATATCCATGGCCCAAAACGTCCACTTTTGCCTATGCCTCTCTCTCGAGTATCGCCGACCTTTCCTTGTCTCTCATAATCCATATCCTATGTATGTGACCCTCTAGGTTCATGCCAACGTCGGCGGATCGGCGTAAATTTCCATTTTACCCGATCCATCTCTGTTAAATAAGTGGTCTCTAGTAAGACGTTATGATGACCCGACGTGCATGATGACCGATGATTCGATTCAACCTCATGTAGTACATTTCGCTATCCCTTTATCGCACGGTATCTAGATTTATCATAAGGCATAGAGACGTCAGCCTTATTTAATCAATCTCTGTTTCTCGATCTGTGAGATTACTGAATACTGATAACCCGTATCATTGGCATGGCCATGCTCTCCCTTCAGTTAATCTCTATCGAGTGGCCTGAAAAGATACCTTTCTCATACCGTTGTATGAGGGATAAATCCCTTAGTTGCCTTTCGTATCACTCATACAATCTGTCCTCGTGTCAATCATATCCGTTATGGTTGTCTTGTTACGGAAAACGTTAGGAGCAAGTCAAATGTGGTTCTTTACTGTATAGCGATCACAAAGACTCCTTGTTCTAAGGATACGACGACAAGCTACCACAATTTAATTTGTTCATGACTGTATCTATACAACACCATTCAGTGCGGGTCGTCCAATATCCCTCACCCGAGTGATATCTATGATCTGATTCCGGGAGCCTTTCCCAATGGTAAATAGAACTACACCATAAGGAATCATCATCATACTTGGTCGCTTCATTGAAGCATATTTGACCAAGGACCTGTTAAGTGTGATCCATACAGATATATGGTTCTACTACTTTGATGGACATATATCAGATCATACTTAACCTATCACTTCAACACATAAGTAATATAATGCCGATTTTATATATTGCAAACGATGAATAATATATACAGATATTTACAGACTAATACAATTGGACTAGGGCAGAAAAATGCTTACACCTGATGCCCACAATAAATGAAGCATTACTTAAGTCCTTCATCGTTAAGCACTTCCCTAGCCAAGCTTTGGTGGCAAGGTTGGGATGCCATTCCCGATGAATAAGTACCAAGAATACAATATTACTCCACTCTCTTTCTTATAAACGCAAGGTTCTTCTTCAATCTTAATAAAACCGAATTCTTTTACAGCTTCATCAAAACAAAGATTCCAACTCCGTGAAGCATGCTTCAACCTACAAATGGATCTTTGCAGCTTACATATCTTTTCGGGATTCTTTGGATCGATAAAACCCACAGGATGTGTGATCTACACACCCTTTTGTATGTTCCCGTCAAGAAAGGTGGTTTTGACATCCATCTGCCATATCGTATAGTCGTGGTATGCACCTATGGCTAGAATAATCCGGATCAATCTGACCATTGTTATTGGTGAAAAGGTTTCATCATAATCCAGACCTTCAATCTGACGATAACCTTTTGCGACCAATCTAGCCTTATAGGTCTGAGGATTTCCATCCATGTCGGTCTTGATCCTATAGACCCACTCAGAATCTATGGGTTTTATCCCAGGGGTTTTATCCACCACGCTCCATACTTGGGTATTATACATGGATTTCATTTCCTCATTCATGGCATCCTGTTATTTATCGGAGTCGGAACTGGCCAAGGCTTGTCTAAAAGTTTCTGGATCATCCTGATGTAGGGTTTTGGAGCGTTCTAGATCGTCATCGAGATAGCGGAAGCAATAAAAGATAATCTACTCCAAACCTTGTCCAAGAACATTTAAACCATTAAATCCCAAAGCAAAATCTATTCCACAAGATATTTACCTTTAAGTCTTGTTTGAATCGATAAAGAAGAACGTTCGGATCTTCTTCTCTAAAGCAAGTCCACACCAAGAGAATGATCTTCAAGATCCTTCACTTAATTGCCTACTAGAACAATTAAATGAAGAACAAGAGAGCAAGATGGAGGAAGAACACCAAGGTGGCCGGCCACAATGAGAGAGAAAGAGAGGTTTTTGTGAGTTTTGTGACTTAATCAATTAATGAAATAATGTCTTGCAATATATCTCATCATCCAACTCACAAGTATGGGTTAAAAGTGATTGGTATGGGCTTAAAGGAGCTTTAACCCATACCCCTTAAATCACTCACCTCTTAATCCACAACTACCAACTAAGCATGGTGTTGTGTGGCCCCCACATTGGCCCCACCAAGTGGGCCGGCCATATGGCCTTATTGGGCCCTTATTGGGCCGGCCATGAGGCTTCATGGGCCGAGCCCAATGGGCCCTCCCGTGTTGTCTCATGCCGCGTCCAAAAGTTTCCCGACCCTTTTGTCGCTACTTATCAAACAAAGTCCGACGCGATATCGACGAAAAACTCAATTTTTCTCGATTCGCTAATTATTCTCTCAAACCGAACCTATGGCACAAAACCTCCAGTTTTGTCCATATACTTCTCCTTAAGAAACATCCATGTTTCCTTGTCTCAAGTTATCCGTCTTGTATGTGTGTGACCCTCTAGGCTCATGCCACCGTTGGCAGATCGGCGCAAGAATTGCTCTTGCCCGATCCATCATAAGTGGTCTCTAGTAAAACATTATGATTACCCAAGGTGCATGATGATCGATGATTCGACTTAACCTTTGTGCGTACAAGTCACCATCCTTTTATCTCTAGATATCCCGATTGATCACAAGGCATAGAGTCGTCTCCCTTGTTTAATCAATCATTGTTACTTGATATGCGAGATGACTGAGAAATGATAACCCGTATCATTTTGCATGGCCATGCTTTTCTCTCATTCGGTCTCCATCAAGAGGCCTTCTAACGGATATCTTTCCCATACCGTAGTATGAGGGATAAATCCCTTAGCCGTCTTTCGTGTCACTCATGCAACCCGTTCCGCCACCCAATCATGCCCTTCATAGCAATCCTTTTACAGAAAGCGTTTGGCGCAAGTTAAAGCCGTACGTTCATTGCATAGTGATCACAAAGACTCCTTGGTCTAAGGACGTCGTGACGAGCTATCGCATTTGAATATGTTTATGGCTTAATCTATGAAAACACTATTCAATGCGGGTCGTCCGATATCAATCACCTCATGATATCTATGATATGGTTCCAGGATCCCACATCCTTATGACAAGTAGAACTACGTCATTAAGAACCATTCCTCATACTGGTCACTTTCAAGGAAGCATAGGTTGACCAGGGACTTGTTAAGTGTGATCCGTACAGATTTATGGTTCTACTACTTTAGTGGTCATAAATCAGATCATGCTTAACATATTATTTCAACATATAAGTAATATAAAGCCGTTTATATTTATACATCACAAACGATGATATTTGTACATAGACGTTTACAGGCTAATACCAATTGGACTACGGCACAAATGCTATCAATCTCCCACTTGCCCTTAGCTCCAATCTAAGTCCCAGTCTATACCCATTGACCTAACATGTTTTTCATGTTTATCTTGAGGAAGAGCCTTGGTCAATGGGTCGGCTGTGTTATCATCAGTTGCAACGTATTGGATCTTCACGTCACCTCTAGCAATTATGTCGCGGATGATGTGATACTTTCTGAGTACATGTTTGGATCTGTTATGTGCCCTGGGTTCTTTAGCTTGCGCAATAGCCCCGGTGTTGTCACAATATAAGTCTACTGGGTTAGACGGGTTTTTAATTACACCTAACCCAGCCATGAAACTCCTGATCCATACAGCCTCTTTTGCCGCCTCACATGCGGCAATGTACTCAGCTTCCGTTGTAGAGTCGGCAATGGTATCCTGCTTCTTGCTTTTCCAGCTGAATGCTCCACCGTTCAACATAAACACATATCCCAACTGACTCTTAAAGTCATCGGGGTCTGTCTGAAAACTAGCGTCGACATATCCTTTGACGACGAGATCATCATTTCTGCCCCCGTATACAAGAAAAGCGTCCTTGGTTTTTCTCAAATATTTGAGAATCGCCTTGACAGCAATCCAGTGTGCCTCACCGGGTTTGGATTGATGTCTACTGGTACAGCTTAGGGCAAACGAGACATCCGGCATACATTATGGACCCTATAGCCGAAGCATATGGGATCTCATTCATTCTTGCTAGCTCTGCAGGTGTCTCAGCACCCTGCTTCTTGCTAAGCTTTATGCCATGACGCATGGGCAGCAATCCTTTCTTTGAATCTTGCATTGAGAATCGTCTCAACACCTTGTCTATATAAGTGCTTTGACTTAAGCCCAAGACCCGCTTGGCACGGTCTCTATATATCTTGATTCCCAAGATGTAAGAGGCCTCGCCTAAGTCCTTCATTGAGAAACACTCACCTAACCAAGTCTTCGTTAAGAGCAAGGTAGGGACGTCGTTACCAATGAGCAGTATGTCATCAACATAAAGCACTAAAAAGATTATATTGCTCCCACTTGCCTTTTTATACACACAGGGTTCATCATCGTTCTTGACGAAGCCAAACTGTTTTACTACTTCATCAAAACGCTGATTCCAACTCCGAGATGCTTGCTTCAAACCATAGATTGATTTGAGCAACTTGCAAATCTTTCCCTTATTCTTTGGATCCTCAAAACCCTCAGGCTGAGACATATAAACGTCCTCAGCTAACCTCCCGTTGAGGAAGGCGGTTTTGACATCCATTTGCCATATCTCATAGTTGTGATACGCTGCTATGGCAAGAAGAATGCGGATAGATTTGACCATAGCTACTGGAGAAAAGGTCTCTTCATAGTCAATTCCGTGGATTTGTCTATAACCTTTTGCTACCAGTCTCGCTTTATAGGTCTGAGGTTTGCCATCCATGTCAATCTTTATTTTAAAGATCCATTTACACCCTATGACCTTAACATCAGGGGTATGATCTACCAAGTCCCACACTTGATTATCTGACATGGATTGCATTTCTTCCCTCATGGCGTCCAGCCATTTCTCAGAGTCGGTTCCGTCCAAAGCCTCTCAAAAGGTAGCTGGATCATTGTCCACTAGTACTAAACCATCACCTTCAGTTACTAAGAACCCGTATCTGACAGGTGCATGACTTATCCTTTCAGAGCGCCTCGGACCGTCCTCATTAACTGCAGCTATTGGTTCTTGCTCAATGACCACTTCTGGCTCTACCTCTTCTAGTGGGTCCTCTCGTGGTTCCCGAGTGACCATCTCATCTAGAACTTCATCTAGATGAATAGCCCTCCCACTGACTGTCTTGGAAATGAACTCTTTTTCCAAGAACGTCCCACCTCGAGCGACAAAAACTTTATTTTCGCTCGGCTTATAGAAGTAGTATCCTTTTGTTTCTTTTGGATATCCGACGAAAGTGCATTTATCTGATCTTGGTTCGAGCTTGGTTGCAAGCAACCTTTTAACATAAGTCTCGCAACCCCAGATTTTAAGGAAGGACAAAACGGGTTCCTTCCCGTACCATTTTTCAAATGATGTCCCTTCCACTGCTTTCGACGGAGCCCTGTTTATTATGAAAGCGGCCGTTTGCAGAGCATAACCCCAGAAGGAGATCGGGAGATCAGTGAGACTTAACATTGATCGAACCATATCTAACAATGTCCGATTCCTCCGTTCGGACACACCATTAAGTTGCGGTGTTCCTGGCGGAGTCCACTGAGATAGTATTCCACCTTCAGTAAGATAACTAAGAAACTCCTCGGATAAGTATTCTCCACCCCGATCAGAACGGAGTGCCTTGATACTCTTTCCGAGTTGGTTTTCTACTTCAGTCCTAAACTCTTTGAATTTATCAAAAGCTTCGGACTTATGTCTCATGAGATAGACATAACCATATCTACTGAAATCGTCAGTAAATGTGATAAAGTAGCCTAAACCACCTCTGGCATGCGTACTCATTGGTCCACATACGTCTGAATGTATTAGACCTAATAAGTCACCTGCCCTCTCACCTAAACCAGTGAAGGGCGCTTTAGTCATCTTGCCCATTAAACAAGCTTCGCATCTTTCAATCGCTTGGAATTCGAATTGACTTAGAAGTCCGCGCTTATGAAGCGCTGAGATGCGTTTCTCATTTATGTGACCCAGACGACAATGCCAGATTAGAGTTTGGTCTAAATCATTAGTTTTAAACCTCTTAGCATTTATATTATAGAGCATGTTGGATTTCGAGTTTTGCATATTCAATATGTATAATCCTCCAACAGTGTGAGCATTGCCATAATATATGTTGTTGCGCATAATATCAAAAAACCCGTTTTTAATATTGAAATAATAACCTTCTTTCTCTAGAAGAGAAATTGAGATAATATTCCTGCTGAAAGCAGGTACGCAAAAAACATCATTTAGTTCAATTACAAGCCCACTGGGCAAAGCAAGGTTCACAGAACCTACGGCAGTTGCGGCAACTCTGGTATTGTTCCCAACTCTTAGGTCCACCTCGCTTTCCCCACCATCTCTTCTACTGTGTAACACCTGCACATCGGCACAGATATGAGACTCAGCTCCAGTATCTAGTACCCAGGTATTTATTGTAGAAAGATATAGCTCTAATGGAATACCTGATGAAGTGGCGGCCCCACCACCCTTCTTCTGATCCTCCTTCAACTGCTGACAGTCTTTCTTCCAATGACCAGGCTTTTGACAATAGAAACAGACCGACTCCTTTGCCTTCCCTTTGCCTTGTACGGGCATGTGAGGTCTAGGAATAAATGGTCGTCTGTTCTTCCCTGCCAGGTGTCTTGGGCCTTTACCCTTGCCACCAACAGCTTTGAAGCTGGGTCCCTTCTTGACCATGAAGACATTTTTGGACGAACTGCCCCTTATGCTCTTCTCGGCAGTTACTAGCATGCTGTGCAACTCCGACGCGGTCTTGTCCATATCATGCATGTGATAGTTCATGACGAACCCACCATATGCATGAGGAAGGGATTGCAGAATAAAATCCGCTGCCATTTCCTTTTCCATAGACATACCGATACTAGTCATATGGTCAAAATGCCCCTTCATTTGTAGGACGTGAGGACCTACGGAGCTGCCTGCTGACATCTTGCAGGCTATGAGTTCTCGGAGAACAGTGTATTTTTCAATACGTACTTTCTCCTTGAACATATCCTTGATCTGTGCAAACATTGCAAACGGATCATGGGATAGCTCCATAAACTGCTTTTGGAGGTCCGCCTCCATGCAGCCCAGCATGACACACGCAACGTCGATAGAGTCGCTAAGGTGTTTCTGGTACGCATCCTTAACGACCCTTGTTGCGTTGGCAGCTGGCTCCTCAGGGATAGCCTTATCAAGGACGTACTCCCTGCGTTCCATTTTTAATACAAGTCGTAAATTTCTGTCCCAGTCTAGATAATTTGTTCCGTTGAGTTTACACTTCTCGAGTATAGTCCTCAATGACAAATTAGACGAATTTGTTGAATTACTAGCCATTTCTACACGAAGAAAGTAAATTTAATCAGAATAGTTGAATAAATTTACGAAGATCCGAATTAAACACCAACCATTAGATTCTAAAATTAGAATCTTTAAACCAAGATCCCTTATTCGTCATTTGAAGTGCGCTAAGGCGCACCGCTCCAATTGACTTATTTAGGTAGGACATCCGTCCAATTACAACCCGTGTAACTCTTAGTCAGGGTATGTGTAAAACACACGGCTTACCCTTCCGATGCCCCAGCTCGACCTCAGGCCAAGAATCGTGGTTGAGTCAACCAACTTTCACTAACGAGTTAACTTTGTGCAGATGCTCCGCTAAGGCGCACGACATCCCACAAAGTTTACCATTCCCATCTAGAACCCATTCGATCGATGCTCCGCTAAGGCGCACGACACCGATAAAATGTTTCTACATGGGTGTGAATTAGGGTGGCATCTCACTTGACTCAAATTAACTTGTAATTTGGTTGTGTTTAATAATTCGAAAGTATTTGGTACAATTACGAATCCGTCACCAACAACCCGTGTTGTGATGTTTCTAATTGTATCACATACTATCTTCATTTGAATCCGTCATTTGCAACCCATGCAAAATACGTTTCAAACTTGAACTCATCCATCACAACCCGTGTGGTGATAGTTCACAACGCTTTAAACATGCAAACAATTAAAGTTTGTTTTTAATCTTTGCATGTGAGGTGATCGCTTATAAACTTATAAACTAATCATGCAACCATGCAATTAATTTAAATGATTCAAGCAAGCAACCATAAAGCGTTAAATATGCATTTTATAGCCCATCCTAATCTTAGGAATCTACGAGTCTTCACATCTTCTCGTCTTTCTCATTCGGGCTCCCACTAGCTCTTGGACTTCCTCCAAGACCGTCATCGTGCTCGATTTTCCATCCTTCTCGTCTTTGAGTAATAATTACAATTAATACTCGGTTCGTAGACCGGATAAAAAATAATTACACTTTATGGGCTCGAATAAAAGAATAATTACACGCTAACACTAACGGTATGCAAACCGTGAAAGCGATAAATCTAATGGGCTACTAAAGCATCATACATTTCATCACATCATCCAACATGTTATCACACAAACATGTTATCAAATAATATGCAATAATTCCGGTTTTTCTTTTGCCAAGTTGCTTGGTCGGGTTTATCGAAACTAGACCTTCTCGAAAAACGGTTTATCGAAACCGATCAAATTTTGAAAGTTTTCGAAATATTGGATCGTGGGTTCGTGAAATGGATCAAACACCACACACGAACCAAGTTGGGCCAAGCCAATGGGCCGAGGGCCCATTGGGCCGAGCCCAACCATGCACGGCCCGGTTTGGGCCTTGGAAGGCCCAAACCCGGCTTGCCGCCACTCTCGGCCTCGGCCGAGAGTGGGGACGGGCCCGGTCACCGCCGGCCTCCCCGGCCTCCGGTGACCTCCGTCCGGTACCTCCGATCCGGCTCCCCGAGAGTCTCTTCTCGGACCCGACAAATCCAATAATTTCCGAAAAATTCCAAATTTAATATATTTTTCAAAAGTAACATATTTCATGCAAATATCCCAAAAAGCATTAAAATCATGTTATCAACTTTTGGCATGAAAATAATCACAAAACCGAAATAAATTCAACAAGACAAAGATTAAGAGGGTAACCAACGCTCTGATACCACTGTAGGGTTTTGGAGCGTTCTAGATCGTCATCGAGATAGCGGAAGCAATAAAAGATAATCTACTCCAAACCTTGTCCAAGAACATTTAAACCATTAAATCCCAAAGCAAAATCTATTCCACAAGATATTTACCTTTAAGTCTTGTTTGAATCGATAAAGAAGAACGTTCGGATCTTCTTCTCTAAAGCAAGTCCACACCAAGAGAATGATCTTCAAGATCCTTCACTTAATTGCCTACTAGAACAATTAAATGAAGAACAAGAGAGCAAGATGGAGGAAGAACACCAAGGTGGCCGGCCACAATGAGAGAGAAAGAGAGGTTTTTGTGAGTTTTGTGACTTAATCAATTAATGAAATAATGTCTTGCAATATATCTCATCATCCAACTCACAAGTATGGGTTAAAAGTGATTGGTATGGGCTTAAAGGAGCTTTAACCCATACCCCTTAAATCACTCACCTCTTAATCCACAACTACCAACTAAGCATGGTGTTGTGTGGCCCCCACATTGGCCCCACCAAGTGGGCCGGCCATATGGCCTTATTGGGCCCTTATTGGGCCGGCCATGAGGCTTCATGGGCCGAGCCCAATGGGCCCTCCCGTGTTGTCTCATGCCGCGTCCAAAAGTTTCCCGACCCTTTTGTCGCTACTTATCAAACAAAGTCCGACGCGATATCGACGAAAAACTCAATTTTTCTCGATTCGCTAATTATTCTCTCAAACCGAACCTATGGCACAAAACCTCCAGTTTTGTCCATATACTTCTCCTTAAGAAACATCCATGTTTCCTTGTCTCAAGTTATCCGTCTTGTATGTGTGTGACCCTCTAGGCTCATGCCACCGTTGGCAGATCGGCGCAAGAATTGCTCTTGCCCGATCCATCATAAGTGGTCTCTAGTAAAACATTATGATTACCCAAGGTGCATGATGATCGATGATTCGACTTAACCTTTGTGCGTACAAGTCACCATCCTTTTATCTCTAGATATCCCGATTGATCACAAGGCATAGAGTCGTCTCCCTTGTTTAATCAATCATTGTTACTTGATATGCGAGATGACTGAGAAATGATAACCCGTATCATTTTGCATGGCCATGCTTTTCTCTCATTCGGTCTCCATCAAGAGGCCTTCTAACGGATATCTTTCCCATACCGTAGTATGAGGGATAAATCCCTTAGCCGTCTTTCGTGTCACTCATGCAACCCGTTCCGCCACCCAATAATGCCCTTCATAGCAATCCTTTTACAGAAAGCGTTTGGCGCAAGTTAAAGCCGTACGTTCATTGCATAGTGATCACAAAGACTCCTTGGTCTAAGGACGTCGTGACGAGCTATCGCATTTGAATATGTTTATGGCTTAATCTATGAAAACACTATTCAATGCGGGTCGTCCGATATCAATCACCTCATGATATCTATGATATGGTTCCAGGATCCCACATCCTTATGACAAGTAGAACTACGTCATTAAGAACCATTCCTCATACTGGTCACTTTCAAGGAAGCATAGGTTGACCAGGGACTTGTTAAGTGTGATCCGTACAGATTTATGGTTCTACTACTTTAGTGGTCATAAATCAGATCATGCTTAACATATTACTTCAACATATAAGTAATATAAAGCCGTTTATATTTATACATCACAAACGATGATATTTGTACATAGACGTTTACAGGCTAATACCAATTGGACTACGGCACAAATGCTATCACCTGATCCAATATTATCAAGTCATTTCCCTCAATGGCTAGAAAGCCATATCTGACGGGAGATAGACGAGATCTTTCAGACCTCCCTAGACCCTCTGGAATTTCTGTAGGGATTGGTTCTTCATCTACGACCATATGAGACTCTTGTGCTTCTACATTTTGCATAGCAGGCTCCTGAATTGCTTCAGGCCATTCCGTACCCTCTCGAATTGCACGGGATTCCCACTAGCTGTTTTGGAAATAAATTCTCTCTCCAGAATATCCCTCCTCGAGTAACAAAGACTTTGTCCTCGCTGGGTTTGTAGAAGTTGTATCTCTTAGTTTCTTAGCGATACCTTATGAAGACACACTTATCCGATTTGGATGCAAGAAACCCTGCAACCCAAATCATTAGGAAAATCATATTAGGATGTTTCCCACACCTTATATGACTATGGTCCAGTTCTTATTTAGCTACTACGCGAAGGCGCATACATCCAAATAGAACTGCACATCTCATCTGACTCGCATCCCAATGAATACTACGCGAAGGCGCACGTATCTACGGTAACGGGGGTCGTAATGAGTGTCATTTGGTGTACCTTCTGTGACTCTAGTCCAGCTCTTATTTAGCTATTACGTGGAGGCACACGCATCCAAATAAAACTGACCACCTCATTCAGCTCGCATCCCAATGAATACTACGTGGAAGCGCACCCATCCACTATAATGGGAGTCAGAATGAATTTCACAAGGTATACTTTCGTTGTCTTCGTTGGAGCCCGATTCAAAATGAATGCGGCCGTTTCCAGGGTCAAGCAATTACCACCTCGATCAGAACGAAGTATCTTAATACTTTACCCAGGCTGGTTCAGTACTTCATTCTTAAAGTCTTTGAACCCTCTTCTGGCATGAGTACTCATAGGTCCACATACGTTGGAATGTATTAGACCTAACAAGACACTCTCCCTTTCACCTAAACCCGTGAAAGGTACCTTTGTCATGTTTCCCATTATACAAGACATGCATCTTTCAATTTGAGTGAATTCAAACGGATTTAAACTTCCACACTTACGAAGTGTTGAAATGTGTTTCTCACCTATGTGCCCTAAACGACAATGCCAGATAATAGTCTGGTTTAAATCATCGTATTTAATCCTTTTCTTAATTACATTATGGAGATTAAGCTCAAGAACGTAAATACCTGATCCTGAAGACGTGGATGCCCAACTATTCTTCACATGATCTTTGTATTACCTGCAATCCCTCTTCCAGTATCCTGGTTCATTGCAGTGATAGCAGACCTCCGCCACTTTGTCCTTAGCCTTCACAGCAGCATTGGGAGTTGCTTGAACCTTTGGACCCTTGGGGTGTCTGATCTGCCCTGCAAGGTGCTCAGAAGCCTTACCCTTACCCTTCTTGTTGACCATAAGGACCTCCTTGGTCTTGCCTTTGAGGTTCTTTTCAACGGTCACAAACATCCTATGAAGCTTTGTAAAGGACTTGTCCATGTCATGCATATTTTAATTCACTACGAAATCACTATATGTATCTGGAAGTGACTGCAGCACAAAATCCGCAGCCATTTCCTCCTGAACATCAAAACCGAGTCTGATTAGGTGTTCCTAAAGACATTTCATCTTCAAGACATGGGGACTGATAGAGCTCCGGTCTTAAGCTTGCAGAAGATAAGTTCTCTAAAAGTATCATATCTTTGGACACGAGCTTTCTCCTTGAACATTTCCTTGACCTCTGCCATCCAAGCACGAGGGTCATCTGAAATGTTCATGAACTGCTTCTGCAACTTTGGCACCATACTGCCCATCATAATGCATGACACGTCGATTTGGTCACTAAGAAACTTTTTATAAGTATCCTTAATGCCCTAGCGGCGTTCAGCGGTGACTCAGCAGGTGGTTCCTAGGTAAGGATATACTATAGGCGTTCATGCTTGAGTACAAGCCTCAAGTTTCTATCACAGTAAAAATAATTCACACCCCCCCCCCCCCCCCGATCACAACGAATCAAAAAGCAAACAGCAAAAAGAAACTGAAAATAAATAATAATAATAATAATTGAAAAAACAAATTGACATAAAAGGATCCCAAGAGGTCACCCATCCAAGTACTACTCTCACCCGAGCACGCTTAACTGCAGAGTTCTAATGGGATCCGGTGCATTAGTGCTAGTATGATCTCATCCAAAACCTATGTGTTGCAATTCTATATAATCTTGTTTCACGCCTTAGGCCTTTAAATCTCGTTTTCTCCCGCCCGGCCCGTCTCTTGTATTCGTCAACCCCGTTCTTCAAAACATTTTGCGCAATCTCCGTCTTTCGACCCCACGTTTCTCTTTTCCACCAACCAATAGACGTTCAAAGTCCGAAAAACACGCCCAGGACCCCTAAACACCCCGTCACCCTCTCCAAATCGACCGTGTCGGATCGTGCTCTATTTCTCACGGTTGAAGCATCACGCCACCCCGATCACAACGAATCAAAATGCAAACAGCAAAAACAAACTAAAAATCAATAATGATAATAATAAATGAAAAGACAAATTGACAAAAGGAGGGATGCAACACGAGGACTTCCCAGGAGGTCACCAATCCTAGTACTACTCTCGCCCAAGCACGCTTTACTACAGAGTTTTGATGGGATCCGATGCATAAGTGCTAGTATGATCGCATCCGAAATCACATGCGCTGCAATTCTATATAATCTTGTTTCTTGCCTTTGGCCATTAAATCTCTATTTCTCCCGCCCGGCCCGTCTCTTGTATCCGTCAACCCCGTTCTTCAAAACATTTTGCGCCATCTCCGTCTTTCGATTCCACGTTTCTCTTTTCCACCAACCAGTGGACGTTCAAAGTCCGAAAAACACGCCCATTACCTCTAAACGCCTCGTCACCCTCTCCGAATCGACTACGCCGGATCGTGCTCTATTTCTCACGGTTGAAGAAGCACGCCGCCCCGATCACGACGAATCAAAAAGGAAACAGCAAAAACAAACTGAAAATAAATAAAAATAAAAATAATTGAAAAGACAAATTAACAAAAAGGGGGATGCAACACCAGGACTTCCCATGAGGTCACCCATCCTAGTACTACTCTCACCCAAGCATTCTTAACTACGAAATTTTGATGGGATCCGGTGCATTACAGCTAGTATGATCGCATCCGAAATCACATGCGCTACAATTCTATATAATCTTGTTTCGCGCCTTAGGCTATTAAATCTCGTTTTCTCCCGCCCGACCCGTCTCTTGTATCCCTCAACCCCATTCTTCAAAACATTTTGCGCCATCTCTGTCTTTCGACTCCATGTTTCTCTTTTCCACCAACCAATGGACGTTCAAAGTCCGAAAAAACACGCCCATGACCCCTAAACGCCCCGTCACCCTCTCCGAATCGACCGTGTCGGGTCGTGCTCTATTTCTGACGGTTGAAGCAGCACGCTGCCCCGATCTCAACGATCAAAAAGAAAACAGCAAAAACAAATAATAATAATAATAATAATAATAATAATAATAATAATAATAATAATAATAATAGTAGTTGACAAAAAGGGGGATGCAACACGAAGACTTCCCAAGAGGTCACCCATCCTCATACTACACTCATCCAAGCACACTTAACTATGGAGTTTCGATGGGATTCGGTGCATTAGTGTTGGTATGATCGAATCTGAAATCACATGCGCTGCAATTCTATATAATCTTGTTTCGCGCCTTAGGCCATTAAATCTCGTTTTCTCCCACATGGCCCGTCTGTTGTATCTGTCTGTTAGGATTGCGCCCTAGTCCAATGTAATAAGTTAATCTACATTATAATGTTTTATCATTTTTCGAGTTAATAAAACGGCATCATATTACTACTGTATTGTAGTAATATATTTAATGTAATTTGATCTACATCATTATGTGTGTCATCACTAATAGTAGAACTGTAGATCAGAAGTAATTACATTTAATGAGTCCCTGGACAGTCAAGCTTCATTAAGAAGCGATCAGTATGAGGCTAACTCTTTATGATCACGCTCTACTGATCGTGGAAAGGTAGTGCCGGAGTTAGATCGTAGATATCATCAGGGAGATGGTATTGGACGACCCGATGGTGAGTATGCGGCATAGATATTGTCATGAGCATACTCACATATCATAGTTTGACCTAGTCTAACGTTACCTGTAAAAGGGTAGCCATAAGGGCTCTGATTGGCTTGATAATTAATTACATGAGTAAACTCGAAAGACGGCTGAGGGATTTATCACCCATACTCCCGAATGGGAAAGATATCCGTTTATGCCACTTGATGAGTATGACTAAAGAAATAGTATGGCCATGCAAGAGATACTTTAGTATCAGTTTTCAGTTATCTCAGATATCAAGAAACAGTGATTGATAAATTAGGATGACGGTTCTATGCCTTTTGATCAATCTAGATATCGGTATGATAAAAGGATAGTGACATGTACGATAAGATGTTAAGTCGAATCATTGATAATCACGGACGTTGAGTAATCATAATGTCTTGCTGGATGCCACATGATGGAAATGGTAAAATGGTAATTTTACCACTCTGCCAACGGGTCGTGAGCCTTGAGGGTCACACACTTTAAGCATGATATATAGCAAAATAGACTTGGATGGAAATTGGGAGAATCCTCTTTTCAATTTAGTCAAATTGTAAACGAACCGGTTGATTTCTAGCCTAGGTTTATAACCAGACGGTTGAGGAAATCAAATTGAAGGGATTGGACCTATTTAGCTAAACCGTTTAATTAAACTTTAGCAAAATGGGCTTCAAGCCCATTCTTAATATTAATTATAAGAATGGGCTTAAATTAATTATGAGATTTTTTTAATGGATTTGATTTTGTGAAAAATAAAGATAATAAAATCCAATTTTTTCACATAATTCAAACCCTGATTCTCTCTCTCTCTTTCGGCCAACTCTCTCTCCCTAGCCAACCCTCTCTCTCTCCACCATAACTAGGGTTTTGTTATTCTTCTAAACTCAAAACTAGTACGTAGAATCCTAAGGTTTAGATGCCTTGCTTGTGTAGACAATCTAGAGAACACATAGTTTTGTGTTTGATTGATTCAACGAGTTAATTTTCTGATTTATTTGTTCATTTTATATGCTGAAATTTTATCACATAAGATTATGTATTCGAATTCCATTATTAGATCCTTGTCCGTTGCATGTTATTTAATCTTTGGTACCCATAGAATTCCTTCAGAGGTAGGTTGTTTGTGATATTGATTTTGAGCATGATTAGGGTTAGTAATATTCCCTAATTTTTAATGTCTTATTTTGATTTAATTGTGCATGAAAACATGAAAAAAAATCAGATTTTTATTAATTGATTTTAAAAGTTAAAAAATTGATTTTAGGGCTGATTTGGGTTAGCCATGACTGAGAGCCATGGCTAACCGAGGTCGAGACCCTTGGTGGACCATGGAAAGCCCTCGGGCCGACCATGGTCAACACCAATGGCGGACAAGGTTGCTTGCGGGCAACCATGGTCGCTGCCGCGAGCGACCAGGGTCTGCCCCGCGGGTGACCATGGCAGCCCTCGCGGGCCACCATGGTTGTTGCCGCAGGCGACCAGGGTCAGTCCCTCGGGCGACCATGGCAGCCCTCGCGGGCCACCGTGGTTGCTGCTACTGGCCACCATGGTCAGTCCCGCGGGCCACCATGGCAGCCCTCGCGGGCGACCTAGGTGGGGCCGGTTTGGCTTGACCAGTCTCGGGGTGAACCGGTCGATTCGCGAGAAAATTAGAAACCCTAAAATTTTAATATTTAGATTCGGTTCGGTTTCGATAAACCAGGGTGAACCAGTTCAATTTCAATTAATTAATTTAAACCGTCCGGTTTCGATAAACCGAAAACTTTTTCATACTTAAGAAAGATAAAATTTGGAATAAATTTGTTGTTTGATAAGCATGTTGAGTGATCACATGATATTTGACAACATATTACTTTCCACATTATGTATAGCTAAGCCCTCTAGACTTGTATGTTTTAATTTCAGTTTTGCAACCCGCGTGTTGCTAAGTTTTGGGTTGTGATGAATACGACTTGCATGTCGTGACTTTTTGTATTTATTTATTTGTGTGTGTTGGTATATGTGTTGGTGAATTGATGTGTGTTGGGTTAAGAAAAAATGATGATGGTCATTGGGTGGCCACCTTTAATCACACTTACCCAACATGGATTAGGTTAGTGTGTATCTACTCATCATCCACTTAACCAAAATTAGTGGAGAAAGGGACCCACCCTTTGCTCAACTATTGGGCCTTGGTTGGGACGGCCACTTGGGCCTCGTGGCACGAAGCCCAATGCTTCGGCCATGAGGTCCCGTGCCGCGTCCTACTTACCCCCGAACTTATCGTACAAAGTTCGACGCGACATCGACGAAAGATTTAGTCTTTCTCAATTCGCGTGTCACATCCAATTACACATATCCATGGCCCAAAACGTCTAGTTTTGCCCATGCCTCTCTCTCGAGTGTCTTTGACAATCTTTATAAAACGATGTGTATATGATTCAATTTGCTTCTCAATTAGTTTTTGAATTACATAGAGGAGGTTCCTTTATATAGGGAACAATAGGAATATAAACCAAACTAGGAAACCCTAATACTTAAACCTAAACCCTGATGGGCTTTCCATAATACCAGCCCTAATGGGCCTAACATAATATTAACCCTAATTTACCCTGATTGACACCCCCCCCCCCCTCAAATTGATGTGGGTTGACCAACATCAATTTGACTACGAAAAAAACTGATGCAGTGGCGGCACATGACGGTGAAGTGACATGACTGGTGCTTGAACTCGAAACTCGAAGACGGAGACCTGAGCCTGAAGGCTTTGGGAATTTATACCGAATTATGAAGGAGACCGGAGCCTTGAGGTTTTGGGGATTGATACCCAATTCTGAGACCGGATACAGATGCCGGAGATAGACCGAATACGGAGACCAGAGACGGAACTGGAAACCGATGTGAATACCGAATACGGAGACCACGGATACCGAGTTGAATATCGAAGTAGAGTCAGATACGGAAATACCAAATTTAGAGATAGATACCGAATGCGCTACGGCTTTAGCACATTCTCCCACATTTAAGAGAGGCTAATAATATGAAATAAAACAAATCGTCTCGAGAAAACACCCAAATCATGTCGATGAACAAAGAAAATTGGCCGAAAATCTTGGTAGCAAACGGGGTATTGGAGCAAATCAGGTAGCAAGGAAACTGGATAATCAAATGCTGGATGACGGATTTGGATGACGGATGACGGATGAACGGATGACAGATCTGGATGGCAGATGATCGGATGACGGATGATGACGGATGATGGCGGATGGCGGATGGCGGATGACCGGATGACGGATGGCGGATGACCGAATGACGGATGACGGATGACGGATCTGGATGGCGGATGACGGATCTGGGTGGTGGATGATCGGATGACGGATGATGGCGGATGACCGGATGACGGATGGCAGATGACCGGATGACGGGTGAAGGATCTGGATGGCGGATGATGCTGGTGGATGCCGGATGACGGATTTATAATGCCTCGCCCACCCGCTAAAACATAATTAACGAGTGGGCAAAGCAAAACTCGCTTGAAAATTTAACCAAGATCAGAAAAAAATTAAGAAAGCCTCTAATACCATGACAATCTTTATGAAACGATGTGTATATTATTCAATTTGCTTCTCAATTGGTTTTTGAATTACATAGAGGAGGTTCCTTTATATAGGGAACAATAGGAATATAAACCAAACAAGGAAACCCTAATACTTAAACCCAAACCCTGATGGGCTTTCCATAATACCAGCCCTAATGGGCCTAACATAATATTAACCCTAATTTACCCTGATTGACAGTCTTCGACCTTTCCTTGTCTCTCATAATCCATATCATATGTGTGTGACCCTCTAGGCTCATGCCAACGTCGGGGGATAGGCGTAAAATTCCATTTTACCCGATCCATCATAAGTGGCCTCTAGTAAGACGTTATGATTACCCGACGCGCATGATGATCGATGATTTGATTTAACCTCATGTAGTACATGTCGCTATCCCTTTATCGCCCGGTATCTAGATTGATCATAAGGCATAGAGACGTCACCCTTATTTAATTAATCTCTGTTTCTCGATCTGAGAGATTACTGAATACTGATACCCCGTATCGTTGGCATGGCCATGCTCTTCCTGTAGGGTTTTGGAGCGTTCTAGATTGTCGAGATAGCGGAAGCTTTATAAGAAAATCTACTTTCAACCTTGTCCAAGAACATAAACCATTAAATCCCAAAGCAAAATCTATTCCACAAAATATTTACCTTTAAGTCTTGTTGAATCGATAAAGAAGAACTTTCGGATCTTCTTCTCTAAAGCAAGTCCACACCAAGGGGATGATCTTGATGATCCTTCACTTAATTGCCTACTAGAACAATTAAATGAAGAACAAGAGAGCAAGATTGAGGAGAGAGAGAGAGGTGGTCGGCCACTAGAGAGAGAAGAGAGTGTCTTGTGAGTTTTTTGTGATATTTTTGTAATGAATCAATTAATCATATTTGAATTCATCACCCAACTCATAAGCATGGGTCTTAAAGTGATTGGTATGGGCTTAAAGGTGCTTTAACCCATACCCCTTAAATCACTCACCTCTTAATCCACAATCACCAACTAAGCATGGTGTTGTGTGGCCCCCACACATGGACCCACCATGTGGGCCGGCCAAGAGGGCTTATTGGGCCCTTGTTTGGGCCGGCCATGAGACCTCCTGGGCCGAGCCGGCCAAGAGGGCTTATTGGGCCCTTGTTTGGGCCGGCCATGAGACCTCCTGGGCCGAGCCCAATGGGCTCGCCCGTGTGGTCTCGTGCCGTGTCCAAAAGTCGCCCGACCCTTTTTGTCGTTACTTATCAAACAAAGTCCGACGCGACATCGACGAAAAAACTCAGTTTTCTCGATTTGCTAATTATTCTCTCAAACCGAACCCATGGCACAAAACCCCCAGTATTGTCCATGTATTGCTCCTCAAGAAACGTTAAGGTTTCCTTGCCTCAAGTTATCCGTCTTGAATGTGTGTGACCCTTTAGGCTCATGCCACCGTTGGCAGATCGGCGCAAAAGATTGCTCTTGCCCGATCCATCATAAGTGGTCTCTAGTAAGACGTTATGATTACCCAAGGTGCATGACGATCGATGATTCGACTTAACCTTGTGCGTACAAGTCACTATCCTATTATCTCTAGATATCCCGATTGATCACAAGGCATAGAGTCGTCACCCTTGTTTAATCAATCATTGTTACTTGATATGCGAGATGGCTGAGAACTGATAACCCGTATCACTGGCATGGCCATGCTCTTACTCTCAGTCATCCTCGATCAAGACGCCTTTTAACGGATATTTTTCTCATACCGTAGTATGAGGGATAAATCCCTTAGCAGTCTTTCGTGTCACTCATGCAACCCGTTCCGCCACCCAATCATGCCCGTTTTTGCAATCCTGTTACAGAAAGCGTTAGGCGCAAGTTAAAGCCGCACGTTCATTGCATAATGATAATGTACATAGACGTTTACAAGCTAATAGCAATTGGACTAGGGCACAAATGCTATCACTTCCTTCAGTTAATCTCTATCGAGTGGCCTAAACAGATACTTATCTCATACTGTAGTATGAGGGATAAATCCCTTAGCCGCCTTTCGTATCACTCATACAATCTGTCCCCGTGCCAATCTTGTCCGCTATGGTAGTCTTGTTACGGACAACGGTAGGAGCAAGTCAAACGCGGTTCTTTACTGTATAGCAATCACAAAAACTACTTGGTCTAAGGATACTCTGACAAGCTACCACATTTGAATGTGTTCATGATTGTATCTATGCAACACCATTCAGTGCGGGTCGTTCAATATCACTCACCCGAGTGATATCTATGATCTGATTCCGGGAACCCTCCCAATGGTAAATAGAACTATACCATAAACAATCATCCTCATACTTGGTCGCTTCATTGAAGCATATTTGATCAGGGACCCGTTAAGTGTGATCTGTACAGATATATGGTTCTACTACTTTGGTGGTCATATATCAGATTAGACTTAACATATTACTCCAACACATAAGTAATATAATGCCGATTTTATATATTGCAAACGATGATTACTATATACAGACATTTACAGACTAATACTATTGGACTAGGGCACAAAAAAGCTTACAGTCATGGCATTAAGCTCAGCAGGCAACAGAGTCCTAGTACTCCTGATGAGCTGAGCAGGATGAGTAAGATCCCATATGCTTCGGGTGTTGGATCCATCATGTATGCCATGATATGCACGAGACCAGATGTTTTGTGAAGGATTCCCATGGGTTCCATAGAATAATTTCATGCAACGGACTTGAAATAACCATGGGAATCGAAATGAAAACATAGATCTTATTAATAAAATTCAGCATGCATACATATTTTCGAGATCTGAAAATTTACCTTTAAAATCGATTAAAAACACAAAGATATGTGTATCTCTAGGTAGTCAACACAAGCACAATACCTTGAATAGGTTTCTTCACACACCCTTGCTAGTGTTGTGTGAAGAATTGGACAAAGCAACAATGGATGAGAATGAGAGGGAGGATCGGCCGAAACCAGAGAGAGAGAGAGAGAGAGAGAAATTGCCGAAAAAATCAATTAGGGTTTAGGAATAAAATATTGTGTAATTAAATAAAGGGAAAAGGACACTTTTGTGCACCTAAATATACACTTTTGACACTTTCATACCCTAACTTTTTTTTTCTCTTTTTTCCATACCCGAATTTCATTTTGGGACAGCTGGCCATTTCTATACCAAAAATGGCCTTGATTTTTTGTTCAATTCATGAGTATTTGGTTCAATTCATGGTTATTTTGGTTCAATTCATTTGTATTTTGGGAAAATGGTCCAGAAGTTCCCTGAATTTTGGTTCAAGTCATGAGTATTTTGGGTATTTTGTAATTATTGTCCAAAAATGAAATTCAAGTATGGAATAGAGAGGAAAAAATTTAGGGTATGAAAGTGTCAAAAGTGTATATTTAGGTGCACAAAAGTGACATTTTCCCTTAAATAAAATCTGATTTTTTAATATCTTTTTATAATTACACAATAAACCCCTTTATTCCCATAATTGCACTTAAGCTCCATTCTCAATTAAAACCAAGAATGGACTGTAAGCCCACTTAGCCAAAATCAAATTAAAACCCATTTAATTAAGTTATAATTATATGGTTTAGCTAAACCGATCCAATCTCTCTAACTTGATTTATTCAACCGTCTGGTTAATAAACCTAGGCCAGAAATCAACCGAATCGTTTTCAATTTGACTAAATTGAAAAGCGTATTCTCCCAATTACCATCCATGCTTGTTTGTCACATATCATACTTAAAGTGTGTGACCCTCTAGGCTCACGACCCGTTGGTAGACTGGTAAAATTACTATTTTACCCTTTCCATCATAAGTGGCATCTAGCAAGACATTTTGATTACCCAACATTCGTGATTATCGATTATTCGACTTAAACTGTTATCGTACATGTCACTGTCATTTTATCAAACCGATATCCAGATTGTGAATAGTCATAGAACCATCATCCTAATTTATCAATCACTGTTTCTTGATATCTGAGATGACTGAAACTGATACTAAGGTATCACCTGCACGGCTGTGCTATTCCTTCAGTCATACTCATCATGTCACGCCCCAAATTCGGTAGAGACCGAGCCCGGAACGCGAACGAGGAATTAGTGTCCGAAACAACTGAAACAATAATAGTAACCAAATAAAAAGAACACAAATACAATGAACCGCGAATTTTATAACTGCTCAAAAGAATATACAACACGAGTCAGAGACTCAAAGTATGATCAAGAAACAACAAAACGTCGACACTAAATTGTACGTCAACTAACACGCCCAAAACAACCCGGACTCTCCAGCTCCTCCAGCTTCGAGATGTCCTCCTATCCACAATCACGATCCTCACCTGTCTGCAGGAAGAGTAGCAGGGGGTGAGCATTTACGCTCACCGCAACGGATACCCGACTGACAACGGCATACAAGTAATTGACAGGGTGATACATAAGCACAGTTCGAAAAAGATCATTAGTAAAACTCAACCATTATCCAAACATTTCATCTCATTCTCAATACTCAAATCATCACACAATCAACCAAGCAACATCAATCAAACAAACCTTTCACTCAAGGAAAGGCAACAATCCGGGTACTTCGTCGAGTCCATCTTGCCAAACACGCACGGTGTTGGACAAGGTCTACACGACCAGGTGATGCAACCTATAACACGCCAGTTTACAGTCGCAAGCTGTCTGGGCCTGGTCTGCCTCCCACTTTTCGATAGCTAGTCGTAGGCGTGAAACCTCTTTGCGGCCGCCAGTTTACAGTGGCTAGCTGTCTGGGCCTGGTCTGCCCCCCACTTCTTCGATTGCTAATCGAAAGGCGTGGACGCCTCTTCGCGGCATGGATGGAGAAGCGCGGTAAGAGCGCAAATCTACCCCACCCGAACGGAGATCACGGACGTATCTTTCCCACCTGGGCGTCAACCAGCAACAAACACAAACCACCACGCACACTGGGCTCCCGCCCGTAACCAACATCCACACACACTGGGCTCCCGCCCGTAACCATCATCCACAAAACATTTCAACCACAGGAGAGAAATAATCAACTCAAGTTATTTCGATTTACATGTTAAGGCACAACATCTTCAAACACATCAAATCGCATTCACCATTTACTCACAATACAGTTCAACCATAGTGAAGAATATACTCAACTCAAATCATTTCAATTTACATGTTAAGGCACGACATCTTCAAACACGTCAAATCACAATTTACCATTACTCACAATTGAACAAGCATAACACATTCAAACCAAACGCAATGAGTAAAGCGGTAACACCCCCAATAAAGCATACAGCGGAATGGCACGTCGCTGTAGTATAATCAACCTATAGACACAACCAGGTGCCCACATGCAATTCTACACATACATATACTAAGAACACAAAAGGTGCCCACATGCAATTACTAGTAACTTTCCCAAGTCATGTACGGATATACGGCTACTTTTCCCTACCTCGATAATTATCCAACGTTAGCTCCAAGTCTCTCGCGACACCACGTCTAAATCCTTCCCTTTCCACGAGCGATGGAAGAATCTAATAACGACAAACGCACAAACTTTAGCAATTGATCGAAGTCCGATTCTAACGAAACTAACGCCCAAGTACACCCCAATGAGTCCCGATCACTCCAATACTTCCTAATTACACCGAGTTGCCAAAAAGGACCCGGAACGGCCCAATTCGCGCACTTTCCCGAATCTGCCCGGAAACGCTAAAATGACCTCGGGACCCCGAAAAATTCCATTTTCGCATCAACAAATCATAATTATATTCAAGGGGTCCAACGCAATCGACGGAACCAAATTCCGACGCCCGAGCGACTCAATCCCGTCATTAAGGTTCCTCAAATAATAAATAATCTTTTCCCACAATTCAATTCCAACAATTCTCAAATTTATTCTACGCGCATAATTAAATTTGAGATCACCAATAAAATTGACGGAATTACGTTCCGACTTCCGGGGGATTTAATCTCGACTTTAAAGTTTAGCGAAACAAACACATTTTAGCCAAATTAATTCCAATTTCTTCCAAAGTCACGAATTAGTGTTCTAGGGATTTTCCGGGATTGCATAACACGTAAAAACCCGAACTCCGGGCACGCGGGCCCCACCTCCGGTGACCGGCCGGAGCTCCGGCGAGCTCCCGGTCACCGGACAAACCTCCCGTTTGTCTCAAAACGCTCCAAATTACCCCCTTAACACTAATCCAACCTCAATCAAACCATATTCCACAACTCCATAAATCCAAACTCAAGGAAATGAGAATCCAAAACATACCTCTTGTAGCCCACGACGAGGAGAACCCGAATACGCAAAAATCAAGACGTTTGGACGGTCGGAACGTCGGGAAATCGCCACAATCTTTTCTCTTCTTCTTCCTTCTTTCTTCTTTCTCTTTCTCTTTCTCTTTCTCTTTCCTTGTGTTCTGCCGAGAATCAACTCCCTCCCCCTCTCTTATAACTTAAATATAATTATTTAAACATTAAACTAATAAAATAAACCTATTTTCCATTTTCTTTTAAATCTAAATTAAAACAATTAATTTTTTTTTAATCACTCAAAAGTCTCCCCCCCTCTAGATACATGACAAGTGTAAAGTAGAGGGGTCCCACAAGCCACTTTTGTCATTTTGGACCCGAAATCGTCCGAAACGGACACGTTTTTCGAAACCGTCGGAACCGTGATGTTTCGCTAAATTTTAGCTTCCATATGAACCTAATATCCATAATATTACAATTCCAACTTAAAATGGCTCAAATAGTAGTCCTCGGTGACTCTCGGGTCGAAATTTGGTCAAATCGCGAATTATTAAATTTTCATCCATTTTTCACAAAATTGACCCAAATTGACCCAAATTGACCGGGAGCGGTCCTTACACATCAAGTGGCCTAAACGGATATCTTTCACATACCAGAGTATGAGTGATAAATCCCTCAGACGTCTTCCGAGTTCACTGATGCAATTAATAATCAAGCCAATCAAAGTCGTTATGGCTACCCTTTTACAGGTAACGTTAGACTAGGTCAAACTCAGATATTCATTACACAGTGCACACAAATACCCCTCGGTCTTAGGATATAATGACAAGCTACGATCTGTGAGTATCTTATGACAGTATCTATGTTCCATACTCACAATCGGGTTTTTCAATATCATCGACCTGATGATATCTATTTTTATAACTCCCGCACATACTTTTCCATGATCAGTAGAGCATAATCACAATGAGTTGGTCTCATACTGATCGCTTTTTAAAGAAACTTAGCTGATCAGGGACTCATCGAATGCAATTCTTTCTAATCTGCAGTTCTACTATAACTGGTTACACACATAATGACATAGATCAAATCACATTCAATATATTACTACAACACATTAGTAATATAATGCCTTTTTATTAGATCGAAAAAATGATATACATTACAATATAGATTAAGGAATTACATTGGACTAGGGCCTCATGGCACGAAGCCCAATGCTTTGGCCATAAGGTCCCGTGCCACATCCAACTTACCCCTGAACTTATCGTACAAAGTTCGACGCGACATCGACGAAAGACTTAGTCTTTCTCGATTCGCGTGTCACATCCAATTACACATATCCATAGCCTAAAACTTCCAGCTTTGCCCATGCCTCTCCCTCGAGTGTCTTCGACCTCTTATGTAGTACATGTCGCTATCCCTTTATCGCCCGGTATCTAGATGTATCATAAGGCATAGAGACGTCACCCTTATTTAATCAATTTCTGTTTCTCGATCTGTGAGAATACTAAATAATGATACCCCGTATCGTTGGCATGGCCATGCTCTCCCTTCAGTTAATCTCTATCGTGTGGCCTAAATAGATACCTATCTCATACCGTAGTATTAGGGATAAATCCCTTAGCCGTCTGTCGTATCACTCATACAATCCGTCCCCTTGCCATTCTTGTCCGTTATGTTAGTCTTGTTACGGACAACGTTAATAGCAAGTCAAACGCGGTTCTTTATTGTATAGCGATCAAAAAGACTCCTTGGTCTAAGGATACTCCGACAAGCTACCACATTTGAATGTGTTCATGACTGTATCAATGCAACACCATTCAGTGCGGGTCGTCCAATATCAGTCACCCGAGTGATATCTATGAACTGACTTTGGGAACCCTCCCAATAGTAAATAGAACTATACCATAAAGAATCATCCTCATACTTGGTCACTTCATTGAAGCATATTTAACCCGGGACCCGTTAAATGTGATCCGTACAAATATATGGTTCTACTACTTTGGTGGTCATATATCAGAACAGACTTAACCTATTACTTCAACACATAAGTAATTTAATGTCGATTATATATATTGTAAACGATGATTAATATATATAGACATTTACAGACTAATACAATTGGCTTATGGCACAAAAAAGCTTACAGTCATGGATTTAAGCTCAGCAAGCAACAAAGTCCTAGTACTCCTGATGAGCTGAGCAGGATGAGTAAGATCCCATATGCTTCGGCTGTTGGATCCATCATGTATGACATGATATGCACGAGACCGGATGTCTTGTGAAAGATTCCCATGGGTTCCATAGAATAATTTCATGCAGCAGACTTGAAATAACCATCGGAATGGAAATGAAAACATAGATCTTATTATTCAAATTCAGCATGCATACATATTCCGGAGATCTGAAAATTTACCTTTAATATCGATTGAAAACACAAAGATATGTGTTTCTCTAGGTAGTACACACAAGCACAATACCTTGTTTCTTCACACACCCTTGCTAGTGTTGTGTGAAGAATTGGACAAAGCAACAATGGATGAGAGTGAGAGGGAGGGTCGGCCGAAACCAGAGAGAGAGAGAGATAGAGATTGCCGAAAAAATCAATTAGGGTTTAGGAATAAAATATTGTGTAATTAAATTAAATCTGATTTTTCAATATCGACACCGGCACTCCGTGTAACCTCACGATCTCGCGTACATATAGCCTGCTTAACTTATCTACCGAGTCTGTCATCCTCATTGGCAAGAAATGCGCGGACTTAGTCAGTCGATCAACTATCACCCACACCGCATCGTTACCCCTTGCTGACCTCGGCAGTCCGCATACGAAATCCATTGTAATATGCTCCCATTTCCACTCGGCTATCTCCAACGGTTGTAGAGGTCCCGCTGGTCTCTGGTGTTCTATCTTCACCTGCTGACAAGTGAGACATCGAGCTACGAACCCTGCTATCTCCCGCTTCATCCCATTCCACCAAAAATGGCGCCTGATGTCGTGGTACATCTTAGTCCCACCAGGATGCACAACGAGTCGTGAGTTGTGTGACTCGCGTAGTACTTCCTCACGGAGACTCTTGGGCACAAACAATCTGTTCCGGAAACGAAGGCCCTGATCGTTGCCCATCGACCACCCCTCGGACTCAACTCCGCTAACCATTTTCATCCGGAACGTTGCTGTCTCTGAGTCATCAATCTGAGCCTCAATCACCCGACTCACCAGTATAGGCTGCGCCACCAATGAACACAGTGCGACTCGTCCCGTGACTTCCTCCAACTCAACCCTGAACTCGCTGAGCTCTCCCATCATGTCCCACTCCCGGACTGCTATGCTAGCAAGGCAATGGATCGACTTCCTACTCAGGGCGTCGGCGACCACGTTCGCCTTGCCCGGGTGATAGAGTAGCTCAAAGTCGTAATCATCAAGTAGCTCCATCCATCGCCGCTGGCGCATATTCAGGTCTTTCTGGGTAAAGATATATCTGAGACTCTTATGGTCCGAGAAAACCTGAAATCCCTCACCGTACAGATAATAGCGCCAGATCTTCAGTGCGAACACGACTGCTGCCAACTCCAAGTCGTGTGTAGGATAGTTGCGCTCGTGCGTCTTCAGCTGCCTGGAGCCATAAGCAACTACCCTACCTGTCTGCATCAATACACAGCCTAGTCCCTCACCGGACGCGTCGCAATAAATCTCATAGCCAATTCCGCGTTCTGGCACTATCAACACTGGAGCGGTAGTCAGGCGAGCCTTCAGCTCTGTAAATGAACGCTCACAGTCCTCAGTCCACGCAAACTTGACTCCCTTGCGCGTAAGGAAAGTCAAAGGCGCGGCTAGGCGCGCAAAGTCCTGTACGAACCGTCGATAATAACCCGCCAAACCCAAGAAGCTACGAATCTCGAAGACGTTCGTGGGCTACGCCCACTTCGAGACCGCATCGACCTTCGCCGGATCGACCAGTATGTCGTCGGCCGAAACGACATGTCCGAGGAACTTCACCTCGGCGAGCCAAAACTCGCACTTCTCCAGGTTGGCATACAACTGATGCGTGCGCAGTAAAGTCAAGACAGCCCTCAAATGCACCACGTGCGCTTCCTCACTCTGAGAGTAGACCAGGATGTCGTCTACGAAAACCACTACAAACTGATCTAAGAACGGCCGGAATATGCGGTTCATCAGATCCATGAACGCTGCAGGCGCGTTTGTCAACCCGAAGGGCATTACTAGGAACTCGTAATGCCCATACCGCGTCCGAAACGCGGTCTTTGCGACGTCCTCCTCCCGGACTCGCAACTGGTGGTATCCCGAACGTAGATCGATCTTCGAAAAGCACGTCGACCCTCTCAACTGGTCGAATAGATCGTCGATTCTCGGCATCGGGTACCGGTTCTTCACCGTGACCCGGTTCAGTTTCCGGTAATCTATGCACATCCTCAGCGCTCCACCCTTCTTCTTCACGAAGAGTGCTGGCGCTCCCCACGGTGATGTGCTCGGACGTATAAACCCCTTTTCTCGGAGTTCTTCGAGCTGAGTCTTCAGCTCGGTTAGTTCTGCTGGCGCGAATCTGTAAGGCGCTACTGATATCGGCGCCGTCCCCGGCATCAGGTCGATCCTGAATTCTACCTCGCGAACTGGCGGCAACCCACTCAACTCCTCGGGAAAGACCTCTGGAAACTCGCATACTACTCGCGGTAACTCTCGGCTCTGCACGATTGACACCTCATCAACGGTGTATAATGCCGATAGGAGAATTCCGCTCTTGCTGCCCAGCGAACACGAAACGGTCGTGCTGCCTGCTGACACTGTCACCCGTCGCCGATAACAGTCGATGTACGCACGGTACCTCGCAAGCCAATCCATGCCTAAGATCACGTCGAAGGCAGTCATACCCAGCACGATTAGGTCACAAAGGAAAGAAAGGTCTGCTACTCTAACTTCGCAGGCTCGGCACACTCTAGTCAACACAACCTCACCTCCGACTGGTGTGTCAAGGCACAGAGGTGGACTCAACGGCTCACTGTTTAGCCCCAGCATCTCAGCACAAGCAGCAGAAATAAAGGAATGCGATGCGCCCGTATCGAACAGAAATGACGCCCAAGAGTTATACAACAGTAACGTACCGTGAGCGACCGAAGGGTCTGGGGACGGTCCTGCAGCACGTGAGTCGCCGACAGCATACACTCTGCCTTGCGGCGCCTGCGCTCCCTGTCTCAGAGCTGACGCGCCAGACGCCGGCTGTGCGGACCTCAACTGCTGCCTCGGAACAGGTGCGCTCGTAGATGGCTGCGAAAATCTCAACGGCTGGCCCTGACGCTGGCGAGCCTGCGGCGACTGTGCCGTGTGCGACTGCTGCGGTCGCTGCACTGACGTTCCCCCACCTTGACCGGGGCATTCCCTAGCTATGTGTCCTGTCTGGCCACAAAGGTAGCACCTAACCTCGCTGCCGCTCGGTCGACTCCCCTGACTGAACCGACTACTCGTCGCTGGTAGTGCTGCGGGTCCTCTATTGCGCGGGCAATCGCGCCTCATATGGCCTGGCTGCTGGCAGAGAAAGCATACTGGCCTCTGGTCTGCAACGACGGGCCCCACTGATGCCACTGAACCCGACTGTCTCGGTCCGCTAAACTGAGACTGTGGTCTGAAAGACCCCACGATCCTCTGCCTCCTCGAGTCTCGGGACTCGGACAGACCTGCGACACTGCTCGGTCGCGGTCTACTCTCACGGGCTCTCGCGGCCTCCCTAATACCTCGCTCTACGGCCACTGCCGTGTCGACCAGCTCAGAGTACACTCGAATCCTCAGGGCGAGGACTCGATCCAGAATCGAGGTCCTAAGTCCCCTCTCAAACCTCCTGCATCGGTGAGCCTCAGTCACCACCATCTCTGGTGCAAAGCGAGACAACGTCGTAAACCTAGCCTCGTACTCTGCCACCGACAAACCATCCTGTCGCAGTTCCAGGAACTGCTGCTGTCGCTCCTCCCTGGCAGACTCCGGAAAGTACTGCTCCAGGAAGACCGTCTCGAATACTCGGTAGTCACCCCCGACTCGGTCCTGCACGCGCCTCCACCAATGGTAGGCGTTGTCCTTCAGCTGATGAGCTGCAAAGGACACCCTGGTGTGCTCGTCCATGATCCCGGACGTGTCCAGGTTCCGCGGAATCTGATCCAGCCATCGCTCCGCCATATCAGGGTCTGGCTCCCCGTAGAATGAGGGTGTATCCAACCTCAGAAAATCCCTCAGCGCATGTGCCGTATGGCCCTCGGCCTGAACGGACCTCGCTGGAATAGTAGTAGCAGCAGTCGGCGGAGTCCGCAGGGCTGGCGATGCAGACTCTCTCTGCGCAATGATTGCCACTAAACTCTGCACTGTGCGGGTCAGCTCTCCTAGAATGGCCGCAGTAGGTGGGTCCGCAACTGGCGGAACGTTGGGCGGAACCACCGATGGTCCCGTGTCGTTCCTCCGATCCTCCCCAGCGGGAGCTGCCGGTCCACCCGTCGCCTCAACTGGCTCGACGGTGGGCGGTTGCGTCGGCAATCCGGCCGACCTACCTCTCCTAGGTCTAGGTGCCATGTCGTATGTATCTACTGCACAAATACACGTACACACTCAGTTCCAGAACTCACAACACAACGAGCACGCTCATTATACGGGCGTTCATATACTCTGGACACACATGTCTACAAACAACGTATTATCATACATATTTCACATGCTCGCAATCAACATATGCTCACACAATCACCACACATGGCATCACACAACCTACCACAGTTACAATCACCCCGCATACTTAGCTACATCTCGCATTTTAAAACTTATTCAACATGTAAGATTTTTTTTTTTGAACATGACTAGTAAGGTCAACATCAATTTCGAACTTGCCCATATTTTCAACAATTTCCCTTTTCAATCACAAAACCCCATTTTGATATCACGTCGTCACAACCCGGTCCAGGCGTCCCCGAACTAAGAGGTAACGATCGGACATCACTACCGTCACGTTCGACCCAGGGGCGCCCCTGAGTCAAGTCGCGACGGTGAAAATATCTCACGGAAAAATCACGCACGATTTCTGACCTTGCACAACCAACACACGACAGGAGCCTAATGGACTAACTCTACCCACCTAGTTGACGTACGGCCAGAGGTGTTAAACCTAACCTCTGATACCAAACTGTCACGCCCCAAATTCGGTAGAGACCGAGCCCGGAACGCGAACGAGGAATCAGTGTCCGAAACAACTGAAACAATAATAGTAACCAAATAAAAAGAACACAAATACAATGAACCGCGAATTTTATAACTGCTCAAAAGAATATACAACACGAGTCAGAGACTCAAAGTATGATCAAGAAACAACAAAACGTCGACACTAAATTGTACGTCAACTAACACGCCCAAAACAACCCGGACTCTCCAGCTCCTCCAGCTTCGAGATGTCCTCCTATCCACAATCACGATCCTCACCTGTCTGCAGGAAGAGTAGCAGGGGGTGAGCATTTACGCTCACCGCAACGGATGCCCGACTGACAACGGCATACAAGTAATTGACAGGGTGATACATAAGCACAGTTCGAAAAAGATCATTAGTAAAACTCAACCATTATCCAAACATTTCATCTCATTCTCAATACTCAAATCATCACACAATCAACCAAGCAACATCAATCAAACAAACCTTTCACTCAAGGAAAGGCAACAATCCGGGTACTTCGTCGAGTCCATCTTGCCAAACACGCACGGTGTTGGACAAGGTCTACACGACCAGGTGATGCAACCTATAACACGCCAGTTTACAGTCGCAAGCTGTCTGGGCCTGGTCTGCCTCCCACTTTTCGATAGCTAGTCGTAGGCGTGAAACCTCTTCGCGGCCGCCAGTTTACAGTGGCTAGCTGTCTGGGCCTGGTCTGCCCCCCACTTCTTCGATTGCTAATCGAAAGGCGTGGACGCCTCTTCGCGGCATGGATGGAGAAGCGCGGTAAGAGCGCAAATCTACCCCACCCGAACGGAGATCACGGACGTATCTTTCCCACCTGGGCGTCAACCAGCAACAAACACAAACCACCACGCACACTGGGCTCCCGCCCGTAACCAACATCCACACACACTGAGCTCCCGCCCGTAACCATCATCCACAAAACATTTCAACCACAGGAGAGAAATAATCAACTCAAGTTATTTCGATTTACATGTTAAGGCACAACATCTTCAAACACATCAAATCGCATTCACCATTTACTCACAATACAGTTCAACCATAGTGAAGAATATACTCAACTCAAATCATTTCAATTTACATGTTAAGGCACGACATCTTCAAACACGTCAAATCACAATTTACCATTACTCACAATTGAACAAGCATAACACATTCAAACCAAACGCAATGAGTAAAGCGGTAACACCCCCAATAAAGCATACAGCGGAATGGCACGTCGCTGTAGTATAATCAACCTATAGACACAACCAGGTGCCCACATGCAATTCTACACATACATATACTAAGAACACAAAAGGTGCCCACATGCAATTACTAGTAACTTTCCCAAGTCATGTACGGATATACGGCTACTTTTCCCTACCTCGATAATTATCCAACGTTAGCTCCAAGTCTCTCGCGACACCACGTCTAAATCCTTCCCTTTCCACGAGCGATGGAAGAATCTAATAACGACAAACGCACAAACTTTAGCAATTGATCGAAGTCCGATTCTAACGAAACTAACGCCCAAGTACACCCCAATGAGTCCCGATCACTCCAATACTTCCTAATTACACCGAGTTGCCAAAAAGGACCCGGAACGGCCCAATTCGCGCACTTTCCCGAATCTGCCCGGAAACGCTAAAATGACCTCGGGACCCCGAAAAATTCCATTTTCGCATCAACAAATCATAATTATATTCAAGGGGTCCAACGCAATCGACGGAACCAAATTCCGACGCCCGAGCGACTCAATCCCGTCATTAAGGTTCCTCAAATAATAAATAATCTTTTCCCACAATTCAATTCCAACAATTCTCAAATTTATTCTACGCGCATAATTAAATTTGAGATCACCAATAAAATTGACGGAATTACGTTCCGACTTCCGGGGGATTTAATCTCGACTTTAAAGTTTAGCGAAACAAACACATTTTAGCCAAATTAATTCCAATTTCTTCCAAAGTCACGAATTAGTGTTCTAGGGATTTTCCGGGATTGCATAACACGTAAAAACCCGAACTCCGGGCACGCGGGCCCCACCTCCGGTGACCGGCCGGAGCTCCGGCGAGCTCCCGGTCACCGGACAAACCTCCCGTTTGTCTCAAAACGCTCCAAATTACCCCCTTAACACTAATCCAACCTCAATCAAACCATATTCCACAACTCCATAAATCCAAACTCAAGGAAATGAGAATCCAAAACATACCTCTTGTAGCCCACGACGAGGAGAACCCGAATACGCAAAAATCAAGACGTTTGGACGGTCGGAACGTCGGGAAATCGCCACAATCTTTTCTCTTCTTCTTCCTTCTTTCTTCTTTCTCTTTCTCTTTCTCTTTCTCTTTCCTTGTGTTCTGCCGAGAATCAACTCCCTCCCCCTCTCTTATAACTTAAATATAATTATTTAAACATTAAACTAATAAAATAAACCTATTTTCCATTTTCTTTTAAATCTAAATTAAAACAATTAATTTTTTTTTAATCACTCAAAAGTCTCCCCCCCTCTAGATACATGACAAGTGTAAAGTAGAGGGGTCCCACAAGCCACTTTTGTCATTTTGGACCCGAAATCGTCCGAAACGGACACGTTTTTCGAAACCGTCGGAACCGTGATGTTTCGCTAAATTTTAGCTTCCATATGAACCTAATATCCATAATATTACAATTCCAACTTAAAATGGCTCAAATAGTAGTCCTCGGTGACTCTCGGGTCGAAATTTGGTCAAATCGCGAATTATTAAATTTTCATCCATTTTTCACAAAATTGACCCAAATTGACCCAAATTGACCGGGAGCGGTCCTTACACATCAAGTGGCCTAAACGGATATCTTTCACATACCAGAGTATGAGTGATAAATCCCTCAGACGTCTTCCGAGTTCACTGATGCAATTAATAATCAAGCCAATCAAAGTCGTTATGGCTACCCTTTTACAGGTAACGTTAGACTAGGTCAAACTCAGATATTCATTACACAGTGCACACAAATACCCCTCGGTCTTAGGATATAATGACAAGCTACGATCTGTGAGTATCTTATGACAGTATCTATGTTCCATACTCACAATCGGGTTTTTCAATATCATCGACCTGATGATATCTATTTTTATAACTCCCGCACATACTTTTCCATGATCAGTAGAGCATAATCACAATGAGTTGGTCTCATACTGATCGCTTTTTAAAGAAACTTAGCTGATCAGGGACTCATCGAATGCAATTCTTTCTAATCTGCAGTTCTACTATAACTGGTTACACACATAATGACATAGATCAAATCACATTCAATATATTACTACAACACATTAGTAATATAATGCCTTTTTATTAGATCGAAAAAATGATATACATTACAATATAGATTAAGGAATTACATTGGACTAGGGCCTCATGGCACGAAGCCCAATGCTTTGGCCATAAGGTCCCGTGCCGCATCCAACTTACCCCTGAACTTATCGTACAAAGTTCGACGCGACATCGACGAAAGACTTAGTCTTTCTCGATTCGCGTGTCACATCCAATTACACATATCCATAGCCTAAAACTTCCAGCTTTGCCCATGCCTCTCCCTCGAGTGTCTTCGACCTCTTATGTAGTACATGTCGCTATCCCTTTATCGCCCGGTATCTAGATGTATCATAAGGCATAGAGACGTCACCCTTATTTAATCAATTTCTGTTTCTCGATCTGTGAGAATACTAAATAATGATACCCCGTATCGTTGGCATGGCCATGCTCTCCCTTCAGTTAATCTCTATCGTGTGGCCTAAATAGATACCTATCTCATACCGTAGTATTAGGGATAAATCCCTTAGCCGTCTGTCGTATCACTCATACAATCCGTCCCCTTGCCATTCTTGTCCGTTATGTTAGTCTTGTTACGGACAACGTTAATAGCAAGTCAAACGCGGTTCTTTATTGTATAGCGATCAAAAAGACTCCTTGGTCTAAGGATACTCCGACAAGCTACCACATTTGAATGTGTTCATGACTGTATCAATGCAACACCATTCAGTGCGGGTCGTCCAATATCAGTCACCCGAGTGATATCTATGAACTGACTTTGGGAACCCTCCCAATAGTAAATAGAACTATACCATAAAGAATCATCCTCATACTTGGTCACTTCATTGAAGCATATTTAACCCGGGACCCGTTAAATGTGATCCGTACAAATATATGGTTCTACTACTTTGGTGGTCATATATCAGAACAGACTTAACCTATTACTTCAACACATAAGTAATTTAATGTCGATTATATATATTGTAAACGATGATTAATATATATAGACATTTACAGACTAATACAATTGGCTTATGGCACAAAAAAGCTTACAGTCATGGATTTAAGCTCAGCAAGCAACAAAGTCCTAGTACTCCTGATGAGCTGAGCAGGATGAGTAAGATCCCATATGCTTCGGCTGTTGGATCCATCATGTATGACATGATATGCACGAGACCGGATGTCTTGTGAAAGATTCCCATGGGTTCCATAGAATAATTTCATGCAGCAGACTTGAAATAACCATCGGAATGGAAATGAAAACATAGATCTTATTATTCAAATTCAGCATGCATACATATTCCGGAGATCTGAAAATTTACCTTTAATATCGATTGAAAACACAAAGATATGTGTTTCTCTAGGTAGTACACACAAGCACAATACCTTGTTTCTTCACACACCCTTGCTAGTGTTGTGTGAAGAATTGGACAAAGCAACAATGGATGAGAGTGAGAGGGAGGGTCGGCCGAAACCAGAGAGAGAGAGAGATAGAGATTGCCGAAAAAATCAATTAGGGTTTAGGAATAAAATATTGTGTAATTAAATTAAATCTGATTTTTCAATATCGACACCGGCACTCCGTGTAACCTCACGATCTCGCGTACATATAGCCTGCTTAACTTATCTACCGAGTCTGTCATCCTCATTGGCAAGAAATGCGCGGACTTAGTCAGTCGATCAACTATCACCCACACCGCATCGTTACCCCTTGCTGACCTCGGCAGTCCGCATACGAAATCCATTGTAATATGCTCCCATTTCCACTCGGCTATCTCCAACGGTTGTAGAGGTCCCGCTGGTCTCTGGTGTTCTATCTTCACCTGCTGACAAGTGAGACATCGAGCTACGAACCCTGCTATCTCCCGCTTCATCCCATTCCACCAAAAATGGCGCCTGATGTCGTGGTACATCTTAGTCCCACCAGGATGCACAACGAGTCGTGAGTTGTGTGACTCGCGTAGTACTTCCTCACGGAGACTCTTGGGCACAAACAATCTGTTCCGGAAACGAAGGCCCTGATCGTTGCCCATCGACCACCCCTCGGACTCAACTCCGCTAACCATTTTCATCCGGAACGTTGCTGTCTCTGAGTCATCAATCTGAGCCTCAATCACCCGACTCACCAGTATAGGCTGCGCCACCAATGAACACAGTGCGACTCGTCCCGTGACTTCCTCCAACTCAACCCTGAACTCGCTGAGCTCTCCCATCATGTCCCACTCCCGGACTGCTATGCTAGCAAGGCAATGGATCGACTTCCTACTCAGGGCGTCGGCGACCACGTTCGCCTTGCCCGGGTGATAGAGTAGCTCAAAGTCGTAATCATCAAGTAGCTCCATCCATCGCCGCTGGCGCATATTCAGGTCTTTCTGGGTAAAGATATATCTGAGACTCTTATGGTCCGAGAAAACCTGAAATCCCTCACCGTACAGATAATAGCGCCAGATCTTCAGTGCGAACACGACTGCTGCCAACTCCAAGTCGTGTGTAGGATAGTTGCGCTCGTGCGTCTTCAGCTGCCTGGAGCCATAAGCAACTACCCTACCTGTCTGCATCAATACACAGCCTAGTCCCTCACCGGACGCGTCGCAATAAATCTCATAGCCAATTCCGCGTTCTGGCACTATCAACACTGGAGCGGTAGTCAGGCGAGCCTTCAGCTCTGTAAATGAACGCTCACAGTCCTCAGTCCACGCAAACTTGACTCCCTTGCGCGTAAGGAAAGTCAAAGGCGCGGCTAGGCGCGCAAAGTCCTGTACGAACCGTCGATAATAACCCGCCAAACCCAAGAAGCTACGAATCTCGAAGACGTTCGTGGGCTACGCCCACTTCGAGACCGCATCGACCTTCGCCGGATCGACCAGTATGTCGTCGGCCGAAACGACATGTCCGAGGAACTTCACCTCGGCGAGCCAAAACTCGCACTTCTCCAGGTTGGCATACAACTGATGCGTGCGCAGTAAAGTCAAGACAGCCCTCAAATGCACCACGTGCGCTTCCTCACTCTGAGAGTAGACCAGGATGTCGTCTACGAAAACCACTACAAACTGATCTAAGAACGGCCGGAATATGCGGTTCATCAGATCCATGAACGCTGCAGGCGCGTTTGTCAACCCGAAGGGCATTACTAGGAACTCGTAATGCCCATACCGCGTCCGAAACGCGGTCTTTGCGACGTCCTCCTCCCGGACTCGCAACTGGTGGTATCCCGAACGTAGATCGATCTTCGAAAAGCACGTCGACCCTCTCAACTGGTCGAATAGATCGTCGATTCTCGGCATCGGGTACCGGTTCTTCACCGTGACCCGGTTCAGTTTCCGGTAATCTATGCACATCCTCAGCGCTCCACCCTTCTTCTTCACGAAGAGTGCTGGCGCTCCCCACGGTGATGTGCTCGGACGTATAAACCCCTTTTCTCGGAGTTCTTCGAGCTGAGTCTTCAGCTCGGTTAGTTCTGCTGGCGCGAATCTGTAAGGCGCTACTGATATCGGCGCCGTCCCCGGCATCAGGTCGATCCTGAATTCTACCTCGCGAACTGGCGGCAACCCACTCAACTCCTCGGGAAAGACCTCTGGAAACTCGCATACTACTCGCGGTAACTCTCGGCTCTGCACGATTGACACCTCATCAACGGTGTATAATGCCGATAGGAGAATTCCGCTCTTGCTGCCCAGCGAACACGAAACGGTCGTGCTGCCTGCTGACACTGTCACCCGTCGCCGATAACAGTCGATGTACGCACGGTACCTCGCAAGCCAATCCATGCCTAAGATCACGTCGAAGGCAGTCATACCCAGCACGATTAGGTCACAAAGGAAAGAAAGGTCTGCTACTCTAACTTCGCAGGCTCGGCACACTCTAGTCAACACAACCTCACCTCCGACTGGTGTGTCAAGGCACAGAGGTGGACTCAACGGCTCACTGTTTAGCCCCAGCATCTCAGCACAAGCAGCAGAAATAAAGGAATGCGATGCGCCCGTATCGAACAGAAATGACGCCCAAGAGTTATACAACAGTAACGTACCGTGAGCGACCGAAGGGTCTGGGGACGGTCCTGCAGCACGTGAGTCGCCGACAGCATACACTCTGCCTTGCGGCGCCTGCGCTCCCTGTCTCAGAGCTGACGCGCCAGACGCCGGCTGTGCGGACCTCAACTGCTGCCTCGGAACTGGTGCGCTCGTAGATGGCTGCGAAAATCTCAACGGCTGGCCCTGACGCTGGCGAGCCTGCGGCGACTGTGCCGTGTGCGACTGCTGCGGTCGCTGCACTGACGTTCCCCCACCTTGACCGGGGCATTCCCTAGCTATGTGTCCTGTCTGGCCACAAAGGTAGCACCTAACCTCGCTGCCGCTCGGTCGACTCCCCTGACTGAACCGACTACTCGTCGCTGGTAGTGCTGCGGGTCCTCTATTGCGCGGGCAATCGCGCCTCATATGGCCTGGCTGCTGGCAGAGAAAGCATACTGGCCTCTGGTCTGCAACGACGGGCCCCACTGATGCCACTGAACCCGACTGTCTCGGTCCGCTAAACTGAGACTGTGGTCTGAAAGACCCCACGATCCTCTGCCTCCTCGAGTCTCGGGACTCGGACAGACCTGCGACACTGCTCGGTCGCGGTCTACTCTCACGGGCTCTCGCGGCCTCCCTAATACCTCGCTCTACGGCCACTGCCGTGTCGACCAGCTCAGAGTACACTCGAATCCTCAGGGCGAGGACTCGATCCAGAATCGAGGTCCTAAGTCCCCTCTCAAACCTCCTGCATCGGTGAGCCTCAGTCACCACCATCTCTGGTGCAAAGCGAGACAACGTCGTAAACCTAGCCTCGTACTCTGCCACCGACAAACCATCCTGTCGCAGTTCCAGGAACTGCTGCTGTCGCTCCTCCCTGGCAGACTCCGGAAAGTACTGCTCCAGGAAGACCGTCTCGAATACTCGGTAGTCACCCCCGACTCGGTCCTGCACGCGCCTCCACCAATGGTAGGCGTTGTCCTTCAGCTGATGAGCTGCAAAGGACACCCTGGTGTGCTCGTCCATGATCCCGGACGTGTCCAGGTTCCGCGGAATCTGATCCAGCCATCGCTCCGCCATATCAGGGTCTGGCTCCCCGTAGAATGAGGGTGTATCCAACCTCAGAAAATCCCTCAGCGCATGTGCCGTATGGCCCTCGGCCTGAACGGACCTCGCTGGAATAGTAGTAGCAGCAGTCGGCGGAGTCCGCAGGGCTGGCGATGCAGACTCTCTCTGCGCAATGATTGCCACTAAACTCTGCACTGTGCGGGTCAGCTCTCCTAGAATGGCCGCAGTAGGTGGGTCCGCAACTGGCGGAACGTTGGGCGGAACCACCGATGGTCCCGTGTCGTTCCTCCGATCCTCCCCAGCGGGAGCTGCCGGTCCACCCGTCGCCTCAACTGGCTCGACGGTGGGCGGTTGCGTCGGCAATCCGGCCGACCTACCTCTCCTAGGTCTAGGTGCCATGTCGTATGTATCTACTGCACAAATACACGTACACACTCAGTTCCAGAACTCACAACACAACGAGCACGCTCATTATACGGGCGTTCATATACTCTGGACACACATGTCTACAAACAACGTATTATCATACATATTTCACATGCTCGCAATCAACATATGCTCACACAATCACCACACATGGCATCACACAACCTACCACAGTTACAATCACCCCGCATACTTAGCTACATCTCGCATTTTAAAACTTATTCAACATGTAAGATTTTTTTTTTTGAACATGACTAGTAAGGTCAACATCAATTTCGAACTTGCCCATATTTTCAACAATTTCCCTTTTCAATCACAAAACCCCATTTTGATATCACGTCGTCACAACCCGGTCCAGGCGTCCCCGAACTAAGAGGTAACGATCGGACATCACTACCGTCACGTTCGACCCAGGGGCGCCCCTGAGTCAAGTCGCGACGGTGAAAATATCTCACGGAAAAATCACGCACGATTTCTGACCTTGCACAACCAACACACGACAGGAGCCTAATGGACTAACTCTACCCACCTAGTTGACGTACGGCCAGAGGTGTTAAACCTAACCTCTGATACCAAACTGTCACGCCCCAAATTCGGTAGAGACCGAGCCCGGAACGCGAACGAGGAATCAGTGTCCGAAACAACTGAAACAATAATAGTAACCAAATAAAAAGAACACAAATACAATGAACCGCGAATTTTATAACTGCTCAAAAGAATATACAACACGAGTCAGAGACTCAAAGTATGATCAAGAAACAACAAAACGTCGACACTAAATTGTACGTCAACTAACACGCCCAAAACAACCCGGACTCTCCAGCTCCTCCAGCTTCGAGATGTCCTCCTATCCACAATCACGATCCTCACCTGTCTGCAGGAAGAGTAGCAGGGGGTGAGCATTTACGCTCACCGCAACGGATGCCCGACTGACAACGGCATACAAGTAATTGACAGGGTGATACATAAGCACAGTTCGAAAAAGATCATTAGTAAAACTCAACCATTATCCAAACATTTCATCTCATTCTCAATACTCAAATCATCACACAATCAACCAAGCAACATCAATCAAACAAACCTTTCACTCAAGGAAAGGCAACAATCCGGGTACTTCGTCGAGTCCATCTTGCCAAACACGCACGGTGTTGGACAAGGTCTACACGACCAGGTGATGCAACCTATAACACGCCAGTTTACAGTCGCAAGCTGTCTGGGCCTGGTCTGCCTCCCACTTTTCGATAGCTAGTCGTAGGCGTGAAACCTCTTCGCGGCCGCCAGTTTACAGTGGCTAGCTGTCTGGGCCTGGTCTGCCCCCCACTTCTTCGATTGCTAATCGAAAGGCGTGGACGCCTCTTCGCGGCATGGATGGAGAAGCGCGGTAAGAGCGCAAATCTACCCCACCCGAACGGAGATCACGGACGTATCTTTCCCACCTGGGCGTCAACCAGCAACAAACACAAACCACCACGCACACTGGGCTCCCGCCCGTAACCAACATCCACACACACTGGGCTCCCGCCCGTAACCATCATCCACAAAACATTTCAACCACAGGAGAGAAATAATCAACTCAAGTTATTTCGATTTACATGTTAAGGCACAACATCTTCAAACACATCAAATCGCATTCACCATTTACTCACAATACAGTTCAACCATAGTGAAGAATATACTCAACTCAAATCATTTCAATTTACATGTTAAGGCACGACATCTTCAAACACGTCAAATCACAATTTACCATTACTCACAATTGAACAAGCATAACACATTCAAACCAAACGCAATGAGTAAAGCGGTAACACCCCCAATAAAGCATACAGCGGAATGGCACGTCGCTGTAGTATAATCAACCTATAGACACAACCAGGTGCCCACATGCAATTCTACACATACATATACTAAGAACACAAAAGGTGCCCACATGCAATTACTAGTAACTTTCCCAAGTCATGTACGGATATACGGCTACTTTTCCCTACCTCGATAATTATCCAACGTTAGCTCCAAGTCTCTCGCGACACCACGTCTAAATCCTTCCCTTTCCACGAGCGATGGAAGAATCTAATAACGACAAACGCACAAACTTTAGCAATTGATCGAAGTCCGATTCTAACGAAACTAACGCCCAAGTACACCCCAATGAGTCCCGATCACTCCAATACTTCCTAATTACACCGAGTTGCCAAAAAGGACCCGGAACGGCCCAATTCGCGCACTTTCCCGAATCTGCCCGGAAACGCTAAAATGACCTCGGGACCCCGAAAAATTCCATTTTCGCATCAACAAATCATAATTATATTCAAGGGGTCCAACGCAATCGACGGAACCAAATTCCGACGCCCGAGCGACTCAATCCCGTCATTAAGGTTCCTCAAATAATAAATAATCTTTTCCCACAATTCAATTCCAACAATTCTCAAATTTATTCTACGCGCATAATTAAATTTGAGATCACCAATAAAATTGACGGAATTACGTTCCGACTTCCGGGGGATTTAATCTCGACTTTAAAGTTTAGCGAAACAAACACATTTTAGCCAAATTAATTCCAATTTCTTCCAAAGTCACGAATTAGTGTTCTAGGGATTTTCCGGGATTGCATAACACGTAAAAACCCGAACTCCGGGCACGCGGGCCCCACCTCCGGTGACCGGCCGGAGCTCCGGCGAGCTCCCGGTCACCGGACAAACCTCCCGTTTGTCTCAAAACGCTCCAAATTACCCCCTTAACACTAATCCAACCTCAATCAAACCATATTCCACAACTCCATAAATCCAAACTCAAGGAAATGAGAATCCAAAACATACCTCTTGTAGCCCACGACGAGGAGAACCCGAATACGCAAAAATCAAGACGTTTGGACGGTCGGAACGTCGGGAAATCGCCACAATCTTTTCTCTTCTTCTTCCTTCTTTCTTCTTTCTCTTTCTCTTTCTCTTTCTCTTTCCTTGTGTTCTGCCGAGAATCAACTCCCTCCCCCTCTCTTATAACTTAAATATAATTATTTAAACATTAAACTAATAAAATAAACCTATTTTCCATTTTCTTTTAAATCTAAATTAAAACAATTAATTTTTTTTTAATCACTCAAAAGTCTCCCCCCCTCTAGATACATGACAAGTGTAAAGTAGAGGGGTCCCACAAGCCACTTTTGTCATTTTGGACCCGAAATCGTCCGAAACGGACACGTTTTTCGAAACCGTCGGAACCGTGATGTTTCGCTAAATTTTAGCTTCCATATGAACCTAATATCCATAATATTACAATTCCAACTTAAAATGGCTCAAATAGTAGTCCTCGGTGACTCTCGGGTCGAAATTTGGTCAAATCGCGAATTATTAAATTTTCATCCATTTTTCACAAAATTGACCCAAATTGACCCAAATTGACCGGGAGCGGTCCTTACACATCAAGTGGCCTAAACGGATATCTTTCACATACCAGAGTATGAGTGATAAATCCCTCAGACGTCTTCCGAGTTCACTGATGCAATTAATAATCAAGCCAATCAAAGTCGTTATGGCTACCCTTTTACAGGTAACGTTAGACTAGGTCAAACTCAGATATTCATTACACAGTGCACACAAATACCCCTCGGTCTTAGGATATAATGACAAGCTACGATCTGTGAGTATCTTATGACAGTATCTATGTTCCATACTCACAATCGGGTTTTTCAATATCATCGACCTGATGATATCTATTTTTATAACTCCCGCACATACTTTTCCATGATCAGTAGAGCATAATCACAATGAGTTGGTCTCATACTGATCGCTTTTTAAAGAAACTTAGCTGATCAGGGACTCATCGAATGCAATTCTTTCTAATCTGCAGTTCTACTATAACTGGTTACACACATAATGACATAGATCAAATCACATTCAATATATTACTACAACACATTAGTAATATAATGCCTTTTTATTAGATCGAAAAAATGATATACATTACAATATAGATTAAGGAATTACATTGGACTAGGGCCTCATGGCACGAAGCCCAATGCTTTGGCCATAAGGTCCCGTGCCGCATCCAACTTACCCCTGAACTTATCGTACAAAGTTCGACGCGACATCGACGAAAGACTTAGTCTTTCTCGATTCGCGTGTCACATCCAATTACACATATCCATAGCCTAAAACTTCCAGCTTTGCCCATGCCTCTCCCTCGAGTGTCTTCGACCTCTTATGTAGTACATGTCACTATCCCTTTATCGCCCGGTATCTAGATGTATCATAAGGCATAGAGACGTCACCCTTATTTAATCAATTTCTGTTTCTCGATCTGTGAGAATACTAAATAATGATACCCCGTATCGTTGGCATGGCCATGCTCTCCCTTCAGTTAATCTCTATCGTGTGGCCTAAATAGATACCTATCTCATACCGTAGTATTAGGGATAAATCCCTTAGCCGTCTGTCGTATCACTCATACAATCCGTCCCCTTGCCATTCTTGTCCGTTATGTTAGTCTTGTTACGGACAACGTTAATAGCAAGTCAAACGCGGTTCTTTATTGTATAGCGATCAAAAAGACTCCTTGGTCTAAGGATACTCCGACAAGCTACCACATTTGAATGTGTTCATGACTGTATCAATGCAACACCATTCAGTGCGGGTCGTCCAATATCAGTCACCCGAGTGATATCTATGAACTGACTTTGGGAACCCTCCCAATAGTAAATAGAACTATACCATAAAGAATCATCCTCATACTTGGTCACTTCATTGAAGCATATTTAACCCGGGACCCGTTAAATGTGATCCGTACAAATATATGGTTCTACTACTTTGGTGGTCATATATCAGAACAGACTTAACCTATTACTTCAACACATAAGTAATTTAATGTCGATTATATATATTGTAAACGATGATTAATATATATAGACATTTACAGACTAATACAATTGGCTTATGGCACAAAAAAGCTTACAGTCATGGATTTAAGCTCAGCAAGCAACAAAGTCCTAGTACTCCTGATGAGCTGAGCAGGATGAGTAAGATCCCATATGCTTCGGCTGTTGGATCCATCATGTATGACATGATATGCACGAGACCGGATGTCTTGTGAAAGATTCCCATGGGTTCCATAGAATAATTTCATGCAGCAGACTTGAAATAACCATCGGAATGGAAATGAAAACATAGATCTTATTATTCAAATTCAGCATGCATACATATTCCGGAGATCTGAAAATTTACCTTTAATATCGATTGAAAACACAAAGATATGTGTTTCTCTAGGTAGTACACACAAGCACAATACCTTGTTTCTTCACACACCCTTGCTAGTGTTGTGTGAAGAATTGGACAAAGCAACAATGGATGAGAGTGAGAGGGAGGGTCGGCCGAAACCAGAGAGAGAGAGAGATAGAGATTGCCGAAAAAATCAATTAGGGTTTAGGAATAAAATATTGTGTAATTAAATTAAATCTGATTTTTCAATATCGACACCGGCACTCCGTGTAACCTCACGATCTCGCGTACATATAGCCTGCTTAACTTATCTACCGAGTCTGTCATCCTCATTGGCAAGAAATGCGCGGACTTAGTCAGTCGATCAACTATCACCCACACCGCATCGTTACCCCTTGCTGACCTCGGCAGTCCGCATACGAAATCCATTGTAATATGCTCCCATTTCCACTCGGCTATCTCCAACGGTTGTAGAGGTCCCGCTGGTCTCTGGTGTTCTATCTTCACCTGCTGACAAGTGAGACATCGAGCTACGAACCCTGCTATCTCCCGCTTCATCCCATTCCACCAAAAATGGCGCCTGATGTCGTGGTACATCTTAGTCCCACCAGGATGCACAACGAGTCGTGAGTTGTGTGACTCGCGTAGTACTTCCTCACGGAGACTCTTGGGCACAAACAATCTGTTCCGGAAACGAAGGCCCTGATCGTTGCCCATCGACCACCCCTCGGACTCAACTCCGCTAACCATTTTCATCCGGAACGTTGCTGTCTCTGAGTCATCAATCTGAGCCTCAATCACCCGACTCACCAGTATAGGCTGCGCCACCAATGAACACAGTGCGACTCGTCCCGTGACTTCCTCCAACTCAACCCTGAACTCGCTGAGCTCTCCCATCATGTCCCACTCCCGGACTGCTATGCTAGCAAGGCAATGGATCGACTTCCTACTCAGGGCGTCGGCGACCACGTTCGCCTTGCCCGGGTGATAGAGTAGCTCAAAGTCGTAATCATCAAGTAGCTCCATCCATCGCCGCTGGCGCATATTCAGGTCTTTCTGGGTAAAGATATATCTGAGACTCTTATGGTCCGAGAAAACCTGAAATCCCTCACCGTACAGATAATAGCGCCAGATCTTCAGTGCGAACACGACTGCTGCCAACTCCAAGTCGTGTGTAGGATAGTTGCGCTCGTGCGTCTTCAGCTGCCTGGAGCCATAAGCAACTACCCTACCTGTCTGCATCAATACACAGCCTAGTCCCTCACCGGACGCGTCGCAATAAATCTCATAGCCAATTCCGCGTTCTGGCACTATCAACACTGGAGCGGTAGTCAGGCGAGCCTTCAGCTCTGTAAATGAACGCTCACAGTCCTCAGTCCACGCAAACTTGACTCCCTTGCGCGTAAGGAAAGTCAAAGGCGCGGCTAGGCGCGCAAAGTCCTGTACGAACCGTCGATAATAACCCGCCAAACCCAAGAAGCTACGAATCTCGAAGACGTTCGTGGGCTACGCCCACTTCGAGACCGCATCGACCTTCGCCGGATCGACCAGTATGTCGTCGGCCGAAACGACATGTCCGAGGAACTTCACCTCGGCGAGCCAAAACTCGCACTTCTCCAGGTTGGCATACAACTGATGCGTGCGCAGTAAAGTCAAGACAGCCCTCAAATGCACCACGTGCGCTTCCTCACTCTGAGAGTAGACCAGGATGTCGTCTACGAAAACCACTACAAACTGATCTAAGAACGGCCGGAATATGCGGTTCATCAGATCCATGAACGCTGCAGGCGCGTTTGTCAACCCGAAGGGCATTACTAGGAACTCGTAATGCCCATACCGCGTCCGAAACGCGGTCTTTGCGACGTCCTCCTCCCGGACTCGCAACTGGTGGTATCCCGAACGTAGATCGATCTTCGAAAAGCACGTCGACCCTCTCAACTGGTCGAATAGATCGTCGATTCTCGGCATCGGGTACCGGTTCTTCACCGTGACCCGGTTCAGTTTCCGGTAATCTATGCACATCCTCAGCGCTCCACCCTTCTTCTTCACGAAGAGTGCTGGCGCTCCCCACGGTGATGTGCTCGGACGTATAAACCCCTTTTCTCGGAGTTCTTCGAGCTGAGTCTTCAGCTCGGTTAGTTCTGCTGGCGCGAATCTGTAAGGCGCTACTGATATCGGCGCCGTCCCCGGCATCAGGTCGATCCTGAATTCTACCTCGCGAACTGGCGGCAACCCACTCAACTCCTCGGGAAAGACCTCTGGAAACTCGCATACTACTCGCGGTAACTCTCGGCTCTGCACGATTGACACCTCATCAACGGTGTATAATGCCGATAGGAGAATTCCGCTCTTGCTGCCCAGCGAACACGAAACGGTCGTGCTGCCTGCTGACACTGTCACCCGTCGCCGATAACAGTCGATGTACGCACGGTACCTCGCAAGCCAATCCATGCCTAAGATCACGTCGAAGGCAGTCATACCCAGCACGATTAGGTCACAAAGGAAAGAAAGGTCTGCTACTCTAACTTCGCAGGCTCGGCACACTCTAGTCAACACAACCTCACCTCCGACTGGTGTGTCAAGGCACAGAGGTGGACTCAACGACTCACTGTTTAGCCCCAGCATCTCAGCACAAGCAGCAGAAATAAAGGAATGCGATGCGCCCGTATCGAACAGAAATGACGCCCAAGAGTTATACAACAGTAACGTACCGTGAGCGACCGAAGGGTCTGGGGACGGTCCTGCAGCACGTGAGTCGCCGACAGCATACACTCTGCCTTGCGGCGCCTGCGCTCCCTGTCTCAGAGCTGACGCGCCAGACGCCGGCTGTGCGGACCTCAACTGCTGCCTCGGAACTGGTGCGCTCGTAGATGGCTGCGAAAATCTCAACGGCTGGCCCTGACGCTGGCGAGCCTGCGGCGACTGTGCCGTGTGCGACTGCTGCGGTCGCTGCACTGACGTTCCCCCACCTTGACCGGGGCATTCCCTAGCTATGTGTCCTGTCTGGCCACAAAGGTAGCACCTAACCTCGCTGCCGCTCGGTCGACTCCCCTGACTGAACCGACTACTCGTCGCTGGTAGTGCTGCGGGTCCTCTATTGCGCGGGCAATCGCGCCTCATATGGCCTGGCTGCTGGCAGAGAAAGCATACTGGCCTCTGGTCTGCAACGACGGGCCCCACTGATGCCACTGAACCCGACTGTCTCGGTCCGCTAAACTGAGACTGTGGTCTGAAAGACCCCACGATCCTCTGCCTCCTCGAGTCTCGGGACTCGGACAAACCTGCGACACTGCTCGGTCGCGGTCTACTCTCACGGGCTCTCGCGGCCTCCCTAATACCTCGCTCTACGGCCACTGCCGTGTCGACCAGCTCAGAGTACACTCGAATCCTCAGGGCGAGGACTCGATCCAGAATCGAGGTCCTAAGTCCCCTCTCAAACCTCCTGCATCGGTGAGCCTCAGTCACCACCATCTCTGGTGCAAAGAGAGACAACGTCGTAAACCTAGCCTCGTACTCTGCCACCGACAAACCATCCTGTCGCAGTTCCAGGAACTGCTGCTGTCGCTCCTCCCTGGCAGACTCCGGAAAGTACTGCTCCAGGAAGACCGTCTCGAATACTCGGTAGTCACCCCCGACTCGGTCCTGCACGCGCCTCCACCAATGGTAGGCGTTGTCCTTCAGCTGATGAGCTGCAAAGGACACCCTGGTGTGCTCGTCCATGATCCCGGACGTGTCCAGGTTCCGCGGAATCTGATCCAGCCATCGCTCCGCCATATCAGGGTCTGGCTCCCCGTAGAATGAGGGTGTATCCAACCTCAGAAAATCCCTCAGCGCATGTGCCGTATGGCCCTCGGCCTGAACGGACCTCGCTGGAATAGTAGTAGCAGCAGTCGGCGGAGTCCGCAGGGCTGGCGATGCAGACTCTCTCTGCGCAATGATTGCCACTAAACTCTGCACTGTGCGGGTCAGCTCTCCTAGAATGGCCGCAGTAGGTGGGTCCGCAACTGGCGGAACGTTGGGCGGAACCACCGATGGTCCCGTGTCGTTCCTCCGATCCTCCCCAGCGGGAGCTGCCGGTCCACCCGTCGCCTCAACTGGCTCGACGGTGGGCGGTTGCGTCGGCAATCCGGCCGACCTACCTCTCCTAGGTCTAGGTGCCATGTCGTATGTATCTACTGCACAAATACACGTACACACTCAGTTCCAGAACTCACAACACAACGAGCACGCTCATTATACGGGCGTTCATATACTCTGGACACACATGTCTACAAACAACGTATTATCATACATATTTCACATGCTCGCAATCAACATATGCTCACACAATCACCACACATGGCATCACACAACCTACCACAGTTACAATCACCCCGCATACTTAGCTACATCTCGCATTTTAAAACTTATTCAACATGTAAGATTTTTTTTTTTGAACATGACTAGTAAGGTCAACATCAATTTCGAACTTGCCCATATTTTCAACAATTTCCCTTTTCAATCACAAAACCCCATTTTGATATCACGTCGTCACAACCCGGTCCAGGCGTCCCCGAACTAAGAGGTAACGATCGGACATCACTACCGTCACGTTCGACCCAGGGGCGCCCCTGAGTCAAGTCGCGACGGTGAAAATATCTCACGGAAAAATCACGCACGATTTCTGACCTTGCACAACCAACACACGACAGGAGCCTAATGGACTAACTCTACCCACCTAGTTGACGTACGGCCAGAGGTGTTAAACCTAACCTCTGATACCAAACTGTCACGCCCCAAATTCGGTAGAGACCGAGCCCGGAACGCGAACGAGGAATCAGTGTCCGAAACAACTGAAACAATAATAGTAACCAAATAAAAAGAACACAAATACAATGAACCGCGAATTTTATAACTGCTCAAAAGAATATACAACACGAGTCAGAGACTCAAAGTATGATCAAGAAACAACAAAACGTCGACACTAAATTGTACGTCAACTAACACGCCCAAAACAACCCGGACTCTCCAGCTCCTCCAGCTTCGAGATGTCCTCCTATCCACAATCACGATCCTCACCTGTCTGCAGGAAGAGTAGCAGGGGGTGAGCATTTACGCTCACCGCAACGGATGCCCGACTGACAACGGCATACAAGTAATTGACAGGGTGATACATAAGCACAGTTCGAAAAAGATCATTAGTAAAACTCAACCATTATCCAAACATTTCATCTCATTCTCAATACTCAAATCATCACACAATCAACCAAGCAACATCAATCAAACAAACCTTTCACTCAAGGAAAGGCAACAATCCGGGTACTTCGTCGAGTCCATCTTGCCAAACACGCACGGTGTTGGACAAGGTCTACACGACCAGGTGATGCAACCTATAACACGCCAGTTTACAGTCGCAAGCTGTCTGGGCCTGGTCTGCCTCCCACTTTTCGATAGCTAGTCGTAGGCGTGAAACCTCTTCGCGGCCGCCAGTTTACAGTGGCTAGCTGTCTGGGCCTGGTCTGCCCCCCACTTCTTCGATTGCTAATCGAAAGGCGTGGACGCCTCTTCGCGGCATGGATGGAGAAGCGCGGTAAGAGCGCAAATCTACCCCACCCGAACGGAGATCACGGACGTATCTTTCCCACCTGGGCGTCAACCAGCAACAAACACAAACCACCACGCACACTGGGCTCCCGCCCGTAACCAACATCCACACACACTGGGCTCCCGCCCGTAACCATCATCCACAAAACATTTCAACCACAGGAGAGAAATAATCAACTCAAGTTATTTCGATTTACATGTTAAGGCACAACATCTTCAAACACATCAAATCGCATTCACCATTTACTCACAATACAGTTCAACCATAGTGAAGAATATACTCAACTCAAATCATTTCAATTTACATGTTAAGGCACGACATCTTCAAACACGTCAAATCACAATTTACCATTACTCACAATTGAACAAGCATAACACATTCAAACCAAACGCAATGAGTAAAGCGGTAACACCCCCAATAAAGCATACAGCGGAATGGCACGTCGCTGTAGTATAATCAACCTATAGACACAACCAGGTGCCCACATGCAATTCTACACATACATATACTAAGAACACAAAAGGTGCCCACATGCAATTACTAGTAACTTTCCCAAGTCATGTACGGATATACGGCTACTTTTCCCTACCTCGATAATTATCCAACGTTAGCTCCAAGTCTCTCGCGACACCACGTCTAAATCCTTCCCTTTCCACGAGCGATGGAAGAATCTAATAACGACAAACGCACAAACTTTAGCAATTGATCGAAGTCCGATTCTAACGAAACTAACGCCCAAGTACACCCCAATGAGTCCCGATCACTCCAATACTTCCTAATTACACCGAGTTGCCAAAAAGGACCCGGAACGGCCCAATTCGCGCACTTTCCCGAATCTGCCCGGAAACGCTAAAATGACCTCGGGACCCCGAAAAATTCCATTTTCGCATCAACAAATCATAATTATATTCAAGGGGTCCAACGCAATCGACGGAACCAAATTCCGACGCCCGAGCGACTCAATCCCGTCATTAAGGTTCCTCAAATAATAAATAATCTTTTCCCACAATTCAATTCCAACAATTCTCAAATTTATTCTACGCGCATAATTAAATTTGAGATCACCAATAAAATTGACGGAATTACGTTCCGACTTCCGGGGGATTTAATCTCGACTTTAAAGTTTAGCGAAACAAACACATTTTAGCCAAATTAATTCCAATTTCTTCCAAAGTCACGAATTAGTGTTCTAGGGATTTTCCGGGATTGCATAACACGTAAAAACCCGAACTCCGGGCACGCGGGCCCCACCTCCGGTGACCGGCCGGAGCTCCGGCGAGCTCCCGGTCACCGGACAAACCTCCCGTTTGTCTCAAAACGCTCCAAATTACCCCCTTAACACTAATCCAACCTCAATCAAACCATATTCCACAACTCCATAAATCCAAACTCAAGGAAATGAGAATCCAAAACATACCTCTTGTAGCCCACGACGAGGAGAACCCGAATACGCAAAAATCAAGACGTTTGGACGGTCGGAACGTCGGGAAATCGCCACAATCTTTTCTCTTCTTCTTCCTTCTTTCTTCTTTCTCTTTCTCTTTCTCTTTCTCTTTCCTTGTGTTCTGCCGAGAATCAACTCCCTCCCCCTCTCTTATAACTTAAATATAATTATTTAAACATTAAACTAATAAAATAAACCTATTTTCCATTTTCTTTTAAATCTAAATTAAAACAATTAATTTTTTTTTAATCACTCAAAAGTCTCCCCCCCTCTAGATACATGACAAGTGTAAAGTAGAGGGGTCCCACAAGCCACTTTTGTCATTTTGGACCCGAAATCGTCCGAAACGGACACGTTTTTCGAAACCGTCGGAACCGTGATGTTTCGCTAAATTTTAGCTTCCATATGAACCTAATATCCATAATATTACAATTCCAACTTAAAATGGCTCAAATAGTAGTCCTCGGTGACTCTCGGGTCGAAATTTGGTCAAATCGCGAATTATTAAATTTTCATCCATTTTTCACAAAATTGACCCAAATTGACCCAAATTGACCGGGAGCGGTCCTTACACATCAAGTGGCCTAAACGGATATCTTTCACATACCAGAGTATGAGTGATAAATCCCTCAGACGTCTTCCGAGTTCACTGATGCAATTAATAATCAAGCCAATCAAAGTCGTTATGGCTACCCTTTTACAGGTAACGTTAGACTAGGTCAAACTCAGATATTCATTACACAGTGCACACAAATACCCCTCGGTCTTAGGATATAATGACAAGCTACGATCTGTGAGTATCTTATGACAGTATCTATGTTCCATACTCACAATCGGGTTTTTCAATATCATCGACCTGATGATATCTATTTTTATAACTCCCGCACATACTTTTCCATGATCAGTAGAGCATAATCACAATGAGTTGGTCTCATACTGATCGCTTTTTAAAGAAACTTAGCTGATCAGGGACTCATCGAATGCAATTCTTTCTAATCTGCAGTTCTACTATAACTGGTTACACACATAATGACATAGATCAAATCACATTCAATATATTACTACAACACATTAGTAATATAATGCCTTTTTATTAGATCGAAAAAATGATATACATTACAATATAGATTAAGGAATTACATTGGACTAGGGCCTCATGGCACGAAGCCCAATGCTTTGGCCATAAGGTCCCGTGCCGCATCCAACTTACCCCTGAACTTATCGTACAAAGTTCGACGCGACATCGACGAAAGACTTAGTCTTTCTCGATTCGCGTGTCACATCCAATTACACATATCCATAGCCTAAAACTTCCAGCTTTGCCCATGCCTCTCCCTCGAGTGTCTTCGACCTCTTATGTAGTACATGTCGCTATCCCTTTATCGCCCGATATCTAGATGTATCATAAGGCATAGAGACGTCACCCTTATTTAATCAATTTCTGTTTCTCGATCTGTGAGAATACTAAATAATGATACCCCGTATCGTTGGCATGGCCATGCTCTCCCTTCAGTTAATCTCTATCGTGTGGCCTAAATAGATACCTATCTCATACCGTAGTATTAGGGATAAATCCCTTAGCCGTCTGTCGTATCACTCATACAATCCGTCCCCTTGCCATTCTTGTCCGTTATGTTAGTCTTGTTACGGACAACGTTAATAGCAAGTCAAACGCGGTTCTTTATTGTATAGCGATCAAAAAGACTCCTTGGTCTAAGGATACTCCGACAAGCTACCACATTTGAATGTGTTCATGACTGTATCAATGCAACACCATTCAGTGCGGGTCGTCCAATATCAGTCACCCGAGTGATATCTATGAACTGACTTTGGGAACCCTCCCAATAGTAAATAGAACTATACCATAAAGAATCATCCTCATACTTGGTCACTTCATTGAAGCATATTTAACCCGGGACCCGTTAAATGTGATCCGTACAAATATATGGTTCTACTACTTTGGTGGTCATATATCAGAACAGACTTAACCTATTACTTCAACACATAAGTAATTTAATGTCGATTATATATATTGTAAACGATGATTAATATATATAGACATTTACAGACTAATACAATTGGCTTATGGCACAAAAAAGCTTACAGTCATGGATTTAAGCTCAGCAAGCAACAAAGTCCTAGTACTCCTGATGAGCTGAGCAGGATGAGTAAGATCCCATATGCTTCGGCTGTTGGATCCATCATGTATGACATGATATGCACGAGACCGGATGTCTTGTGAAAGATTCCCATGGGTTCCATAGAATAATTTCATGCAGCAGACTTGAAATAACCATCGGAATGGAAATGAAAACATAGATCTTATTATTCAAATTCAGCATGCATACATATTCCGGAGATCTGAAAATTTACCTTTAATATCGATTGAAAACACAAAGATATGTGTTTCTCTAGGTAGTACACACAAGCACAATACCTTGTTTCTTCACACACCCTTGCTAGTGTTGTGTGAAGAATTGGACAAAGCAACAATGGATGAGAGTGAGAGGGAGGGTCGGCCGAAACCAGAGAGAGAGAGAGATAGAGATTGCCGAAAAAATCAATTAGGGTTTAGGAATAAAATATTGTGTAATTAAATTAAATCTGATTTTTCAATATCTTTTTATAGTTACACAATAAACCTCTTTAAGCCCACTTAGCCAAAACCAAATTAAAACCCATTTAATTGAGTTCTATTTATATGGTTTAGCTAAACCGGTCCAATCTCTCTAACTTGATTTCTTCAACCGTCTGGTTAATAAACTTAGGCCAAAAATCAACTGAATCGTTTTCAATTTGACTAAATTGAAAAGCGTATTCTCCCAATTACCAGCCATGCTTGTTTGTCACATATCGTACTTAAAGTGTGTGACCCTCTAGGCTCACGACCCGTTGGTAGACTTGTAAAATTACTATTTTACCCTTTCCATCATAAGTGTCATTTAGCAAGACATTAGGATTACCCAACGTTCATGATTATCGATTATTCGACTTAACCTATTATTGTACATATCACTGTCATTTTATCAAACTGATATCCAGATTGATCAATAGGCATAGAACCTTCATCCTAATTTATCAATTACTGTTTCTTGATATATGAGATGACTAAAAACTGATACTAAGGTATCACCTGCACGGCCGTGCTATTCCTTCAGTCATACTCATCAAGTGGCCTAAACGAATATCTTTCTCATACCAGAGTATGAGCGATAAATCCCTCTGACGTCTTTCGAGTTCACTAATGCAATTAATAACCAAGCCAATCAAAGCCGTTATGACTACCCTTTTACAAGTAACGTTAGACTAGGTCAAACTCAGATATTCATTACACGGTGCACACAAAGACTCCTCGGTGTTAGGATATAATGAAAAGCTACGATATGTCAGTATCTCATGACAGTATCTATGTTCCATACTCACAATCGGGTTTTTCGATATCATCGACTTGATGATATCTATGATATAACTCCCGCACATACTTTGCCATGATCAGTGGAGCATGATCACAAGGAGTTGGTCTCATACTGATCGCTTCTTAAAGAAGCATAGCGTATCAGGGACTCATCGAATGCAATTCTTTCTGATCTACAGTTCTACTATAAGTGGTTACACACATAATGACATAGATCAAATCACATTCGATATATTACTACAACACATTAGTAATATAATGTCTTTTTATTAGATCGAAAAATTATATACATTACAATATAGATTAAGGAATTACATTGGACTAGGGGATAATCCTAACAATCTCCCACTTCAAAACCCCGTTCTTCAAAACCTTTTGTGCCATCTCCGTCTTTCAACTCCACGTTTCTCTTTTCCACCAACCAATGGACGTTCGAAGTCCGAAAAACACGCCCATTATCCCTAAACGCCCCGTCACCCTCTCCGAGTCGACCATGCCAGATGATGCTCTATTTCTCACGGTTAAAGAAACACGCCGCCCCGATCTGTTAGAGTTATGCCCCAGTCCAATATAAAAGTTATCTACAGATGTAATGTTTTATCATCTTTCTGAATAAATAATTCGGCATATATTACTAATGTGTTGTAGTAATATATCGAATGTAATTTGATCTATGTCATTACGTGTGTAACCACTAATAGTAGAACTGTAGATCAGAAAGAATTACATTTGATGAGTCCCTGATCAGCTAAGCTTCTTCATGAAGCGATCAGTTTAAGACCAACTCCTTGTGATCACGCTCTACTGATCATGGAAAAGTATGTGCCGGAGTTATATTATAGATATCATCAAGTCGATGATATCGGACAACCCGATTGTGAGTATGCAACATAGATACCGTCATGAGATACTCACAGATCGTAGCTTTTCATTATATCCTAAGACCAAGGAGTCTTTGTGTGCACTATGTAATGAATCTCCAAGTTTGACCTAGTCTAACGTTACCTGTAAAAGGGTAGCCATAACGGTTGTGGTTGGCTTGGTTATGAATTACATTGGTGAACTCGAAAGACGACTGAGGGATTTATCACTCTTACTCCGGTATGAGAAAGATATCCGTTTAGGCCACTTGATGAGTATGACTGAAGGAATAGCACGGCCGTGCAGGTGATACCTTAGTATCAGTTTTCAGTCATCTCAGATATCAAGAAACAGTGATTGATAAATTAGGATGACGATTCTATGCCTATTGATCAATCTGGATATCGGTTTCATAAAAGGACAGTGACATGTACGATAACAGGTTAAGTCGAATAATCAATAATCCCGAACGTTGGGTAATCATAATGTCTTGCTAGAGACCACTTATGATGGAAAGGGTAAAATAGTAATTTTACGAATCTGCCAATGGGTCGTGAGCCTAGAGGGTCACACGCATTAAGCACAATACGTGACAAATAAGCATGGATGAAAATTGGGAGAATCCGGTTTTCAGTTTAGTCAAATTGAAAACGATTCGGTTGATTTCTGGCCTAGGTTTTTAACCAGACGGTTGAAGGAATCGAGTTGGGGAAATTGGATCGGTTTAGCTAAATCATAATTAGAACTCAATTGTATGGGTTTTAATTTGGATTTAGTTAAATGGGTTTTAATTCATGAATGGGGCAAGAGTGCAATTATGAGTTTAAATGGGTAAGTTGTGTAATTATTTATTTAAAATTCAAAATCATATTTTTTGAATTAAATTGTTATAATTACACAATATTATATTCCATATTTTTAGCTCATAATTTTGACATTTTCTTCTTCCAATGTCCGTAAATCTCATGATGGTTACCCAAAGATTCATAATGAACTTCAATAGGAACTCCTCTTGAAACAATAAGGCGTTGATCTAGTCGCCACCGGAGCCTTTTCTGTCGATTCATCCCTTCATGGCTGACTCTCCCATAGCCATTCCACCATAGCTTTCTTGTTCATACTTCTCAAAAACATCATTAGCAAGAGGTTGAGAGAAAACCATTTTTCGGTGATTGTTGTGCTTGTGTGGACTCGATAGAGAAACACTATCTTGTGTTTTAATCGATTATACAAAGGTAATTTTTCAGATTATAAAGTTCATAAACATGCTGAATTTTTCATTAAGATCAAGTTTTCATTTCGATCACCATGGTTACACAAAGCTCCGCTGCATGAAATTATTGATTGGAACCCATGGTGATCCCTTTCAATGGTATCAGAGCATGGTTGTTATGGAATTTTATTTTTGTTCATGAGTTCATCACTTGAATATGCATGTAATTGAAAAAAAAATTCAGATTTAATTAATTTTGAAAAAGTTGGAAAATTAATTTTTGGGGCTGTTTCGGGTTAACCATGGTCGGGCCATGGCTAACCAGGGTCGAGACCCTTGGTGGACCATGGAATGTCCAAGGGCAGCCCATGGTCGGCACCAAGGGCCGACCAGGTTGCCCACGGGGGACTATGGCAGCCCTCGCGGGCCCCCATGGTCGCTGTCACGGGTGACCACGGTCTGCCCACGCCGGCGCCCATGGCACCCTCGCGAGCCACCATGGTTCCTCGCGGGCAACCAGGGTCTGCCATAGGGGCGACCATGGCAGCCCTCGCGGGCCACCATGGTCGCTCCCGTGGGCGACCACGGCAGCCCTCGCATGCCACCGCGGGCGACCTCGGTTGGGCCGGTTCGCGAGAATATTTAAAGTCCTAAAAATTTAATTTTCAGATTTGGTTCGGTTTCGATAAACCAGCGAGAACCGGTTCAAAATTCAATTAATAAATTAAATTGTCCGGTTTCGATAAATCAGAATTTTTCACACTTAAGAAAGATAAAATTTGGAAAATCTCGTTGTTTGATAAGCATGTTGAATCTTCACATGATCTTTGATAACATGATGTTTTTCACATGATGCATAGCTAAGCCCTCTAGACTTGTATTTTAATTTCGGTTTTGCAACATGCGTGGTGCTTAATTTTGGGTTGTAGTAAATACGGCCTACGTGTCATGATTTGTATTTCATTTTATTTTATTTAAATTTGTAATCACGAAGACCGACACAAGAAGCAAGTCAAGAGGAAGACTCGTATTGGAGGAGGCTCGAAGCCAGTGGGAGTTCACAAGAATGGAGCTAGTCTAGATCTTAAAGACCAAGTCTTTAGGATCAGTTTTGCTAGATAATTAGGAACTTAAGGTGGGATTAGTTATGCATAAATTTTCCGTTACATTTGTATGTATGAATGTATGATAGTTTAATATACAAGTTCATGTATGATTTGTTATAACCCACATGCAAAGATTAAAAACCAGTATTTAATCAGACTTGAATGTAACCTGTTAAGGGATCATCTTTGCATGGATTTGCAATTGATGATTCCAAATTAAGATTGTATCGATATACAATCAGACAGTAACAGTTCACTTAAACGCAAATAATTACAAGTCAAGCGTGATACCATCCAAGTTTGGGCACTCAAAAGGGCTTTGACCCTATGGATGTCGGTACGCCTCCCCGTAACATTCATAGAGGAGAAGTCTGGATGAGATGGACAGTTCTATGTGGGTGCGTGAGCCTCCGCGTAGTACACACATTAGTTCTGTTCATAGTTCAAGCTTGGTAGACTTGTCTACGATTGTCAGCTAGGGCTAACCTAGGGTATCAGTATAGGGTATGCCGTGTACTTTTAGTACAAACCCTAGCCAAGAACTACATAGTCTTGTAGATGGATGTATTCCTACCTTGATGCTCTCAATTGGAGCAGTGAGCCTCCGTTCACTTCAATTGAGGGTATGATGGGATCCTGGTTCAGATTCTAAAGTTAGAATCAGACAAGTGTTTTATAACTGAATCTCCAACTTGAATTTTAATTAATTTCACCATGTAGAACTAAAAGGCAAACACAACACAAAGAAGTAATAGCTCACTGAGCGTCCAGATTGAGGACAGACTCAAGAGCGTGAATTACTCAGATTAGAATAGAAACTTGAGGCTTGTACTCAAGCATGAACGCAAGTAATATATCCTTAACAAGAAACCTCCTGTTGAGCCACCGTTGAACGTCGGTATGGCACTAAGGATACTTATCAAAGTTCCTTAGTAACCAAATCGACGTGTTATGCATTATGGTGGGCAGTAGGATGCCAGAGTTGCAGAAGCAGTTCAGGAACGTTTCAGATGACCCTCATACCTGTAAGGCAGAGGTCAAGGAAATGTTCAAGGAGAAAGCTCGTGTCAAAAGATATGTTACTTTCATAGAACTTAACTCCTTGAAACTTAAGGATGAAGCCCTGTTAGTCCCCATGTCACGAAGATTTAATGTCTTCAGGAACATCTAACCAGACTCGGTTTCGATGATCAAGTGAAAATGGTTGTGGATTTTATGTCGCAATCACTTCTAGATACATATAGTGATTTCATATAAAATTATAATATGCATGACATGGACAAGTCCTTAACAGAGCTTCATGGGATGCTTGTGACCGCTGAAAAGAACCTCAAGGGCAAGATCAAGGAGGTCCTTGTGGTCAACAAAAAGGTTAGCATCAGGAAAGCTGATCAGGGTAAGGGTAAGGCTCTGAGCACCTTGCAGGGCAGATCAGACACCCCAAGCGTCCAAAGGTTCAAGCAGCTCCCAAAGCTGATGTGAAGACTAAGGACAAAATGGAGGAGGTCTGCTATCACTGCAATGAGCCAGGACACAGGAATAAGGGATTGTAAGTAATACAAGGATCATGTAAGCTTAATCGTTATAACGTAAATAATAAAAGACTTAAATCTGACGATTTAAACCAAGTTATAATCTGACATTGACATTTAAGGCACATAGGCGAGAAACGTATTTCAACACTTCACAAGTGTGGATTTTAAGTCCGTTTGAATTCACTCAAACTGAAAGATGCAAGTCTTACCTAATAAGCGAGAAACGCATTTCAACACTTCACAAGTGTGGACTTTTAAGTCCGTTTGAATTAACTCAAACTGAAAGATGCAAGTCTCGCCTAATGGGCAAAATGACAAAGGCACCTTTCACAGGTTTATGTGAAAGGCGAGTGACTTGTTAAGTCTAATACATTCCGACGTATGTGGACCTATGAGTACTCAGGCCATAAGAGAGTTCAACTTATACTTGACTCTGGAAACGGCCGCATTCATTTTGAATCGGGCTCTGATGAAGACAACGATAGTACACCTTGTGACAGTCATTCTGTCTCACATTACTATGGATGTGTGCGCCTCCGCGTAGTATTCATTGGGATGCGAGCTGAATAAGGTAATCAGTTCTATTTGAATGTGTGCGCCTCCGCGTAGTAGCCAAATAAGAGCTGGACCAGAGTCATAGAAGTTACACCACATGACACTCATTACGTCTCCCGTTACTGTGGATGCGTGCGCCTCTGCGTAGTATTCATTGGGATGGGAGCAGGATGAGATGGTCAGTTCTATTTGGATGTGTGCGCCTTCGCGTAGTAGCCGTATAAGAAATGGACCATAGTCATATATGGTGTGGGAAACATCCTAGTATGTTTTTCCTAAAAAGATTTGGGTAGCAGAGATGCAGGCATCCAAATCAGACAAAATGTGTCTTCGTAAGGTATCCTTAAGAAACTAAGAGATACAACTTCTACATACCCAGCGAGTATAAAGTCTTTTTTGCTCGAGGAGGGGCATTTTTGGAGAAATATTTTATTTCCAAAATAGCTAGTGGGAGTCCCGTGCATCTCGAAGAAATTTGAGAGGATACGGAACAGCCTGAAGCAATTCAGGAGCCTGCTATGCAAGATGTAGAAGTACTGGAGCCTCAGATGGTCGCAGATGAAGAATCAATCCCTACAAAAATTTCAGATGGTCTACGGAGTTCTGAAAGATCTCGTCATGTTCCAGACAGATATGGTTCACAACCACTGATGGAAATGACTTGATGTTGGTGGATTAGGATGATCCAGAAACCTTCAGACAAGCTTTGACCAGTCTAGACTCCGAAAAATGGCAGAACGCCAAGAGTGAGGAAATGAAATCCATGTATTTCAACCAAGTCTGGTGCTTGGTTGATCAAACCCCTGGGATAAAACCCATCGGTTCTGAGTGGGTCTGTAGGATCAAGTCTGACATGGATGGAAATCCTCAGACCAATAAGGCTAGGATTGTTGTAAAAGGTTATCGTCAGATTCAATGCATGGATTATGATGACACCTTTTCACCAATAGCAATGGTCAGTTTGATCCAAATTATTCTTAGCCATAACTATGGGAGATGGATGTCAAAACCCCTTCCTTTTGCAGGAACTTACTAGAGGGCGTGTATATCACACAACCTGTGGGTTTTGTAGATCCAAAGAATCCCGGAAAGATATGTAAGCTGCAAAGATCCATTTATGGATTGAAGAAAGTTTCAGGGAGTTGGAACCTTCATTTTGATAAAGCTGTAAGGGAACTCGGCTTCATCAAAAACAAAATTGAACCTTGCGTACATAAGAAAGCGAGTGGGAGTAATATTGTATTCTTGGTATTTATTCATTGGGAATGACATCCCGACATTGCCACCAAAGCTTGGTTAGGGAAGTACTTATCAATGAAGGACTTAGGTGATGCTACATATATTGTAGACATCAGGATCTCCACAGATCATTCCAAAAGGATTTTGGACCTAAGTCAGAACATGTTGCTAAGTCAGAACATGTACATAGATAAAGTGTTGAGAAGACTCTCAATGCTTGAATCTAAGGATACATACCCATGCGTCATGGCATTTTTTGGGTCCCGGGGCATCCTAATTACGTTGATGGCAGCGGAAGAAACCTATAAACCGCCCCTAACCTGCGCAAGATCGACTACCAAGTTAGATCCTTAGGAAATCGAGTTTTCGAGACTTTGAAGCTCTATATCTCGAGCTACAGATCTCCAATTGCTTCGGTTCTTTTTGGAGATTAAATCTCAGCCAATTCCCGACATCTTTTGTGTTTTGCTCTAAACCCAGTTCGGACGAGAAGACCTCCTTCTGGAGCAAAACATTTTTCCCGTCTCGCTGGACAGACTCTGCGGACCAGTCTGCTTCTCGGCCTTGTATCTCCTAATCCAGCGCTCGTTTTGAAAATTAGTATTTCACAAAAGTTGTATCCCTTGGACTTATCTTTCCAACTCTATAAGTTTCAGTTCAATCGGAGCTCGGACGAAGCGGCTATGGCTCACGCATTGTCGGTCATCGGAACTGGACAGTTTCTACATTTTGCATTTAGTCTTCGTTGAATCGATAAAGAAGAAAGTTCGGATCTTCTTCTCTAAAGCAAGTCCACACCAAGGGGATGATCTTGATGATCCCTCACTTAATTGCCTACTAGAACAATTAAATGAAGAACAAGAGAGCAAAGAGAGGAGAGAGTGTTGTGAGAGTTGTGTGTTTCTTGAATTAATGAATGAATGCTAGATGTTTCAATTCATCATCCAACAAGCATGGGTCAAAAGTGATTGGTATGGGCTTAAAGGTGCTTTAACCCATATCCCTTAAATCACTCACCTCTTAATCCACAATCACCAACTAAGCATGGTGTTGTGTGGCCCCCACACATGGACCCACCATGTGGGCCGGCCATGAGGTCTTGTTGGGCCCTTACTGGGCCGGCCATGAGGCTTCATGGGCCGAGCCCAATGGGCCCTCCCGTGTTGTCTCATGCCGTATCCAAAAATTGCCCGACCCTTTTGTCGTCACTTATCAAACAAAGTCCGACGTGATATCGAAGAAAAACTCAATTTTTCTCGATTCGCTAATTATTCTCTCAAACCGAACCTATGGCACAAAACCTCCAGTTTTGTCCATATATTACTCCTCAAGAAACATCAATGTTTCCTTGTCTCAAGTTATCCGCCTTGTATGTGTGTGACCCTCTAGGCTCATGCCACCGTTGGCAGATCGGCGCAAAAGATCGCTCTTGCCCGATCCATCATAAGTGGTCTCTAGTAAAACATTATGATTACCCAAGGTGCATGATGATCGATGATTCGACTTAACCTTTGTGCGTACAAGTCACCATCCTGTTATCTCTAGATATCCCGATTGATCACAAGGCATAGAGTCGTCTCCCTTGTTCAATCAATCATTGTTACTTGATATGCGAGATGGTTGAGAACTGATAACCCGTATCATTGGCATGGCCATGCTCTTTCTCTCAGTCAGTCTCCATCAAGAGGCCTTCTAACGGATATCTTTCCCATACCGTGGTATGAGGGATAAATCCCTTAGCCGTCTTTCGTGTCACTCATGCAACCCGTTCCGCCACCCAATCATGCCCTTTATAGCAATCCTTTTACAGAATGCGTTTGGCGCAAGTTAAAGCCGTACGTTCATTGCATAGTGATCACAAAGACTCCTTGGTCTAAGGATGCCGTGACAAGCTATCGCATTTGAATATGTTTATGGCTTAATCTATGAAAACACTATTCAAAGCGGGTCGTCCGATATCAATCACCTCATGATATCTATGATATGGTTCCAGGATCCCTCATCCCTATGACAAGTAGAACTACGTCATTAAGAACCATCCTCATACTGGTCGCTTCTTAGGAAGCATGTTTTGACCAGGGACTCGTTAAGTGTGATCCGTACAGATTTATGGTTCTACTACTTTAGTGGTCATAAATCAGATCATGCTTAACATATTACTTCAACACATAAGTAATACAAAGCCGTTTTATATATATGTTACAAACGATGATAATGTACATAGACGTTTACAGGCTAATAGCAATTGGACTAGGGCACAAATGCTATCAGCATTAAGCTCAGCAAGCTATAGAGTCCTAGTACTCCTGATAAGCTGAGCATGATGAGTCAGATCCCTTATGCTTCGGCTGTCGGGACCATCATGTATGCCAGGATCGTTTGTACTAAGTTGTACAAGCAGATTCCAATCTAACCCCGGCCAATTACACCAGATTGCTTTCAAAGGTCATCCTCAAATATTTGAGGAGGACCAAGGGTGCATTCCTATTGTTTGGGGATGTAGATAGAGAACTAGCAGTCAAAGGGCAAGTCAATGCTAGTTTTCAAACATATCCAGATAACTTCAAAATTCAATCAAGATATATTTTGTGTTGAATGGTGGCGCTTTCAGCTGGATAAGCTTTAAGCAAGCCAAAATTGCCAACTCTACAACAGAGGCTGAGTATATAGCTGCAACAAAAGCAGCTAAAGAGGTCGTATGGATTAGAAGCTTTCTGATCGGATTAGATGCAACGCTGGGAGCGTCTGATCCGATAAGCTTTTGTGGGACAACACAGGTGTCGTAGCTATTGCTCAAAAGCCCAGATTCCACAACAGATCCAAACATATACTCACCATGCTTCACCTTGTGAGAGTTATCACATATAGAGGTGATATGGAGATTAAACACTATTCGACTGATGATAATATGGCCGATCCTTTGACAAAGGCTCAGCCACAGCCTAGGCATGAGAAACATGCAAGATCTATGGGAGTAGATCAGAACTAAAATTGGAACCAGGGGCAAGTGGGAGATTGTTAGAGTTATGCACCAGTCCAATATAAAAGTTATCTACAGATGTAATGTTTTATCATCTTTCCGAATAAATAATTCGACATATATTACTAATGTGTTTTAGTAATATATCGAATGTAATTTGATCTATGTCATTACATGTGTAACCACTAATAGTAGAACTGTAGATCAGAAAGAATTACATTTGATGAGTCCTTAATCAGCTAAGCTTCTTTATAAAGCGATCAGTATGAGTCCAACTCCTTGTGATCACGCTCTACTGATCATGGCAAAGTATGTGCCGGAGTTATATTATAGATATCATCAGGTCGATGATATGGAACAACTCGATTGTGAGTATGCAACATAGATACCGTCATGAGATACTCACATATCGTAGCTTGTCATTATATCCTAAGACTGAGGAGTCTTTGTGTGCACTGTGTAATGAATCTCCAAGTTTGACCTAGTCTAACGTTACTTGTAAAAGGGTAGCCATAACAGCTGTGATTGGCTTGGTTATGAATTACATTGGTGAACTCGAAAGACGTCTGAGGGATTTATCACTCATACTTCGGTATGAGAAAGATATCCGTTTAGGCCACTTTATGAGTATGACTGAATGAATAGCACGGCCGTGCAGGTGATACCTTAGTATCAGTTTTCAGTCATCTCAGATATCAAGAATCAGTGATTGATAAATTAGGATGACGATTCTATATCTATTGATCAATCTGGATATTGTTTTGATAAAAGGACAATGACATGTACGATAACAGGTTAAGTTGAATAATCGATAATCACGAACGTTGGGTAATCATAATGTCTTGCTAGAGACCACTTATGATGGAAAGGGTAAAATAGTAATTTTACCGGTCTGTCAACGGGTCGTGAGCCTAGAGGGTCACATGCATTAAGCACAATACGTGACAAATAAGCATGGATGGAAATTGGGAGAATCCGGTTTTCAGTTTAGTCAAATTGAAAACGATTCGGTTGATTTCTGGCCTAGGTTTTTAACCAGACGGTTGAAGGAATCGAGTTGGGGAAATTGGATCGGTTTAGCTAAACCATAATTAGAACTCAATTGTATGGGTTTTAATTTGGATTTTGTTAAATGGGCTTGATGCCCATTTAGGGTTTTAATTCATGAATGGGGCAATAGTGCAATTATGAGTTTAAATAGGTAAGTTGTGTAATTATTTATTTAAAATTCAAAATAAGATTTTCTGAATTAAATTTTTATAATTACACAATTCTACATTCCATATTTTTAGCTCATAATTTTGGCATTTTCTTCTTCCAATTCCCCCCTTCATGGCTGACTCTCCCGTGTCCATTCCACCATAGCTTTCTTGTTCATACTTCTCAAAATCATCATTAGCAAGAGGTTGAGAGAAAATCATTTTTCGGTGATTGTTGTGTTTGTGTGGACTCGATAAAGAAACACTATCTTGTGTTTTAATCGATTATACAAAGGTAATTTTTCAGATTATAAAGTTCATAAACATGCTGAATTTTTTATTAAGATCAAGTTTTCAGTTCCATCACCATGGTTACATAAAGCTCCGCTGCATGAAATTATTGATCGGAACCCATGGTGATCCCTTTCACGATCAATACGAATCAAAAAGAAAACTGAAAATAAATAATAATAATAATAACAATAATAATAATAATAATAATAATAATAATAATAATAATAATAATAATAATAATAATAATAATAATAATAATAATAATAATAATAGTAATAATAACAATAATAATAACGATAATACTAATAATAGTAATAAAAATAATAATAATAATAATAATAATAATAATAATAATAATAATAGTAATAATAATAATAATAGTAATAATAATAATAATAATAATAATAATAAAAATAAAAATAATAAAAATAATAATAATAATAATAATAATAATAATAATAATAACAACAAAAATTGAAAATAACAAATTCACAAAAAAGGGAGGATACAACACATGGACTTCCCATGAGGTCACCCATCCAAATACTATGGGAGTGTTTTTCGGACTCTGAACGTCCATTGGTTGGTGGAAAAGAGAAACGTGGAGTCGAAAGACGGAGATGGCGCAAAATGATTTGAAGAACGGGGTTGACGGACACAAGAGACGGGCCGGGCAGGAGAAAACGAGATCTAACGGCCAAAAGCGCGAAAGAAGAATATATAGAATTGCAGCGCAAGTGATTTCGGATGCCATCATACCAGCACTAATGCACCGGATCCTATCAAAACTCCGCAGTTAAGAAAGAAAACTGAAAATAAATAATAAAAATAATAGCAACAATTGAAAATAACAAATTCACAAAAAAAGGGGGTAAATTCACGAAAAAGGAGGGATGCAACACGAGGACTTCCAAGGAGGTCACCCATCCTAGTACTACTCTCGCCCAAGCACGCTTAACTACAGAGTTCTGATGGGATCCAGTGCATTAGTGCTGGTATGATCGCATCCAAAATCACTTGCGCTGCAATTCTATATATTCTTCTTTCGCGCCTTTGGCCGTTAGATCTCGTTTTCTCCTGCCCGGCCCGTCTCTTGTGTCCGTCAACCCCGTTCTTCAAATCATTTTGCGCCATCTCCGTCTTTCGACTCCACGTTTCTCTTTTCCACCAACCAATGGACGTTCAGAGTCCGAAAAACACGCCCATGACCCCTAAACGCCCCGTCACCCTCTCCGAGTCGACCGTGCCGGATCGTGCTCTATTTCTCACGGTTGAAGCAACACGCCGCCCCGATCAATACGAATCAAAAAGAAAACGGAAAATAAATAATAATAATAATAATAATAGCAACAATTGAAAATAACAAATTCACAAAAAAAAAGGGGGTAAATTCACAAAAAGGGGGGGGATGCAACACGAGGACTTCCCAGGAGGTCACCCATCCTAGTACTACTCTCGCCCAAGCACGCTTACCTACAGAGTTCTGATGGGATCCGGCGCATTAGTGCTGGTATGATCGCATCCGAAATCACTTGCGCTGCAATTCTATATATTCTTCTTTCGCGCCTTTGGCCGTTAGATCTCGTTTTCTCCTGCCCGGCCCGTCTCTTGTGTCCATCAACCCCGTTCTTCAAATCATTTTGCGCCATCTCCGTCTTTCGACTCCACGTTTCTCTTTTCCACCAACCAATGGACGTTCAGAGTCCGAAAAACACGCCCATGACCCCTAAACGCCCCGTCACCCTCTCCGAGTCGACCGTGCCGGATCGTGCTCTATTTCTCACGGTTGAAGCAACACGCCGCCCCAATCAATACGAATCAAAAAGAAAAGGGAAAATAAATAATAATAATAATAATAATAATAATAATAATAATAATAGCAACAATTGAAAATAACAAATTCACAAAAAAAAAGGGGGTAAATTCACAAAAAGGGGGGGGATGCAACACGAGGACTTCCCAGGAGGTCACACATCCTAGTACTACTCTCGCCCATGCACGCTTAACTGCGGAGTTCTGATGGGATCCGGTGCATTAGTGCTGGTATGATCGCATCCGAAATCACTTGCGCTGCAATTCTATATATTCTTCTTTCGCGCCTTTGGCCGTTAGATCTCGTTTTCTCCTGCCCGGCCCGTCTCATGTGTCCGTCAACCCCGTTCTTCAAATCATTTTGCGCCATCTCCGTCTTTCGACTCCACGTTTCTCTTTTCCACCAACCAATGGACGTTCAGAGTCCGAAAAACACGCCCATGACCCCTAAACGCCCCGTCACCCTCTCCGAGTCGACCGTGCCGGATCGTGCTCTATTTCTCACGGTTGAAGCAACACGCCGCCCCGATCAATACGAATCAAAAAGGAAACGGTAAATAAATAATAATAATAATAATAATAATAGCAACAATTGAAAATAACAAATTCACAAAAAAAAAAGGGGGTAAATTCACAAAAAGGGGGGGGATGCAACACGAGGACTTCCCAGGAGGTCACCCATCCTAGTACTACTCTCGCCCAAGCACGCTTAACTGCGGAGTTCTGATGGGATCCGGTGCATTAGTGCTGGTATGATCGCATCCAAAATCACTTGCGCTGCAATTCTATATATTCTTCTTTCGCGCCTTTGGCCGTTAGATCTCGTTTTCTCCTGCCCGGCCCGTCTCTTGTGTCCGTCAACCCCGTTCTTCAAATCATTTTGCGCCATCTCCGTCTTTCGACTCCACGTTTCTCTTTTCCACCAACCAATGGACGTTCAGAGTCCGAAAAACACGCCCATGACCCCTAAACGCCCCGTCACCCTCTCCGAGTCGACCGTGCCGGATCGTGCTCTATTTCTCACGGTTGAAGCAACACGCCGCCCCAATCAATACGAATCAAAAAGAAAAGGGAAAATAAATAATAATAATAATAATAATAATAATAATAATAATAATAATAGCAACAATTGAAAATAACAAATTCACAAAAAAAAAGGGGGTAAATTCACAAAAAGGGGGGGGATGCAACACAAGGACTTCCCAGGAGGTCACCCATCCTAGTGCTACTCTCGCCCAAGCACGCTTAACAGTGGAGTTCTAATGGGATCCGGTGCATTAGTGCTAGTATGATCGCATCCGAAATCACTTGCGCTGCAATTCTATATATTCTTCTTTCGCGCCTTTGGCCGTTAGATCTCGTTTTCTCCTGCCCGGCCCGTCTCTTGTGTCCGTCAACCCCGTTCTTCAAATCATTTTGCGCCATCTCCGTCTTTCGACTCCACGTTTCTCTTTTCCACCAACCAATGGACGTTCAGAGTCCGAAAAACACGCCCATGACCCCTAAACGCCCCGTCACCCTCTCCGAGTCGACCGTGCCGGATCGTGCTCTATTTCTCACGGTTGAAGCAACACGCCGCCCCGATCAATACGAATCAAAAAGAAAACGGAAAATAAATAACAATAATAATAGCAACAATTGAAAATAACAAATTCACAAAAAAAAAGGGGGTAAATTCACAAAAAGGGAGGGGATGCAACACGAGGACTTCCCAGGAGGTCACCGATCCTAGTACTACTCTCGCCCAAGCACGCTTAATTGCGGAGTTCTGATGGGATCCGGTGCATTAGTGCTGGTATGATCGCATCCGAAATCACTTGCGCTGCAATTCTATATATTCTTCTTTCGCGCCTTTGGCCGTTAGATCTCGTTTTCTCCTGCCCGGCCCGTCTCTTGTGTCCGTCAACCCCGTTCTTCAAATCATTTTGCGCCATCTCCGTCTTTCGACTCCACGTTTCTCTTTTCCACCAACCAATGGACGTTCAGAGTCCGAAAAACACGCCCATGACCCCTAAACGCCCCGTCACCCTCTCCGAGTCGACCGTGCCGGATCGTGCTCTATTTCTCACGGTTGAAGCAACACGCCGCCCCGATCAATACGAATCAAAAAGAAAACGGAAAATAAATAATAATAATAATAGCAACAATTGAAAATAACAAATTCACAAAAAAAAAGGGGGTAAATTCACAAAAAGGGGGGGGATGCAACACGAGGACTTCCCAGGAGGTCACACATCCTAGTACTACTCTCGCCCATGCACGCTTAACTGCGTAGTTCTGATGGGATCCGGTGCATTAGTGCTGGTATGATCGCATCCGAAATCACTTGCGCTGCAATTCTATATATTCTTCTTTCGCGCCTTTGGCCGTTAGATCTCGTTTTCTCCTGCCCGGCCCGTCTCTTGTGTCCGTCAACCCCGTTCTTCAAATCATTTTGCGCCATCTCCGTCTTTCGACTCCACGTTTCTCTTTTCCACCAACCAATGGACGTTCAGAGTCCGAAAAACACGCCCATGACCCCTAAACGCCCCGTCACCCTCTCCGAGTCGACCGTGCCGGATCGTGCTCTATTTCTCACGGTTGAAGCAACACGCCGCCCCGATCAATACGAATCAAAAAGAAAACGGAAAATAAATAATAATAATAATAATAATAATAGCAACAATTGAAAATAACAAATTCACAAAAAAAAAGGGGGTAAATTCACAAAAATGGGGGGGATGCAACACGAGGACTTCCCAGGAGGTCACCCATCCTAGTACTACTCTCGCCCAAGCACGCTTCACTGCGAAGTTCTGATGGGATCCGGTGCATTAGTGCTGGTATGATCGCATCCGAAATCACTTGCGCTGCAATTCTATATATTCTTCTTTCGCGCCTTTGGCCGTTAGATCTCGTTTTCTCCTGCCCGGCCCGTCTCTTGTGTCCGTCAACCCCGTTCTTCAAATCATTTTGCGCCATCTCCGTCTTTCGACTCCACGTTTCTCTTTTCCACCAACCAATGGACGTTCAGAGTCCGAAAAACACGCCCATGACCCCTAAACGCCCCGTCACCCTCTCCGAGTCGACCGTGCCGGATCGTGCTCTATTTCTCACGGTTGAAGCAACACGCCGCCCCGATCAATACGAATCAAAAAGAAAACGGAAATTAAATAATAATAATAATAATAGCAACAATTAAAAATAACAAATTCTCAAAAAAAAAAGGGGGTAAATTCACAAAAAGGGGGGGGATGCAACACGAGGACTTCCCAGGAGGTCACACATCCTAGTACTACTCTCGCCCATGCACGCTTAACTGCGGAGTTCTGATGGGATCCGGTGCATTAGTGCTGGTATGATCGCATCCGAAATCACTTGCGCTGCAATTCTATATATTCTTCTTTCGCGCCTTTGGCCGTTAGATCTCGTTTTCTCCTGCCCGGCCCGTCTCTTGTGTCCGTCAACCCCGTTCTTCAAATCATTTTGCGCCATCTCCGTCTTTCGACTCCACGTTTCTCTTTTCCACCAACCAATGGACGTTCAGAGTCCGAAAAACACGCCCATGACCCCTAAACGCCCCGTCACCCTCTCCGAGTCGACCGTGCCGGATCGTGCTCTATTTCTCACGGTTGAAGCAACACGCCGCCCCGATCAATACGAATCAAAAAGGAAACGGTAAATAAATAATAATAATAATAATAATAATAGCAACAATTGAAAATAACAAATTCACAAAAAAAAAGGGGGTAAATTCACAAAAAGGGGGGGGATGCAACACGAGGACTTCCCAGGAGGTCACCCATCCAAGTACTACTCTCGCCCAAGCACGCTTAACTACGAAGTTCTGATGGGATCCGGTGCATTAGTGCTGGTATGATCGCATCCAAAATCACTTGCGCTGCAATTCTATATATTCTTCTTTCGCGCCTTTGGCCGTTAGATCTCGTTTTCTCCTGCCCGGCCCGTCTCTTGTGTCCGTCAACCCCGTTCTTCAAATCATTTTGCGCCATCTCCGTCTTTCGACTCCACGTTTCTCTTTTCCACTAACCAATGGACGTTCAGAGTCCGAAAAACACGCCCATGACCCCTAAACGCCCCGTCACCCTCTCCGAGTCGACCGTGCCGGATCGTGCTCTATTTCTCACGGTTGAAGCAACACGCCGCCCCGATCAATACGAATCAAAAAGAAAACGGAAAATAAATAATAATAATAATAGCAACAATTGAAAATAACAAATTCACAAAAAAAAAGGGGGTAAATTCACAAAAAGGGAGGGGATGCAACACGAGGACTTCCCAGGAGGTCACCGATCCTAATACTACTCTCGCCCAAGCACGCTTAACTGCGGAGTTCTGATGGGATCCGGTGCATTAGTGCTGGTATGATCGCATCCGAAATCACTTGCGCTGCAATTCTATATATTCTTCTTTCGCGCCTTTGGCCGTTAGATCTCGTTTTCTCCTGCCCGGCCCGTCTCTTGTGTCCGTCAACCCCGTTCTTCAAATCATTTTGCGCCATCTCCGTCTTTCGACTCCACGTTTCTCTTTTCCACCAACCAATGGACGTTCAGAGTCCGAAAAACACGCCCATGACCCCTAAACGCCCCGTCACCCTCTCCGAGTCGACCGTGCCGGATCGTGCTCTATTTCTCACGGTTGAAGCAACACGCCGCCCCGATCAATACGAATCAAAAAGAAAACGGAAAATAAATAATAATAATAATAGCAACAATTGAAAATAACAAATTCACAAAAAAAAAAGGGGGTAAATTCACAAGAAGGGGGGGGGATGCAACAGGAGTACTTCCCAGGAGGTCACCCATCCTAGTACTACTCTCGCCCATGCACGCTTGACTGCGTAGTTCTGATGGGATCCGGTGCATTAGTGCTGGTATGATCGCATCCGAAATCACTTGCGCTGCAATTCTATATATTCTTCTTTCGCGCCTTTGGCCGTTAGATCTCGTTTTCTCCTGCCCGGCCCGTCTCTTGTGTCCGTCAACCCCGTTCTTCAAATCATTTTGCGCCATCTCCGTCTTTCGACTCCACGTTTCTCTTTTCCACCAACCAATGGACGTTCAGAGTCCGAAAAACACGCCCATGACCCCTAAACGCCCCGTCACCCTCTCCGAGTCGACCGTGCCGGATCGTGCTCTATTTCTCACGGTTGAAGCAACACGCCGCCCCGATCAATACGAATCAAAAAGAAAACGGAAAATAAATAATAATAATAATAGCAACAATTGAAAATAACAAATTCACAAAAAAAAAGGGGGTAAATTCACAAAAAGGGGGGGGATGCAACACGAGGACTTCCCAGGAGGTCACACATCCTAGTACTACTCTCGCCCATGCACGCTTAACTGCGGAGTTCTGATGGGATCCGGTGCATTAGTGCTGGTATGATCGCATCCGAAATCACTTGCGCTGCAATTCTATATATTCTTCTTTCGCGCCTTTGGCCGTTAGATCTCGTTTTCTCCTGCCCGGCCCGTCTCTTGTGTCCGTCAACCCCGTTCTTCAAATCATTTTGCGCCATCTCCGTCTTTCGACTCCACGTTTCTCTTTTCCACCAACCAATGGACGTTCAGAGTCCGAAAAACACGCCCATGACCCCTAAACGCCCCGTCACCCTCTCCGAGTCGACCGTGCCGGATCGTGCTCTATTTCTCACGGTTGAAGCAACACGCCGCCCCGATCAATACGAATCAAAAAGAAAACGGAAAATAAATAATAATAATAATAGCAACAATTGAAAATAACAAATTCACAAAAAAAAAGGGGGTAAATTCACAAAAAAGGGGGGATGCAACAAGAGTACTTCCCAGGAGGTCACCCATCCTAGTACTACTCTCGCCCATGCACGCTTAACTGCGTAGTTCTGATGGGATCCGGTGCATTAGTGCTGGTATGATCGCATCCGAAATCACTTGCGCTGCAATTCTATATATTCTTCTTTCGCGCCTTTGGCCGTTAGATCTCGTTTTCTCCTGCCCGGCCCGTCTCTTGTGTCCGTCAACCCCGTTCTTCAAATCATTTTGCGCCATCTCCGTCTTTCGACTCCACGTTTCTCTTTTCCACCAACCAATGGACGTTCAGAGTCCGAAAAACACGCCCATGACCCCTAAACGCCCCGTCACCCTCTCCGAGTCGACCGTGCCGGATCGTGCTCTATTTCTCACGGTTGAAGCAACACGCCGCCCCGATCAATACGAATCAAAAAGAAAACGGAAAATAAATAATAATAATAATAATAATAATAGCAACAATTGAAAATAACAAATTCACAAAAAAAAAAGGGGGTAAATTCACAAAAATGGGGGGGATGCAACACGAGGACTTCCCAGGAGGTCACCCATCCTAGTACTACTCTCGCCCAAGCACGCTTCACTGCGAAGTTCTGATGGGATCCGGTGCATTAGTGCTGGTATGATCGCATCCGAAATCACTTGCGCTGCAATTCTATATATTCTTCTTTCGCGCCTTTGGCCGTTAGATCTCGTTTTCTCCTGCCCGGCCCGTCTCTTGTGTCCGTCAACCCCGTTCTTCAAATCATTTTGCGCCATCTCCGTCTTTCGACTCCACGTTTCTCTTTTCCACCAACCAATGGACGTTCAGAGTCCGAAAAACACGCCCATGACCCCTAAACGCCCCGTCACCCTCTCCGAGTCGACCGTGCCGGATCGTGCTCTATTTCTCACGGTTGAAGCAACACGCCGCCCCGATCAATACGAATCAAAAAGAAAACGGAAAATAAATAATAATAATAATAATAATAATAGCAACAATTAAAAATAACAAATTCACAAAAAAAAAAGGGGGTAAATTCACAAAAAGGGGGGGGATGAAACACGAGGACTTCCCAGGAGGTCACCCATCCTAGTACTACTCTCGCCCAAGCACGCTTCACTGCGGAGTTCTGATGGGATCCGGTGCATTAGTGCTGGTATGATCGCATCCGAAATCACTTGCGCTGCAATTCTATATATTCTTCTTTCGCGCCTTTGGCCGTTAGATCTCGTTTTCTCCTGCCCGGCCCGTCTCTTGTGTCCGTCAACCCCGTTCTTCAAATCATTTTGCGCCATCTCCGTCTTTCGACTCCACGTTTCTCTTTTCCACCAACCAATGGACGTTCAGAGTCCGAAAAACACGCCCATGACCCCTAAACGCCCCGTCACCCTCTCCGAGTCGACCGTGCCGGATCGTGCTCTATTTCTCACGGTTGAAGCAACACACCGCCCCGATCAATACGAATCAAAAAGAAAACGGAAAATAAATAATAATAATAATAATAATAATAATAGCAACAATTGAAAATAACAAATTCACAAAAAAAAAAGGGGGTAAATTCACAAAAAGGGGGGGGATGCAACACGAGGACTTCCCAGGAGGTCACCCATCCTAGTACTACTCTCGCCCAAGCACGCTTAGCTGCGGAGTTCTGATGGGATCCGGTGCATTAGTGCTGGTATGATCGCATCCGAAATCACTTGCGCTGCAATTCTATATATTCTTCTTTCGCGCCTTTGGCCGTTAGATCTCGTTTTCTCCTGCCCGGCCCGTCTCTTGTGTCCGTCAACCCCGTTCTTCAAATCATTTTGCGCCATCTCCGTCTTTCGACTCCACGTTTCTCTTTTCCACCAACCAATGGACGTTCAGAGTCCGAAAAACACGCCCATGACCCCTAAACGCCCCGTCACCCTCTCCGAGTCGACCGTGCCAGATCGTGCTCTATTTCTCACGGTTGAAGCAACACGCCGCCCCGATCAATACGAATCAAAAAGAAAACGGAAAATAAATAATAATAATAATAATAATAATAATAATAGCAACAATTGAAAATAACAAATTCACAAAAAAAAGGGGGTAAATTCACAAAAAGGGGGGGGATGCAACACGAGGACTTCCCAGGAGGTCACCCATCCTAGTACTACTCTCGCCCAAGCACGCTTAACTGCGGAGTTCTGATGGGATCCGGTGCATTAGTGCTGGTATGATCGCATCCAAAATCACTTGCGCTGCAATTCTATATATTCTTCTTTCGCGCCTTTGGCCGTTAGATCTCGTTTTCTCCTGCCCGGCCCGTCTCGTGTCCGTCAACCCCGTTCTTCAAATCATTTTGCGCCATCTCCGTCTTTCGACTCCACGTTTCTCTTTTCCACCAACCAATGGACGTTCAGAGTCCGAAAAACACGCCCATGACCCCTAAACGCCCCGTCACCCTCTCCGAGTCGACCGTGCCGGATCGTGCTCTATTTCTCACGGTTGAAGCAACACGCCGCCCCGATCAATACGAATCAAAAAGAAAACGGAAAATAAATAATAATAATAATAATAGCAACAATTGAAAATAACAAATTCACAAAAAAAAAGGGGGTAAATTCACAAAAAGGGGGGGGATGCAACACGAGGACTTCCCAGGAGGTCACCCATCCTAGTACTACTCTCGCCCAAGCACGTTTAACTGCGGAGTTCTGATGGGATCCGGTGCATTAGTGCTGGTATGATCGCATCCGAAATCACTTGCGCTGCAATTCTATATATTCTTCTTTCGCGCCTTTGGCCGTTAGATCTCGTTTTCTCCTGCCCGGCCCGTCTCTTGTGTCCGTCAACCCCGTTCTTCAAATCATTTTGCGCCATCTCCGTCTTTCGACTCCACGTTTCTCTTTTCCACCAACCAATGGACGTTCAGAGTCCGAAAAACACGCCCATGACCCCTAAACGCCCCGTCACCCTCTCCGAGTCGACCGTGCCGGATCGTGCTCTATTTCTCACGGTTGAAGCAACACGCCGCCCCGATCAATACGAATCAAAAAGAAAACGGAAAATAAATAATAATAATAATAATAATAATAATAATAGCAACAATTGAAAATAACAAATTCACAAAAGAAAAGGGGGTAAATTCACAAAAAGGGTAAATTCACAAAAAGGGGGGGGATGCAACACGAGGACTTCCCAGGAGGTCACCCATCCTAGTACTACTCTCGCCCAAGCACGCTTCACTGCGGAGTTCTGATGGGATCCGGTGCATTAGTGCTGGTATGATCGCATCCGAAATCACTTGCGCTGCAATTCTATATATTCTTCTTTCGCGCCTTTGGCCGTTAGATCTCGTTTTCTCCTGCCCGGCCCGTCTCTTGTGTCCGTCAACCCCGTTCTTCAAATCATTTTGCGCCATCTCCGTCTTTCGACTCCACGTTTCTCTTTTCCACCAACCAATGGACGTTCAGAGTCCGAAAAACACGCCCATGACCCCTAAACGCCCCGTCACCCTCTCCGAGTCGACCGTGCCGGATCGTCCTCTATTTCTCACGGTTGAAGCAACACGCCGCCCCGATCAATACGAATCAAAAAGAAAACGGAAATTAAATAATAATAATAATAGCAACAATTGAAAATAACAAATTCACCAAAAAAAAAAAGGGGGTAAATTCACAAAAAGGGGGGGGATGCAACACGAGGACTTCCCAGGAGGTCACCCATCCTAGTACTACTCTCGCCCAAGCACGCTTAACTGCGGAGTTCTGATGGGATCCGGTGCATTAGTGCTGGTATGATCGCATCCGAAATCACTTGCGCTGCAATTCTATATATTCTACTTTCGCGCCTTTGGCCGTTAGATCTCGTTTTCTCCTGCCCGGCCCGTCTCTTGTGTCCGTCAACCTCGTTCTTCAAATCATTTTGCGCCATCTCCGTCTTTCGACTCCACGTTTCTCTTTTCCACCAACCAATGGACGTTCAGAGTCCGAAAAACACGCCCATGACCCCTAAACGCCCCGTCACCCTCTCCGAGTCGACCGTGCCGGATCGTGCTCTATTTCTCACGGTTGAAGCAACACGCCGCCCCGATCAATACGAATCAAAAAGAAAACGGAAATTAAATAATAATAATAATAGCAACAATTGAAAATAACAAATTCACAAAAAAAAAAAGGGGGTAAATTCACAAAAAGGGGGGGGATGCAACACGAGGACTTCCCAGGAGGTCACCCATCCTAGTACTACTCTCGCCCAAGCACGCTTAGCTGCGGAGTTCTGATGGGATCCGGTGCATTAGTGATGGTATGATCGCATCCGAAATCACTTGCGCTGCAATTCTATATATTCTTCTTTCGCGCCTTTGGCCGTTAGATCTCGTTTTCTCCTGCCCGGCCCGTCTCTTGTGTCCGTCAACCCCGTTCTTCAAATCATTTTGCGCCATCTCCGTCTTTCGACTCCACGTTTCTCTTTTCCACCAACCAATGGACGTTCAGAGTCCGAAAAACACGCCCATGACCCCTAAACGCCCCGTCACCCTCTCCGAGTCGACCGTGCCGGATCGTGCTCTATTTCTCACGGTTGAAGCAACACGCCGCCCCGATCAATACGAATCAAAAAGAAAACGGAAATTAAATAATAATAATAATAATAGCAACAATTAAAAATAACAAATTCTCAAAAAAAAAAGGGGGTAAATTCACAAAAAGGGGGGGGATGCAACACGAGGACTTCCCAGGAGGTCACCCATCCTAGTACTACTCTCGCCCAAGCACGCTTAGCTGCGGAGTTCTGATGGGATCCGGTGCATTAGTGCTGGTATGATCGCATCCGAAATCACTTGCGCTGCAATTCTATATATTCTTCTTTCGCGCCTTTGGCCGTTAGATCTCGTTTTCTCCTGCCCGGCCCGTCTCTTGTGTCCGTCAACCCCGTTCTTCAAATCATTTTGCGCCATCTCCGTCTTTCGACTCCACGTTTCTCTTTTCCACCAACCAATGGACGTTCAGAGTCCGAAAAACACGCCCATGACCCCTAAACGCCCCGTCACCCTCTCCGAGTCGACCGTGCCGGATCGTGCTCTATTTCTCACGGTTGAAGCAACACGCCGCCCCGATCAATACGAATCAAAAAGAAAACGGAAAATAAATAATAATAATAATAATAATAGCAACAATTGAAAATAACAAATTCACAAAAAAAAGGGGGTAAATTCACAAAAAGGGGGGGATGCAACACGAGGACTTCCCAGGAGGTCACCCATACAAGTACTACTCTCGCCCAAGCACGCTTCACTGCGGAGTTCTGATGGGATCCAGTGCATTAGTGCTGGTATGATCGCATCCGAAATCACTTGCGCTGCAATTCTATATATTCTTCTTTCGCGCCTTTGGCCGTTAGATCTCGTTTTCTCCTGCCCGGCCCGTCTCTTGTGTCCGTCAACCCCGTTCTTCAAATCATTTTGCGCCATCTCCGTCTTTCGACTCCACGTTTCTCTTTTCCACCAACCAATGGACGTTCAGAGTCCGAAAAACACGCCCATGACCCCTAAACGCCCCGTCACCCTCTCCGAGTCGACCGTGCCGGATCGTGCTCTATTTCTCACGGTTGAAGCAACACGCCGCCCCGATCAATACGAATCAAAAAGAAAACGGAAAATAAATAATAATAATAATAATAATAATAATAATAATAATAGCAACAATTGAAAATAACAAATTCACAAAAAAAAAGGGGGTAAATTCACAAAAAGGGTAAATTCACAAAAAGGGGGGGGATGCAACACGAGGACTTCCCAGGAGGTCACCCATCCTAGTACTACTCTCGCCCAAGCACGCTTCACTGCGGAGTTCTGATGGGATCCGGTGCATTAGTGCTGGTATGATCGCATCCGAAATCACTTGCGCTGCAATTCTATATATTCTTCTTTCGCGCCTTTGGCCGTTAGATCTCGTTTTCTCCTGCCCGGCCCGTCTCTTGTGTCCGTCAACCCCGTTCTTCAAATCATTTTGCGCCATCTCCGTCTTTCGACTCCACGTTTCTCTTTTCCACCAACCAATGGACGTTCAGAGTCCGAAAAACACGCCCATGACCCCTAAACGCCCCGTCACCCTCTCCGAGTCGACCGTGCCGGATCGTCCTCTATTTCTCACGGTTGAAGCAACACGCCGCCCCGATCAATACGAATCAAAAAGAAAACGGAAATTAAATAATAATAATAATAGCAACAATTGAAAATAACAAATTCACCAAAAAAAAAAAGGGGGTAAATTCACAAAAAGGGGGGGGATGCAACACGAGGACTTCCCAGGAGGTCACCCATCCTAGTACTACTCTCGCCCAAGCACGCTTAACTGCGGAGTTCTGATGGGATCCGGTGCATTAGTGCTGGTATGATCGCATCCGAAATCACTTGCGCTGCAATTCTATATATTCTACTTTCGCGCCTTTGGCCGTTAGATCTCGTTTTCTCCTGCCCGGCCCGTCTCTTGTGTCCGTCAACCTCGTTCTTCAAATTATTTTGCGCCATCTCCGTCTTTCGACTCCACGTTTCTCTTTTCCACCAACCAATGGACGTTCAGAGTCCGAAAAACACGCCCATGACCCCTAAACGCCCCGTCACCCTCTCCGAGTCGACCGTGCCGGATCGTGCTCTATTTCTCACGGTTGAAGCAACACGCCGCCCCGATCAATACGAATCAAAAAGAAAACGGAAATTAAATAATAATAATAATAGCAACAATTGAAAATAACAAATTCACAAAAAAAAAAAAGGGGGTAAATTCACAAAAAGGGGGGGGATGCAACACGAGGACTTCCCAGGAGGTCACCCATCCTAGTACTACTCTCGCCCAAGCACGCTTAGCTGCGGAGTTCTGATGGGATCCGGTGCATTAGTGCTGGTATGATCGCATCCGAAATCACTTGCGCTGCAATTCTATATATTCTTCTTTCGCGCCTTTGGCCGTTAGATCTCGTTTTCTCCTGCCCGGCCCGTCTCTTGTGTCCGTCAACCCCGTTCTTCAAATCATTTTGCGCCATCTCCGTCTTTCGACTCCACGTTTCTCTTTTCCACCAACCAATGGACGTTCAGAGTCCGAAAAACACGCCCATGACCCCTAAACGCCCCGTCACCCTCTCCGAGTCGACCGTGCCGGATCGTGCTCTATTTCTCACGGTTGAAGCAACACGCCGCCCCGATCAATACGAATCAAAAAGAAAACGGAAATTAAATAATAATAATAATAATAGCAACAATTGAAAATAACAAATTCTCAAAAAAAAAAGGGGGTAAATTCACAAAAAGGGGGGGGATGCAACACGAGGACTTCCCAGGAGGTCACCCATCCTAGTACTACTCTCGCCCAAGCACGCTTACCTGCGGAGTTCTGATGGGATCCGGTGCATTAGTGCTGGTATGATCGCATCCGAAATCACTTGCGCTGCAATTCTATATATTCTACTTTCGCGCCTTTGGCCGTTAGATCTCGTTTTCTCCTGCCCGGCCCGTCTCTTGTGTCCGTCAACCTCGTTCTTCAAATCATTTTGCGCCATCTCCGTCTTTCGACTCCACGTTTCTCTTTTCCACCAACCAATGGACGTTCAGAGTCCGAAAAACACGCCCATGACCCCTAAACGCCCCGTCACCCTCTCCGAGTCGACCATGCCGGATCGTGCTCTATTTCTCACGGTTGAAGCAACACGCCGCCCCGATCAATACGAATCAAAAAGAAAACGGAAATTAAATAATAATAATAATAGCAACAATTGAAAATAACAAATTCACAAAAAAAAAAAGGGGGTAAATTCACAAAAAGGGGGGGGATGCAACACGAGGACTTCCCAGGAGGTCACCCATCCTAGTACTACTCTCGCCCAAGCACGCTTAGCTGCGGAGTTCTGATGGGATCCGGTGCATTAGTGCTGGTATGATCGCATCCGAAATCACTTGCGCTGCAATTCTATATATTCTTCTTTCGCGCCTTTGGCCGTTAGATCTCGTTTTCTCCTGCCCGGCCCGTCTCTTGTGTCCGTCAACCCCGTTCTTCAAATCATTTTGCGCCATCTCCGTCTTTCGACTCCACGTTTCTCTTTTCCACCAACCAATGGACGTTCAGAGTCCGAAAAACACGCCCATGACCCCTAAACGCCCCGTCACCCTCTCCGAGTCGACCGTGCCGGATCGTGCTCTATTTCTCACGGTTGAAGCAACACGCCGCCCCGATCAATACGAATCAAAAAGAAAACGGAAATTAAATAATAATAATAATAATAGCAACAATTGAAAATAACAAATTCACAAAAAAAAAAAGGGGGTAAATTCACAAAAAGGGGGGGGATGCAACACGAGGACTTCCCAGGAGGTCACCCATCCTAGTGCTACTCTCGCCCAAGCACGCTTAGCTGCGGAGTTCTGATGGGATCCGGTGCATTAGTGCTGGTATGATCGCATCCGAAATCACTTGCGCTGCAATTCTATATATTCTTCTTTCGCGCCTTTGGCCGTTAGATCTCGTTTTCTCCTGCCCGGCCCGTCTCTTGTGTCCGTCAACCCCGTTCTTCAAATCATTTTGCGCCATCTCCGTCTTTCGACTCCACGTTTCTCTTTTCCACCAACCAATGGACGTTCAGAGTCCGAAAAACACGCCCATGACCCCTAAACGCCCCGTCACCCTCTCCGAGTCGACCGTGCCGGATCGTGCTCTATTTCTCACGGTTGAAGCAACACGCCGCCCCGATCAATACGAATCAAAAAGAAAACGGAAATTAAATAATAATAATAATAATAGCAACAATTGAAAATAACAAATTCACAAAAAAAAAAAGGGGGTAAATTCACAAAAAGGGGGGGGATGCAACACGAGGACTTCCCAGGAGGTCACCCATCCTAGTACTACTCTCGCCCAAGCACGCTTAGCTGCGGAGTTCTGATGGGATCCGGTGCATTAGTGCTGGTATGATCGCATCCGAAATCACTTGCGCTGCAATTCTATATATTCTTCTTTCGCGCCTTTGGCCGTTAGATCTTGTTTTCTCCTGCCCGGCCCGTCTCTTGTGTCCGTCAACCCCGTTCTTCAAATCATTTTGCGCCATCTCCGTCTTTCGACTCCACGTTTCTCTTTTCCACCAACCAATGGACGTTCAGAGTCCGAAAAACACGCCCATGACCCCTAAACGCCCCGTCACCCTCTCCGAGTCGACCGTGCCGGATCGTGCTCTATTTCTCACGGTTGAAGCAACACGCCGCCCCGATCAATACGAATCAAAAAGAAAACGGAAAATAAATAATAATAATAATAACAACAATTGAAAATAACAAATTCACAAAAAAAGGGGGTAAATTCACAAAAAGGGGGGGATGCAACACGAGGACTTCCCAGGAGGTCACCCATCCTAGTACTACTCTCGCCCAAGCACGCTTAACTGCGGAGTTCTGATGGGATCCGGTGCATTAGTGCTGGTATGATCGCATCCAAAATCACTTGCGCTGCAATTCTATATATTCTTCTTTCGCGCCTTTGGCCGTTAGATCTCGTTTTCTCCTGCCCGGCCCGTCTCGTGTCCGTCAACCCCGTTCTTCCAATCATTTTGCGCCATCTCCGTCTTTCGACTCCACGTTTCTCTTTTCCACCAACCAATGGACGTTCAGAGTCCGAAAAACACGCCCATGACCCCTAAACGCCCCGTCACCCTCTCCGAGTCGACCGTGCCGGATCGTGCTCTATTTCTCACGGTTGAAGCAACACGCCGCCCCGATCAATACGAATCAAAAAGAAAACGGAAAATAAATAATAATAATAATAATAGCAACAATTGAAAATAACAAATTCACAAAAAAAAAGGGGGTAAATTCACAAAAAGGGGGGGGATGCAACACGAGGACTTCCCAGGAGGTCACCCATCCTAGTACTACTCTCGCCCAAGCACGTTTACCTGCGGAGTTCTGATGGGATCCGGTGCATTAGTGCTGGTATGATCGCATCCGAAATCACTTGCGCTGCAATTCTATATATTCTTCTTTCGCGCCTTTGGCCGTTAGATCTCGTTTTCTCCTGCCCGGCCCGTCTCTTGTGTCCGTCAACCCCGTTCTTCAAATCATTTTGCGCCATCTCCGTCTTTCGACTCCACGTTTCTCTTTTCCACCAACCAATGGACGTTCAGAGTCCGAAAAACACGCCCATGACCCCTAAACGCCCCGTCACCCTCTCCGAGTCGACCGTGCCGGATCGTGCTCTATTTCTCACGGTTGAAGCAACACGCCGCCCCGATCAATACGAATCAAAAAGAAAACGGAAAATAAATAATAATAATAATAGCAACAATTGAAAATAACAATTTCACAAAAAAAAGGGGGTAAATTCACAAAAAGGGGGGGAATGCAACACGAGGACTTCCCAGGAGGTCACCCATCCTAGTACTAATCTCGCCCAAGCACGCTTAGCTGCGGAGTTCTGATGGGATCCGGTGCATTAGTGCTGGTATGATCGCATCCGAAATCACTTGCGCTGCAATTCTATATATTCTTCTTTCGCGCCTTTGGCCGTTAGATCTCGTTTTCTCCTGCCCGGCCCGTCTCTTGTGTCCGTCAACCCCGTTCTTCAAATCATTTTGCGCCATCTCCGTCTTTCGACTCCACGTTTCTCTTTTCCACCAACCAATGGACGTTCAGAGTCCGAAAAACACGCCCATGACCCCTAAACGCCCCGTCACCCTCTCCGAGTCGACCGTGCCGGATCGTGCTCTATTTCTCACGGTTGAAGCAACACGCCGCCCCGATCAATACGAACCTAAAAGAAAACGGAAAATAAATAATAATAATAATAGCAACAATTGAAAATAACAAATTCACAAAAAAAAAGGGGGTAAATTCACAAAAAGGGGGGGGATGCAACACGAGGACTTCCCAAGAGGTCACCCATCCTAGTACTACTCTCGCCCAAGCACGTTTAACTGCGGAGTTCTGATGGGATCCGGTGCATTAGTGCTGGTATGATCGCATCCGAAATCACTTGCGCTGCAATTCTATATATTCTTCTTTCGCGCCTTTGGCCGTTAGATCTCGTTTTCTCCTGCCCGGCCCGTCTCTTTTGTCCGTCAACCCCGTTCTTCAAATCATTTTGCGCCATCTCCGTCTTTCGACTCCACGTTTCTCTTTTCCACCAACCAATGGACGTTCAGAGTCCGAAAAACACGCCCATGACCCCTAAACGCCCCGTCACCCTCTCCGAGTCGACCGTGCCGGATCGTGCTCTATTTCTCACGGTTGAAGCAACACGCCGCCCCGATCAATACGAATCAAAAAGAAAACCGAAATTAAATAATAATAATAATAGCAACAATTGAAAATAACAAATTCACAAAAAAAAAAAGGGGGTAAATTCACAAAAAGGGGGGGGATGCAACACGAGGACTTCCCAGGAGGTCACCCATCCTAGTACTACTCTCGCCCAAGCACGCTTAGCTGCGGAGTTCTGATGGGATCCGGTGCATTAGTGCTGGTATGATCGCATCCGAAATCACTTGCGCTGCAATTCTATATATTCTTCTTTCGCGCGTTTGGCCGTTAGATCTCGTTTTCTCCTGCCCGGCCCGTCTCTTGTGTCCGTCAACCCCGTTCTTCAAATCATTTTGCGCCATCTCCGTCTTTCGACTCCACGTTTCTCTTTTCCACCAACCAATGGACGTTCAGAGTCCGAAAAACACGCCCATTATCCCTAAACGCCCCGTCACCCTCTCCGAGTCGACCGTGCCGGATCGTGCTCTATTTCTCACGGTTGAAGCAACACGCCGCCCCGATCAATACGAATCAAAAAGAAAACGGAAAATAAATAATAATAATAATAGCAACAATTGAAAATAACAATTTCACAAAAAAAAAGGGGGTAAATTCACAAAAAGGGGGGGAATGCAACACGAGGACTTCCCAGGAGGTCACCCATCCTAGTACTAATCTCGCCCAAGCACGCTTAGCTGCGGAGTTCTGATGGGATCCGGTGCATTAGTGCTGGTATGATCGCATCCGAAATCACTTGCGCTGCAATTCTATATATTCTTCTTTCGCGCCTTTGGCCGTTAGATCTCGTTTTTTCCTGCCCGGCCCGTCTCTTGTGTCCGTCAACCCCGTTCTTCAAATCATTTTGCGCCATCTCCGTCTTTCGACTCCACGTTTCTCTTTTCCACCAACCAATGGACGTTCAGAGTCCGAAAAACACGCCCATGACCCCTAAACGCCCCGTCACCCTCTCCGAGTCGACCGTGCCGGATCGTGCTCTATTTCTCACGGTTGAAGCAACACGCCGCCCCAATCAATACGAATCAAAAAGAAAAGGGAAAATAAATAATAATAATAATAATAATAATAATAATAATAATAGCAACAATTGAAAATAACAAATTCACAAAAAAAAGGGGGTAAATTCACAAAATGGGGGGGGATGCAACACGAGGACTTCCCAGGAGGTCACCCATCCTAGTGCTACTCTCGCCCAAGCACGCTTAACTATGGAGTTCTAATGGGATCCGGTGCATTAGCGCTGATATGATCGCATCCGAAATCACTTGTGCTGCAATTCTATATATTCTTCTTTCGCGCCTTTGGCTGTTAGATCTCGTTTTCTCCTGCCCGGCCCGTCTCTTGTGTCCGTCAACCCCGTTCTTCAAATCATTTTGCGCCATCTTCGTCTTTCGACTCCACGTTTCTCTTTTCCACCAACCAATGGACGTTCAGAGTCCGAAAAACACGCCCATGACCCCTAAACGCCCCGTCACCCTCTCCGAGTCGACCGTGCCGGATCGTGCTCTATTTCTCACGGTTGAAGCAACACGCCGCCCCGATCAATACGAATCAAAAAGAAAACGGAAAATAAATAATAATAATAATAATAATAATAATAGCAACAATTGAAAATAACAAATTCACAAAAAAAAAAAAGGGGTAAATTCACAAAAAGGAGGGGGATGCAACACGAGGATTTCCCAGGAGGTCACCCATCCTAGTACTACTCTCGCCCAAGCACGCTTAACTGCGGAGTTCTGATGGGATCCGGTGCATTAGTGCTGGTATGATCGCATCCGAAATCACTTGCGCCGCAATTCTATATATTCTTCTTTCGCGCCTTTGGCCGTTAGATCTTGTTTTCTCCTGCCCGGCCCGTCTCTTGTGTCCGTCAACCCCGTTCTTCAAATCATTTTGCGCCATCTCCGTCTTTCGACTCCACGTTTCTCTTTTCCACCAACCAATGGACGTTCAGAGTCCGAAAAACACGCCCATGACCCCTAAACGCCCCGTCACCCTCTCCGAGTCGACCGTGCCGGATCGTGCTCTATTTCTCACGGTTGAAGCAACACGCCGCCCCGATCAATACGAATCAAAAAGAAAACGGAAAATAAATAATAATAATAATAGCAACAATTGAAAATAACAAATTCACAAAAAAAAAAAGGGGGTAAATTCACAAAAAGGGGGGGGATGCAACACGAGGACTTCCCAGGAGGTCACCCATCCTAGTACTACTCTCGCCCAAGCACGCTTCACTGCAGAGTTCTGATGGGATCCGATGCATTAGTGCTGGTATGATCGCATCCGAAATCACTTGCGCTGCAATTCTATATATTCTTCTTTCGCGCCTTTGGCCGTTAGATCTCGTTTTCTCCTGCCCGGCCCGTCTCTTGTGTCCGTCAACCCCGTTCTTCAAATCATTTTGCGCCATCTCCGTCTTTCGACTCCACGTTTCTCTTTTCCACCAACAAATGGACGTTCAGAGTCCGAAAAACACGCCCATGACCCCTAAACGCCCCGTCACCCTCTCCGAGTCGACCGTGCCGGATCGTGCTCTATTTCTCACGGTTGAAGCAACACGCCGCCCCGATCAATACGAATCAAAAAGAAAACGGAAAATAAATAATAATAATAATAGCAACAATTGAAAATAACAAATTCACAAAAAAAAAAGGGGGTAAATTCACAAAAAGGGGGGGGATGCAACACGAGGACTTCCCAGGAGGTCACCCATCCTAGTACTACTCTCGCCCAAGCACGCCTAGCTGCAGAGTTCTGATGGGATCCGATGCATTAGTGCTGGTATGATCGCATCCGAAATCACTTGCGCTGCAATTCTATATATTCTTCTTTCGCGCCTTTGGCCGTTAGATCTCGTTTTCTCCTGCCCGGCCCGTCTCTTGTGTCCGTCAACCCCGTTCTTCAAATCATTTTGCGCCATCTCCGTCTTTTGACTCCACGTTTCTCTTTTCCACCAACCAATGGACGTTCAGAGTCCGAAAAACACGCCCATGACCCCTAAACGCCCCGTCACCCTCTCCGAGTCGACCGTGCCGGATCGTGCTCTATTTCTCACGGTTGAAGCAACACGCCGCCCCGATCAATACGAATCAAAAAGAAAACGGAAAATAAATAATAATAATAATAATAATAATAATAATAATAGCAACAATTGAAAATAACAAATTCACAAAAAAAAAAAAAAGGGGGTAAATTCACAAAAAGGGGGGGGATGCAACACAAGGACTTCCCAGGAGGTCACCCATCCTAGTACTACTCTCTCCCAAGCACGCTTCACTGCGGAGTTCTGATGGGATCCGGTGCATTAGTGCTGGTATGATCGCATCCGAAATCACTTGCGCTGCAATTCTATATATTCTTCTTTCGCGCCTTTGGCCGTTAGATCTCGTTTTCTCCTGCCCGGCCCGTCTCTTGTGTCCGTCAACCCCGTTCTTCAAATCATTTTGCGCCATCTCCGTCTTTCGACTCCACGTTTCTCTTTTCCACCAACCAATGGACGTTCAGAGTCCGAAAAACACGCCCATGACCCCTAAACGCCCCGTCACCCTCTCCGGGTCGACCGTGCCGGATCGTGCTCTATTTCTCACGGTTGAAGCAACACGCCGCCCCGATCAATACGAATCAAAAAGAAAACGGAAAATAAATAATAATAATAATAATAATAATAGCAACAATTGAAAATAACAAATTCACAAAAAAAAAAAAAGGGGGTAAATTCACAAAAAGGGGGGGGATGCAACACGAGGACTTCCCAGGAGGTCACCCATCCTAGTACTACTCTCGCCCAAGCACGCTTGACTGCGGAGTTCTGATGGGATCCGGTGCATTAGTGCTGGTATGATCGCATCCGAAATCACTTGCGCTGCAATTCTATATATTCTTCTTTCGCGCCTTTGGCCGTTAGATCTCGTTTTCTCCTGCCCGGCCCGTCTCTTGTGTCCGTCAACCCCGTTCTTCAAATCATTTTGCGCCATCTCCGTCTTTCGACTCCACGTTTCTCTTTTCCACCAACCAATGGACGTTCAGAGTCCGAAAAACACGCCCATGACCCCTAAACGCCCCGTCACCCTCTCCGAGTCGACCGTGCCGGATCGTGCTCTATTTCTCACGGTTGAAGCAACACGCCGCCCCGATCAATACGAATCAAAAAGAAAACGGAAAATAAATAATAATAATAATAATAATAATAATAGCAACAATTGAAAATAACAAATTCACAAAAAAAAAAAAAAAGGGGTAAATTCACAAAAAGGGGGGGGGGATGCAACACGAGGACTTCCCAGGAGGTCACCCATCCTAGTACTACTCTCGCCCAAGCACGCTTAACTGCGGAGTTCTGATGGGATCCGGTGCATTAGTGCTGGTATGATCGCATCCAAAATCACTTGCGCTGCAATCCTATATATTCTTCTTTCGCGCCTTTGGCCGTTAGATCTCGTTTTCTCCTGCCCGGCCCGTCTCTTGTGTCCGTCAACCCCGTTCTTCAAATCATTTTGCGCCATCTCCGTCTTTCGACTCCACGTTTCTCTTTTCCACCAACCAATGGACGTTCAGAGTCCGAAAAACACGCCCATGACCCCTAAACGCCCCGTCACCCTCTCCGAGTCGACCGTGCCGGATCGTGCTCTATTTCTCACGGTTGAAGCAACACGCCGCCCCGATCAATACGAATCAAAAAGAAAACGGAAAATAAATAATAATAATAATAATAATAATAATAATAGCAACAATTGAAAATAACAAATTCACAAAAAAAAAAAAAGGGGGTAAATTCACAAAAAGGGGGGGGGGGATGCAACACGAGGACTTCCCAGGAGGTCACCCATCCTAGTACTACTCTCGCCCGAGCACGCTTAACTGCGGAGTTCTGATGGGATCCGGTGCATTAGTGCTGGTATGATCGCATCCGAAATCACTTGCGCTGCAATTCTATATATTCTTCTTTCGCGCCTTTGGCCGTTAGATCTCGTTTTCTCCTGCCCGGCCCGTCTCTTGTGTCCGTCAACCCCGTTCTTCAAATCATTTTGCGCCATCTCCGTCTTTCGACTCCACGTTTCTCTTTTCCACCAACCAATGGACGTTCAGAGTCCGAAAAACACGCCCATGACCCCTAAACGCCCCGTCACCCTCTCCGGGTCGACCGTGCCGGATCGTGCTCTATTTCTCACGGTTGAAGCAACACGCCGCCCCGATCAATACGAATCAAAAAGAAAACGGAAAATAAATAATAATAATAATAATAATAATAATAATAATAATAATAATAGCAACAATTGAAAATAACAAATTCACAAAAAAAAAAAAAGGGGGTAAATTCACAAAAAGGGGGGGGGGGATGCAACACGAGGACTTCCCAGGAGGTCACCCATCCTAGTACTACTCTCGCCCAAGCACGCTTAACTGCGGAGTTCTGATGGGATCCGGTGCATTAGTGCTGGTATGATCGCATCCGAAATCACTTGCGCTGCAATTCTATATATTCTTCTTTCGCGCCTTTGGCCGTTAGATCTCGTTTTCTCCTGCCCGGCCCGTCTCTTGTGTCCGTCAACCCCGTTCTTCAAATCATTTTGCGCCATCTCCGTCTTTCGACTCCACGTTTCTCTTTTCCACCAACCAATGGACGTTCAGAGTCCGAAAAACACGCCCATGACCCCTAAACGCCCCGTCACCCTCTCCGAGTCGACCGTGCCGGATCGTGCTCTATTTCTCACGGTTGAAGCAACACGCCGCCCCGATCAATACGAATCAAAAAGAAAACGGAAAATAAATAATAATAATAATAATAATAATAATAATAGCAACAATTGAAAATAACAAATTCACAAAAAAAAAAAAAAGGGGGTAAATTCACAAAAAGGGGGGGGGGATGCAACACGAGGACTTCCCAGGAGGTCACCCATCCTAGTACTACTCTCGCCCAAGCACGCTTAACTGCGGAGTTCTGATGGGATCCGGTGCATTAGTGCTGGTATGATCGCATCCGAAATCACTTGCGCTGCAATTCTATATATTCTTCTTTCGCGCCTTTGGCCGTTAGATCTCGTTTTCTCCTGCCCGGCCCGTCTCTTGTGTCCGTCAACCCCGTTCTTCAAATCATTTTGCGCCATCTCCGTCTTTCGACTCCACGTTTCTCTTTTCCACCAACCAATGGACGTTCAGAGTCCGAAAAACACGCCCATGACCCCTAAACGCCCCGTCACCCTCTCCGAGTCGACCGTGCCGGATCGTGCTCTATTTCTCACGGTTGAAGCAACACGCCGCCCCGATCAATACGAATCAAAAAGAAAACGGAAAATAAATAATAATAATAATAATAATAATAATAATAGCAACAATTGAAAATAACAAATTCACAAAAAAAAAAAAAGGGGGTAAATTCACAAAAAGGGGGGGGGGATGCAACACGAGGACTTCCCAGGAGGTCACCCATCCTAGTACTACTCTCGCCCAAGCACGCTTAACTGCGGAGTTCTGATGGGATCCGGTGCATTAGTGCTGGTATGATCGCATCCGAAATCACTTGCGCTGCAATTCTATATATTCTTCTTTCGCGCCTTTGGCCGTTAGATCTCGTTTTCTCCTGCCCGGCCCGTCTCTTGTGTCCGTCAACCCCGTTCTTCAAATCATTTTGCGCCATCTCCGTCTTTCGACTCCACGTTTCTCTTTTCCACCAACCAATGGACGTTCAGAGTCCGAAAAACACGCCCATGACCCCTAAACGCCCCGTCACCCTCTCCGAGTCGACCGTGCCGGATCGTGCTCTATTTCTCACGGTTGAAGCAACACGCCGCCCCGATCAATACGAATCAAAAAGAAAACGGAAAATAAATAATAATAATAATAATAATAATAATAGCAACAATTGAAAATAACAAATTCACAAAAAAAAAAAAAGGGGGTAAATTCACAAAAAGGGGGGGGGGATGCAACACGAGGACTTCCCAGGAGGTCACCCATCCTAGTACTACTCTCGCCCAAGCACGCTTAACTGCGGAGTTCTGATGGGATCCGGTGCATTAGTGCTGGTATGATCGCATCCGAAATCACTTGCGCTGCAATTCTATATATTCTTCTTTCGCGCCTTTGGCCGTTAGATCTCGTTTTCTCCTGCCCGGCCCGTCTCTTGTGTCCGTCAACCCCGTTCTTCAAATCATTTTGCGCCATCTCCGTCTTTCGACTCCACGTTTCTCTTTTCCACCAACCAATGGACGTTCAGAGTCCGAAAAACACGCCCATGACCCCTAAACGCCCCGTCACCCTCTCCGAGTCGACCGTGCCGGATCGTGCTCTATTTCTCACGGTTGAAACAACACGCCGCCCCGATCAATACGAATCAAAAAGAAAACGGAAAATAAATAATAATAATAATAATAATAATAATAGCAACAATTGAAAATAACAAATTCACAAAAAAAAAAAAAGGGGGTAAATTCACAAAAAGGGGGGGGATGCAACACGAGGACTTCCCAGGAGGTCACCCATCCTAGTACTACTCTCGCCCGAGCACGCTTAACTGCAGAGTTCTGATGGGATCCGGTGCATTAGTGCTGGTATGATCGCATCCGAAATCACTTGCGCTGCAATTCTATATATTCTTCTTTCGCGCCTTTGGCCGTTAGATCTCGTTTTCTCCTGCCCGGCCCGTCTCTTGTGTCCGTCAACCCCGTTCTTCAAATCATTTTGCGCCATCTCCGTCTTTCGACTCCACGTTTCTCTTTTCCACCAACCAATGGACGTTCAGAGTCCGAAAAACACGCCCATGACCCCTAAACGCCCCGTCACCCTCTCCGAGTCGACCGTGCCGGATCGTGCTCTATTTCTCACGGTTGAAGCAACACGCCGCCCCGATCAATACGAATCAAAAAGAAAACGGAAAATAAACAATAATAATAATAATAATAATAATAATAGCAACAATTGAAAATAACAAATTCACAAAAAAAAAAAAAAAGGGGTAAATTCACAAAAAGGGGGGGGGGATGCAACACGAGGACTTCCCAGGAGGTCACCCATCCTAGTACTACTCTCGCCCAAGCACGCTTAACTGCGGAGTTCTGATGGGATCCGGTGCATTAGTGCTGGTATGATCGCATCCGAAATCACTTGCGCTGCAATTCTATATATTCTTCTTTCGCGCCTTTGGCCGTTAGATCTCGTTTTCTCCTGCCCGGCCCGTCTCTTGTGTCCGTCAACCCCGTTCTTCAAATCATTTTGCGCCATCTCCGTCTTTCGACTCCACGTTTCTCTTTTCCACCAACCAATGGACGTTCAGAGTCCGAAAAACACGCCCATGACCCCTAAACGCCCCGTCACCCTCTCCGAGTCGACCGTGCCGGATCGTGCTCTATTTCTCACGGTTGAAGCAACACGCCGCCCCGATCAATACGAATCAAAAAGAAAACGGAAAATAAATAATAATAATAATAATAATAATAATAGCAACAATTGAAAATAACAAATTCACAAAAAAAAAAAAAAGGGGGTAAATTCACAAAAAGGGGGGGGGGATGCAACACGAGGACTTCCCAGGAGGTCACCCATCCTAGTACTACTCTCGCCCAAGCACGCTTAACTGCGGAGTTCTGATGGGATCCGGTGCATTAGTGCTGGTATGATCGCATCCGAAATCACTTGCGCTGCAATTCTATATATTCTTCTTTCGCGCCTTTGGCCGTTAGATCTCGTTTTCTCCTGCCCGGCCCGTCTCTTGTGTCCGTCAACCCCGTTCTTCAAATCATTTTGCGCCATCTCCGTCTTTCGACTCCACGTTTCTCTTTTCCACCAACCAATGGACGTTCAGAGTCCGAAAAACACGCCCATGACCCCTAAACGCCCCGTCACCCTCTCCGAGTCGACCGTGCCGGATCGTGCTCTATTTCTCACGGTTGAAGCAACACGCCGCCCCGATCAATACGAATCAAAAAGAAAACGGAAAATAAATAATAATAATAATAATAATAATAATAATAATAGCAACAATTGAAAATAACAAATTCACAAAAAAAAAAAAAAGGGGGTAGGGATGCAACACGAGGACTTCCCAGGAGGTCACCCATCCTAGTACTACTCCCGCCCAGGCACGCTTAACTGCGGAGTTCTGATGGGATCCGGTGCATTAGTGCTGGTATGATCGCATCCGAAATCACTTGCGCTGCAATTCTATATATTCTTCTTTCGCGCCTTTGGCCGTTAGATCTCGTTTTCTCCTGCCCGGCCCGTCTCTTGTGTCCGTCAACCCCGTTCTTCAAATCATTTTGCGCCATCTCCGTCTTTCGACTCCACGTTTCTCTTTTCCACCAACCAATGGACGTTCAGAGTCCGAAAAACACGCCCATGACCCCTAAACGCCCCGTCACCCTCTCCGAGTCGACCGTGCCGGATCGTGCTCTATTTCTCACGGTTGAAGCAACACGCCGCCCCGATCAATACGAATCAAAAAGAAAACGGAAAATAAATAATAATAATAATAATAATAATAATAATAGCAACAATTGAAAATAACAAATTCACAAAAAAAAAAAAAAGGGGGTAAATTCACAAAAAGGGGGGGGGGATGCAACACGAGGACTTCCCAGGAGGTCACCCATCCTAATACTACTCTCGCCCAAGCACGCTTAACTGCGGAGTTCTGATGGGATCCGGTGCATTAGTGCTGGTATGATCGCATCCGAAATAACTTGCGCTGCAATTCTATATATTCTTCTTTCGCGCCTTTGGCCGTTAGATCTCGTTTTCTCCTGCCCGGCCCGTCTCTTGTGTCCGTCAACCCCGTTCTTCAAATCATTTTGCGCCATCTCCGTCTTTCGACTCCACGTTTCTCTTTTCCACCAACCAATGGACGTTCAGAGTCCGAAAAACACGCCCATGACCCCTAAACGCCCCGTCACCCTCTCCGAGTCGACCGTGCCGGATCGTGCTCTATTTCTCACGGTTGAAGCAACACGCCGCCTCGATCAATACGAATCAAAAAGAAAACGGAAAATAAATAATAATAATAATAATAATAATAATAGCAACAATTGAAAATAACAAATTCACAAAAAAAAAAAAAAAGGGGTAAATACACAAAAAGGGGGGGGGATGCAACACGAGGACTTCCCAGGAGGTCACCCATCCTAGTACTACTCTCGCCCAAGCACGCTTAACTGCGGAGTTCTGATGGGATCCGGTGCATTAGTGCTGGTATGATCGCATCCGAAATCACTTGCGCTGCAATTCTATATATTCTTCTTTCGCGCCTTTGGCCGTTAGATCTCGTTTTCTCCTGCCCGGCCCGTCTCTTGTGTCCGTCAACCCCGTTCTTCAAATCATTTTGCGCCATCTCCGTCTTTCGACTCCACGTTTCTCTTTTCCACCAACCAATGGACGTTCAGAGTCCGAAAAACACGCCCATGACCCCTAAACGCCCCGTCACCCTCTCCGAGTCGACCGTGCCGGATCGTGCTCTATTTCTCACGGTTGAAGCAACACGCCGCCCCGATCAATACGAATCAAAAAGAAAACGGAAAATAAATAATAATAATAATAATAATAATAATAGCAACAATTGAAAATAACAAATTCACAAAAAAAAAAAAAGGGGGTAAATTCACAAAAGGGGGGGGGGGGGGGGATGCAACACGAGGACTTCCCAGGAGGTCACCCATCCTAGTACTACTCTCGCCCAGGCACGCTTGACTGCGGAGTTCTGATGGGATCCGGTGCATTAGTGCTGGTATGATCGCATCCAAAATCACTTGCGCTGCAATTCTATATATTCTTCTTTCGCGCCTTTGGCCGTTAGATCTCGTTTTCTCCTGCCCGGCCCGTCTCTTGTGTCCGTCAACCCCGTTCTTCAAATCATTTTGCGCCATCTCCGTCTTTCGACTCCACGTTTCTCTTTTCCACCAACCAATGGACGTTCAGAGTCCGAAAAACACGCCCATGACCCCTAAACGCCCCGTCACCCTCTCCGAGTCGACCGTGCCGGATCGTGCTCTATTTCTCACGGTTGAAGCAACACGCCGCCCCGATCAATACGAATCAAAAAGAAAACGGAAAATAAATAATAATAATAATAATAATAATAATAATAGCAACAATTGAAAATAACAAATTCACAAAAAAAAAAAAAAGGGGATAAATTCACAAAAAGGGGGGGGGATGCAACACGAGGACTTCCCAGGAGGTCACCCATCCTAGTACTACTCTCGCCCAAGCACGCTTGACTGCGGAGTTCTGATGGGATCCGGTGCATTAGTGCTGGTATGATCGCATCCGAAATCACTTGCGCTGCAATTCTATATATTCTTCTTTCGCGCCTTTGGCCGTTAGATCTCGTTTTCTCCTGCCCGGCCCGTCTCTTGTGTCCGTCAACCCCGTTCTTCAAATCATTTTGCGCCATCTCCGTCTTTCGACTCCACGTTTCTCTTTTCCACCAACCAATGGACGTTCAGAGTCCGAAAAACACGCCCATGACCCCTAAACGCCCCGTCACCCTCTCCGAGTCGACCGTGCCGGATCGTGCTCTATTTCTCACGGTTGAAGCAACACGCCGCCCCGATCAATACGAATCAAAAAGAAAACGGAAAATAAATAATAATAATAATAATAATAATAATAGCAACAATTGAAAATAACAAATTCACAAAAAAAAAAAAAGGGGGTAAATTCACAAAAGGGGGGGGGGGGATGCAACACGAGGACTTCCCAGGAGGTCACCCATCCTAGTACTACTCTCGCCCAAGCACGCTTAACTGCGGAGTTCTGATGGGATCCGGTGCATTAGTGCTGGTATGATCGCATCCGAAATCACTTGCGCTGCAATTCTATATATTCTTCTTTCGCGCCTTTGGCCGTTAGATCTCGTTTTCTCCTGCCCGGCCCGTCTCTTGTGTCCGTCAACCCCGTTCTTCAAATCATTTTGCGCCATCTCCGTCTTTCGACTCCACGTTTCTCTTTTCCACCAACCAATGGACGTTCAGAGTCCGAAAAACACGCCCATGACCCCTAAACGCCCCGTCACCCTCTCCGAGTCGACCGTGCCGGATCGTGCTCTATTTCTCACGGTTGAAGCAACACGCCGCCCCGATCAATACGAATCAAAAAGAAAACGGAAAATAAATAATAATAATAATAATAATAATAATAATAATAGCAACAATTGAAAATAACAAATTCACAAAAAAAAAAAAAAGGGGGTAAATTCACAAAAAGGGGGGGGGGGATGCAACACGAGGACTTCCCAGGAGGTCACCCATCCTAGTACTACTCTCGCCCAAGCACGCTTAACTGCGGAGTTCTGATGGGATCCGGTGCATTAGTGCTGGTATGATCGCATCCGAAATCACTTGCGCTGCAATTCTATATATTCTTCTTTCGCGCCTTTGGCCGTTAGATCTCGTTTTCTCCTGCCCGGCCCGTCTCTTGTGTCCGTCAACCCCGTTCTTCAAATCATTTTGCGCCATCTCCGTCTTTCGACTCCACGTTTCTCTTTTCCACCAACCAATGGACGTTCAGAGTCCGAAAAACACGCCCATGACCCCTAAACGCCCCGTCACCCTCTCCGAGTCGACCGTGCCGGATCGTGCTCTATTTCTCACGGTTGAAGCAACACGCCGCCCCGATCAATACGAATCAAAAAGAAAACGGAAAATAAATAATAATAATAATAATAATAATAATAGCAACAATTGAAAATAACAAATTCACAAAAAAAAAAAAGGGGGTAAATTCACAAAAAGGGGGGGGGATGCAACACGAGGACTTCCCAGGAGGTCACCCATCCTAGTACTACTCTCGCCCAAGCACGCTTGACTGCGGAGTTCTGATGGGATCCGGTGCATTAGTGCTGGTATGATCGCATCCGAAATCACTTGCGCTGCAATTCTATATATTCTTCTTTCGCGCCTTTGGCCGTTAGATCTCGTTTTCTCCTGCCCGGCCCGTCTCTTGTGTCCGTCAACCCCGTTCTTCAAATCATTTTGCGCCATCTCCGTCTTTCGACTCCACGTTTCTCTTTTCCACCAACCAATGGACGTTCAGAGTCCGAAAAACACGCCCATGACCCCTAAACGCCCCGTCACCCTCTCCGAGTCGACCGTGCCGGATCGTGCTCTATTTCTCACGGTTGAAGCAACACGCCGCCCCGATCAATACGAATCAAAAAGAAAACGGAAAATAAATAATAATAATAATAGCAACAATTGAAAATAACAAATTCACAAAAAAAAAAAAAGGGGGTAAATTCACAAAAAGGGGGGGGGGGATGCAACACGAGGACTTCCCAGGAGGTCACCCATCCTAGTACTACTCTCGCCCAAGCACGCTTAACTGCGGAGTTCTGATGGGATCCGGTGCATTAGTGCTGGTATGATCGCATCCGAAATCACTTGCGCTGCAATTCTATATATTCTTCTTTCGCGCCTTTGGCCGTTAGATCTCGTTTTCTCCTGCCCGGCCCGTCTCTTGTGTCCGTCAACCCCGTTCTTCAAATCATTTTGCGCCATCTCCGTCTTTCGACTCCACGTTTCTCTTTTCCACCAACCAATGGACGTTCAGAGTCCGAAAAACACGCCCATGACCCCTAAACGCCCCGTCACCCTCTCCGAGTCGACCGTGCCGGATCGTGCTCTATTTCTCACGGTTGAAGCAACACGCCGCCCCGATCAATACGAATCAAAAAGAAAACGGAAAATAAATAATAATAATAATAATAATAATAATAGCAACAATTGAAAATAACAAATTCACAAAAAAAAAAAAAGGGGGTAAATTCACAAAAAGGGGGGGGGATGCAACACGAGGACTTCCCAGGAGGTCACCCATCCTAGTACTACTCTCGCCCAAGCACGCTTAACTGCGGAGTTCTGATGGGATCCGGTGCATTAGTGCTGGTATGATCGCATCCGAAATCACTTGCGCTGCAATTCTATATATTCTTCTTTCGCGCCTTTGGCCGTTAGATCTCGTTTTCTCCTGCCCGGCCCGTCTCTTGTGTCCGTCAACCCCGTTCTTCAAATCATTTTGCGCCATCTCCGTCTTTCGACTCCACGTTTCTCTTTTCCACCAACCAATGGACGTTCAGAGTCCGAAAAACACGCCCATGACCCCTAAACGCCCCGTCACCCTCTCCGAGTCGACCGTGCCGGATCGTGCTCTATTTCTCACGGTTGAAGCAACACGCCGCCCCGATCAATACGAATCAAAAAGAAAACGGAAAATAAATAATAATAATAATAATAATAATAATAGCAACAATTGAAAATAACAAATTCACAAAAAAAAAAAGGGGGTAAATTCACAAAAAGGGGGGGGGGATGCAACACGAGGACTTCCCAGGAGGTCACCCATCCTAGTACTACTCTCGCCCAAGCACGCTTCACTGCAGAGTTTTGATGGGATCCGGTGCATTAGTGCTGGTATGATCGCATCCGAAATCACTTGCGCTGCAATTCTATATATTCTTCTTTCGCGCCTTTGGCCGTTAGATCTCGTTTTCTCCTGCCCGGCCCGTCTCTTGTGTCCGTCAACCCCGTTCTTCAAATCATTTTGCGCCATCTCCGTCTTTCGACTCCACGTTTCTCTTTTCCACCAACCAATGGACGTTCAGAGTCCGAAAAACACGCCCATGACCCCTAAACGCCCCGTCACCCTCTCCGAGTCGACCGTGCCGGATCGTGCTCTATTTCTCACGGTTGAAGCAACACGCCGCCCCGATCAATACGAATCAAAAAGAAAACGGAAAATAAATAATAATAATAATAATAATAATAATAATAATAATAGCAACAATTGAAAATAACAAATTCACAAAAAAAAAAAAAGGGGGTAAATTCACAAAAAGGAGGGGGGGGGGGGATGCAACACGAGGACTTCCCAGGAGGTCACCCATCCTAGTACTACTCTCGCCCAAGCACGCTTAACTGCGGAGTTCTGATGGGATCCGGTGCATTAGTGCTGGTATGATCGCATCCGAAATCACTTGCGCTGCAATTCTATATATTCTTCTTTCGCGCCTTTGGCCGTTAGATCTCGTTTTCTCCTGCCCGGCCCGTCTCTTGTGTCCGTCAACCCCGTTCTTCAAATCATTTTGCGCCATCTCCGTCTTTCGACTCCACGTTTCTCTTTTCCACCAACCAATGGACGTTCAGAGTCCGAAAAACACGCCCATGACCCCTAAACGCCCCGTCACCCTCTCCGAGTCGACCGTGCCGGATCGTGCTCTATTTCTCACGGTTGAAGCAACACGCCGCCCCGATCAATACGAATCAAAAAGAAAACGGAAAATAAATAATAATAATAATAATAATAATAATAATAGCAACAATTGAAAATAACAAATTCACAAAAAAAAAAAAAGGGGGTAAATTCACAAAAAGGGGGGGGGGATGCAACACGAGGACTTCCCAGGAGGTCACCCATCCTAGTACTACTCTCGCCCAAGCGCGCTTAACTGCGGAGTTCTGATGGGATCCGGTGCATTAGTGCTGGTATGATCGCATCCGAAATCACTTGCGCTGCAATTCTATATATTCTTCTTTCGCGCCTTTGGCCGTTAGATCTCGTTTTCTCCTGCCCGGCCCGTCTCTTGTGTCCGTCAACCCCGTTCTTCAAATCATTTTGCGCCATCTCCGTCTTTCGACTCCACGTTTCTCTTTTCCACCAACCAATGGACGTTCAGAGTCCGAAAAACACGCCCATGACCCCTAAACGCCCCGTCACCCTCTCCGAGTCGACCGTGCCGGATCGTGCTCTATTTCTCACGGTTGAAGCAACACGCCGCCCCGATCAATACGAATCAAAAAGAAAACGGAAAATAAATAATAATAATAATAGCAACAATTGAAAATAACAAATTCACAAAAAAAAAAAAAAAAGGGGGTAAATTCACAAAAAGGGGGGGGGGGGGATGCAACACGAGGACTTCCCAGGAGGTCACCCATCCTAGTACTACTCTCGCCCAAGCACGCTTAACTGCGGAGTTCTGATGGGATCCGGTGCATTAGTGCTGGTATGATCGCATCCGAAATCACTTGCGCTGCAATTCTATATATTCTTCTTTCGCGCCTTTGGCCGTTAGATCTCGTTTTCTCCTGCCCGGCCCGTCTCTTGTGTCCGTCAACCCCGTTCTTCAAATCATTTTGCGCCATCTCCGTCTTTCGACTCCACGTTTCTCTTTTCCACCAACCAATGGACGTTCAGAGTCCGAAAAACACGCCCATGACCCCTAAACGCCCCGTCACCCTCTCCGAGTCGACCGTGCCGGATCGTGCTCTATTTCTCACGGTTGAAGCAACACGCCGCCCCGATCAATACGAATCAAAAAGAAAACGGAAAATAAATAATAATAATAATAGCAACAATTGAAAATAACAAATTCACAAAAAAAAAAAGGGGGTAAATTCACAAAAAGGGGGGGGGATGCAACACGAGGACTTCCCAGGAGGTCACCCATCCTAGTACTACTCTCGCCCAAGCACGCTTCACTGCAGAGTTTTGATGGGATCCGGTGCATTAGTGCTGGTATGATCGCATCCGAAATCACTTGCGCTGCAATTCTATATATTCTTCTTTCGCGCCTTTGGCCGTTAGATCTCGTTTTCTCCTGCCCGGCCCGTCTCTTGTGTCCGTCAACCCCGTTCTTCAAATCATTTTGCGCCATCTCCGTCTTTCGACTCCACGTTTCTCTTTTCCACCAACCAATGGACGTTCAGAGTCCGAAAAACACGCCCATGACCCCTAAACGCCCCGTCACCCTCTCCGAGTCGACCGTGCCGGATCGTGCTCTATTTCTCACGGTTGAAGCAACACGCCGCCCCGATCAATACGAATCAAAAAGAAAACGGAAAATAAATAATAATAATAATAATAATAATAATAATAATAATAGCAACAATTGAAAATAACAAATTCACAAAAAAAAAAAAAGGGGGTAAATTCACAAAAAGGAGGGGGGGGGGGGGGATGCAACACGAGGACTTCCCAGGAGGTCACCCATCCTAGTACTACTCTCGCCCAAGCACGCTTAACTGCGGAGTTCTGATGGGATCCGGTGCATTAGTGCTGGTATGATCGCATCCGAAATCACTTGCGCTGCAATTCTATATATTCTTCTTTCGCGCCTTTGGCCGTTAGATCTCGTTTTCTCCTGCCCGGCCCGTCTCTTGTGTCCGTCAACCCCGTTCTTCAAATCATTTTGCGCCATCTCCGTCTTTCGACTCCACGTTTCTCTTTTCCACCAACCAATGGACGTTCAGAGTCCGAAAAACACGCCCATGACCCCTAAACGCCCCGTCACCCTCTCCGAGTCGACCGTGCCGGATCGTGCTCTATTTCTCACGGTTGAAGCAACACGCCGCCCCGATCAATACGAATCAAAAAGAAAACGGAAAATAAATAATAATAATAATAGCAACAATTGAAAATAACAAATTCACAAAAAAAAAAAAAAAAAGGGGGTAAATTCACAAAAAGGGGGGGGGGGGGGGATGCAACACGAGGACTTCCCAGGAGGTCACCCATCCTAGTACTACTCTCGCCCAAGCACGCTTAACTGCGGAGTTCTGATGGGATCCGGTGCATTAGTGCTGGTATGATCGCATCCGAAATCACTTGCGCTGCAATTCTATATATTCTTCTTTCGCGCCTTTGGCCGTTAGATCTCGTTTTCTCCTGCCCGGCCCGTCTCTTGTGTCCGTCAACCCCGTTCTTCAAATCATTTTGCGCCATCTCCGTCTTTCGACTCCACGTTTCTCTTTTCCACCAACCAATGGACGTTCAGAGTCCGAAAAACACGCCCATGACCCCTAAACGCCCCGTCACCCTCTCCGAGTCGACCGTGCCGGATCGTGCTCTATTTCTCACGGTTGAAGCAACACGCCGCCCCGATCAATACGAATCAAAAAGAAAACGGAAAATAAATAATAATAATAATAGCAACAATTGAAAATAACAAATTCACAAAAAAAAAAAAGGGGGTAAATTCACAAAAAGGGGGGGGGGGGATGCAACACGAGGACTTCCCAGGAGGTCACCCATCCTAGTACTACTCTCGCCCAAGCACGCTTAACTGCGGAGTTCTGATGGGATCCGATGCATTAGTGCTGGTATGATCGCATCCGAAATCACTTGCGCTGCAATTCTATATATTCTTCTTTCGCGCCTTTGGCCGTTAGATCTCGTTTTCTCCTGCCCGGCCCGTCTCTTGTGTCCGTCAACCCCGTTCTTCAAATCATTTTGCGCCATCTCCGTCTTTCGACTCCACGTTTCTCTTTTCCACCAACCAATGGACGTTCAGAGTCCGAAAAACACGCCCATGACCCCTAAACGCCCCGTCACCCTCTCCGAGTCGACCGTGCCGGATCGTGCTCTATTTCTCACGGTTGAAGCAACACGCCGCCCCGATCAATACGAATCAAAAAGAAAACGGAAAATAAATAATAATAATAATAGCAACAATTGAAAATAACAAATTCACAAAAAAAAAAAAAAAAAGGGGGTAAATTCACAAAAAGGGGGGGGGGGGGGGGGGATGCAACACGAGGACTTCCCAGGAGGTCACCCATCCTAGTACTACTCTCGCCCAAGCACGCTTAACTGCGGAGTTCTGATGGGATCCGGTGCATTAGTGCTGGTATGATCGCATCCGAAATCACTTGCGCTGCAATTCTATATATTCTTCTTTCGCGCCTTTGGCCGTTAGATCTCGTTTTCTCCTGCCCGGCCCGTCTCTTGTGTCCGTCAACCCCGTTCTTCAAATCATTTTGCGCCATCTCCGTCTTTCGACTCCACGTTTCTCTTTTCCACCAACCAATGGACGTTCAGAGTCCGAAAAACACGCCCATGACCCCTAAACGCCCCGTCACCCTCTCCGAGTCGACCGTGCCGGATCGTGCTCTATTTCTCACGGTTGAAGCAACACGCCGCCCCGATCAATACGAATCAAAAAGAAAACGGAAAATAAATAATAATAATAATAGCAACAATTGAAAATAACAAATTCACAAAAAAAAAAAAAAAAAGGGGGTAAATTCACAAAAAGGGGGGGGGGGGGATGCAACACGAGGACTTCCCAGGAGGTCACCCATCCTAGTACTACTCTCGCCCAAGCACGCTTAACTGCGGAGTTCTGATGGGATCCGGTGCATTAGTGCTGGTATGATCGCATCCGAAATCACTTGCGCTGCAATTCTATATATTCTTCTTTCGCGCCTTTGGCCGTTAGATCTCGTTTTCTCCTGCCCGGCCCGTCTCTTGTGTCCGTCAACCCCGTTCTTCAAATCATTTTGCGCCATCTCCGTCTTTCGACTCCACGTTTCTCTTTTCCACCAACCAATGGACGTTCAGAGTCCGAAAAACACGCCCATGACCCCTAAACGCCCCGTCACCCTCTCCGAGTCGACCGTGCCGGATCGTGCTCTATTTCTCACGGTTGAAGCAACACGCCGCCCCGATCAATACGAATCAAAAAGAAAACGGAAAATAAATAATAATAATAATAGCAACAATTGAAAATAACAAATTCACAAAAAAAAAAAAAGGGGGTAAATTCACAAAAAGGGGGGGGGGATGCAACACGAGGACTTCCCAGGAGGTCACCCATCCTAGTACTACTCTCGCCCAAGCACGCTTAACTGCGGAGTTCTGATGGGATCCGGTGCATTAGTGCTGGTATGATCGCATCCGAAATCACTTGCGCTGCAATTCTATATATTCTTCTTTCGCGCCTTTGGCCGTTAGATCTCGTTTTCTCCTGCCCGGCCCGTCTCTTGTGTCCGTCAACCCCGTTCTTCAAATCATTTTGCGCCATCTCCGTCTTTCGACTCCACGTTTCTCTTTTCCACCAACCAATGGACGTTCAGAGTCCGAAAAACACGCCCATGACCCCTAAACGCCCCGTCACCCTCACCGAGTCGACCGTGCCGGATCGTGCTCTATTTCTCACGGTTGAAGCAACACGCCGCCCCGATCAATACGAATCAAAAAGAAAACGGAAAATAAATAATAATAATAATAGCAACAATTGAAAATAACAAATTCACAAAAAAAAAAAAAAAAAGGGGGTAAATTCACAAAAAGGGGGGGGGGGGGGATGCAACACGAGGACTTCCCAGGAGGTCACCCATCCTAGTACTACTCTCGCCCAAGCACGCTTAACTGCGGAGTTCTGATGGGATCCGGTGCATTAGTGCTGGTATGATCGCATCCGAAATCACTTGCGCTGCAATTCTATATATTCTTCTTTCGCGCCTTTGGCCGTTAGATCTCGTTTTCTCCTGCCCGGCCCGTCTCTTGTGTCCGTCAACCCCGTTCTTCAAATCATTTTGCGCCATCTCCGTCTTTCGACTCCACGTTTCTCTTTTCCACCAACCAATGGACGTTCAGAGTCCGAAAAACACGCCCATGACCCCTAAACGCCCCGTCACCCTCTCCGAGTCGACCGTGCCGGATCGTGCTCTATTTCTCACGGTTGAAGCAACACGCCGCCCCGATCAATACGAATCAAAAAGAAAACGGAAAATAAATAATAATAATAATAGCAACAATTGAAAATAACAAATTCACAAAAAAAAAAAAAAAAGGGGGTAAATTCACAAAAAGGGGGGGGGGGGGGATGCAACACGAGGACTTCCCAGGAGGTCACCCATCCTAGTACTACTCTCGCCCAAGCACGCTTAACTGCGGAGTTCTGATGGGATCCGGTGCATTAGTGCTGGTATGATCGCATCCGAAATCACTTGCGCTGCAATTCTATATATTCTTCTTTCGCGCCTTTGGCCGTTAGATCTCGTTTTCTCCTGCCCGGCCCGTCTCTTGTGTCCGTCAACCCCGTTCTTCAAATCATTTTGCGCCATCTCCGTCTTTCGACTCCACGTTTCTCTTTTCCACCAACCAATGGACGTTCAGAGTCCGAAAAACACGCCCATGACCCCTAAACGCCCCGTCACCCTCTCCGAGTCGACCGTGCCGGATCGTGCTCTATTTCTCACGGTTGAAGCAACACGCCGCCCCGATCAATACGAATCAAAAAGAAAACGGAAAATAAATAATAATAATAATAGCAACAATTGAAAATAACAAATTCACAAAAAAAAAAAAAAAAAGGGGGTAAATTCACAAAAAGGGGGGGGGGGGGGATGCAACACGAGGACTTCCCAGGAGGTCACCCATCCTAGTACTACTCTCGCCCAAGCACGCTTAACTGCGGAGTTCTGATGGGATCCGGTGCATTAGTGCTGGTATGATCGCATCCGAAATCACTTGCGCTGCAATTCTATATATTCTTCTTTCGCGCCTTTGGCCGTTAGATCTCGTTTTCTCCTGCCCGGCCCGTCTCTTGTGTCCGTCAACCCCGTTCTTCAAATCATTTTGCGCCATCTCCGTCTTTCGACTCCACGTTTCTCTTTTCCACCAACCAATGGACGTTCAGAGTCCGAAAAACACGCCCATGACCCCTAAACGCCCCGTCACCCTCTCCGAGTCGACCGTGCCGGATCGTGCTCTATTTCTCACGGTTGAAGCAACACGCCGCCCCGATCAATACGAATCAAAAAGAAAACGGAAAATAAATAATAATAATAATAGCAACAATTGAAAATAACAAATTCACAAAAAAAAAAAAAAAAGGGGGTAAATTCACAAAAAGGGGGGGGGGGGGGGGGGGATGCAACACGAGGACTTCCCATGAGGTCACCCATCCTAGTACTACTCTCGCCCAAGCACGCTTAACTGCGGAGTTCTGATGGGATCCGGTGCATTAGTGCTGGTATGATCGCATCCGAAATCACTTGCGCTGCAATTCTATATATTCTTCTTTCGCGCCTTTGGCCGTTAGATCTCGTTTTCTCCTGCCCGGCCCGTCTCTTGTGTCCGTCAACCCCGTTCTTCAAATCATTTTGCGCCATCTCCGTCTTTCGACTCCACGTTTCTCTTTTCCACCAACCAATGGACGTTCAGAGTCCGAAAAACACGCCCATGACCCCTAAACGCCCCGTCACCCTCTCCGAGTCGACCGTGCCGGATCGTGCTCTATTTCTCACGGTTGAAGCAACACGCCGCCCCGATCAATACGAATCAAAAAGAAAACGGAAAATAAATAATAATAATAATAGCAACAATTGAAAATAACAAATTCACAAAAAAAAAAAAAAAAAGGGGGTAAATTCACAAAAAGGGGGGGGGGGGATGCAACACGAGGACTTCCCAGGAGGTCACCCATCCTAGTACTACTCTCGCCCAAGCACGCTTAACTGCGGAGTTCTGATGGGATCCGGTGCATTAGTGCTGGTATGATCGCATCCGAAATCACTTGCGCTGCAATTCTATATATTCTTCTTTCGCGCCTTTGGCCGTTAGATCTCGTTTTCTCCTGCCCGGCCCGTCTCTTGTGTCCGTCAACCCCGTTCTTCAAATCATTTTGCGCCATCTCCGTCTTTCGACTCCACGTTTCTCTTTTCCACCAACCAATGGACGTTCAGAGTCCGAAAAACACGCCCATGACCCCTAAACGCCCCGTCACCCTCTCCGAGTCGACCGTGCCGGATCGTGCTCTATTTCTCACGGTTGAAGCAACACGCCGCCCCGATCAATACGAATCAAAAAGAAAACGGAAAATAAATAATAATAATAATAGCAACAATTGAAAATAACAAATTCACAAAAAAAAAAAAAAAAAGGGGGTAAATTCACAAAAAGGGGGGGGGGGGGGGGGATGCAACACGAGGACTTCCCAGGAGGTCACCCATCCTAGTACTACTCTCGCCCAAGCACGCTTAACTACGGAGTTCTGATGGGATCCGGTGCATTAGTGCTGGTATGATCGCATCCGAAATCACTTGCGCTGCAATTCTATATATTCTTCTTTCGCGCCTTTGGCCGTTAGATCTCGTTTTCTCCTGCCCGGCCCGTCTCTTGTGTCCGTCAACCCCGTTCTTCAAATCATTTTGCGCCATCTCCGTCTTTCGACTCCACGTTTCTCTTTTCCACCAACCAATGGACGTTCAGAGTCCGAAAAACACGCCCATGACCCCTAAACGCCCCGTCACCCTCTCCGAGTCGACCGTGCCGGATCGTGCTCTATTTCTCACGGTTGAAGCAACACGCCGCCCCGATCAATACGAATCAAAAAGAAAACGGAAAATAAATAATAATAATAATAGCAACAATTGAAAATAACAAATTCACAAAAAAAAAAAAAAAAAGGGGGTAAATTCACAAAAAGGGGGGGGGGGGGATGCAACACGAGGACTTCCCAGGAGGTCACCCATCCTAGTACTACTCTCGCCCAAGCACGCTTAACTGCGGAGTTCTGATGGGATCCGGTGCATTAGTGCTGGTATGATCGCATCCGAAATCACTTGCGCTGCAATTCTATATATTCTTCTTTCGCGCCTTTGGCCGTTAGATCTCGTTTTCTCCTGCCCGGCCCGTCTCTTGTGTCCGTCAACCCCGTTCTTCAAATCATTTTGCGCCATCTCCGTCTTTCGACTCCACGTTTCTCTTTTCCACCAACCAATGGACGTTCAGAGTCCGAAAAACACGCCCATGACCCCTAAACGCCCCGTCACCCTCTCCGAGTCGACCGTGCCGGATCGTGCTCTATTTCTCACGGTTGAAGCAACACGCCGCCCCGATCAATACGAATCAAAAAGAAAACGGAAAATAAATAATAATAATAATAGCAACAATTGAAAATAACAAATTCACAAAAAAAAAAAAAAAAAGGGGGTAAATTCACAAAAAGGGGGGGGGGGGGGATGCAACACGAGGACTTCCCAGGAGGTCACCCATCCTAGTACTACTCTCGCCCAAGCACGCTTAACTGCGGAGTTCTGATGGGATCCGGTGCATTAGTGCTGGTATGATCGCATCCGAAATCACTTGCGCTGCAATTCTATATATTCTTCTTTCGCGCCTTTGGCCGTTAGATCTCGTTTTCTCCTGCCCGGCCCGTCTCTTGTGTCCGTCAACCCCGTTCTTCAAATCATTTTGCGCCATCTCCGTCTTTCGACTCCACGTTTCTCTTTTCCACCAACCAATGGACGTTCAGAGTCCGAAAAACACGCCCATGACCCCTAAACGCCCCGTCACCCTCTCCGAGTCGACCGTGCCGGATCGTGCTCTATTTCTCACGGTTGAAGCAACACGCCGCCCCGATCAATACGAATCAAAAAGAAAACGGAAAATAAATAATAATAATAATAGCAACAATTGAAAATAACAAATTCACAAAAAAAAAAAAAAAAAGGGGGTAAATTCACAAAAAGGGGGGGGGGGGGGGGGATGCAACACGAGGACTTCCCATGAGGTCACCCATCCTAGTACTACTCTCGCCCAAGCACGCTTAACTGCGGAGTTCTGATGGGATCCGGTGCATTAGTGCTGGTATGATCGCATCCGAAATCACTTGCGCTGCAATTCTATATATTCTTCTTTCGCGCCTTTGGCCGTTAGATCTCGTTTTCTCCTGCCCGGCCCGTCTCTTGTGTCCGTCAACCCCGTTCTTCAAATCATTTTGCGCCATCTCCGTCTTTCGACTCCACGTTTCTCTTTTCCACCAACCAATGGACGTTCAGAGTCCGAAAAACACGCCCATGACCCCTAAACGCCCCGTCACCCTCTCCGAGTCGACCGTGCCGGATCGTGCTCTATTTCTCACGGTTGAAGCAACACGCCGCCCCGATCAATACGAATCAAAAAGAAAACGGAAAATAAATAATAATAATAATAGCAACAATTGAAAATAACAAATTCACAAAAAAAAAAAAAAAAAGGGGGTAAATTCACAAAAAGGGGGGGGGGGGATGCAACACGAGGACTTCCCAGGAGGTCACCCATCCTAGTACTACTCTCGCCCAAGCACGCTTAACTGCGGAGTTCTGATGGGATCCGGTGCATTAGTGCTGGTATGATCGCATCCGAAATCACTTGCGCTGCAATTCTATATATTCTTCTTTCGCGCCTTTGGCCGTTAGATCTCGTTTTCTCCTGCCCGGCCCGTCTCTTGTGTCCGTCAACCCCGTTCTTCAAATCATTTTGCGCCATCTCCGTCTTTCGACTCCACGTTTCTCTTTTCCACCAACCAATGGACGTTCAGAGTCCGAAAAACACGCCCATGACCCCTAAACGCCCCGTCACCCTCTCCGAGTCGACCGTGCCGGATCGTGCTCTATTTCTCACGGTTGAAGCAACACGCCGCCCCGATCAATACGAATCAAAAAGAAAACGGAAAATAAATAATAATAATAATAGCAACAATTGAAAATAACAAATTCACAAAAAAAAAAAAAAAAAGGGGGTAAATTCACAAAAAGGGGGGGGGGGGGGGGATGCAACACGAGGACTTCCCAGGAGGTCACCCATCCTAGTACTACTCTCGCCCAAGCACGCTTAACTGCGGAGTTCTGATGGGATCCGGTGCATTAGTGCTGGTATGATCGCATCCGAAATCACTTGCGCTGCAATTCTATATATTCTTCTTTCGCGCCTTTGGCCGTTAGATCTCGTTTTCTCCTGCCCGGCCCGTCTCTTGTGTCCGTCAACCCCGTTCTTCAAATCATTTTGCGCCATCTCCGTCTTTCGACTCCACGTTTCTCTTTTCCACCAACCAATGGACGTTCAGAGTCCGAAAAACACGCCCATGACCCCTAAACGCCCCGTCACCCTCTCCGAGTCGACCGTGCCGGATCGTGCTCTATTTCTCACGGTTGAAGCAACACGCCGCCCCGATCAATACGAATCAAAAAGAAAACGGAAAATAAATAATAATAATAATAGCAACAATTGAAAATAACAAATTCACAAAAAAAAAAAAAAAAGGGGGTAAATTCACAAAAAGGGGGGGGGGGGGATGCAACACGAGGACTTCCCAGGAGGTCACCCATCCTAGTACTACTCTCGCCCAAGCACGCTTAACTGCGGAGTTCTGATGGGATCCGGTGCATTAGTGCTGGTATGATCGCATCCGAAATCACTTGCGCTGCAATTCTATATATTCTTCTTTCGCGCCTTTGGCCGTTAGATCTCGTTTTCTCCTGCCCGGCCCGTCTCTTGTGTCCGTCAACCCCGTTCTTCAAATCATTTTGCGCCATCTCCGTCTTTCGACTCCACGTTTCTCTTTTCCACCAACCAATGGACGTTCAGAGTCCGAAAAACACGCCCATGACCCCTAAACGCCCCGTCACCCTCTCCGAGTCGACCGTGCCGGATCGTGCTCTATTTCTCACGGTTGAAGCAACACGCCGCCCCGATCAATACGAATCAAAAAGAAAACGGAAAATAAATAATAATAATAATAGCAACAATTGAAAATAACAAATTCACAAAAAAAAAAAAAAAAAGGGGGTAAATTCACAAAAAGGGGGGGGGGGGGATGCAACACGAGGACTTCCCAGGAGGTCACCCATCCTAGTACTACTCTCGCCCAAGCACACTTAACTGCGGAGTTCTGATGGGATCCGGTGCATTAGTGCTGGTATGATCGCATCCGAAATCACTTGCGCTGCAATTCTATATATTCTTCTTTCGCGCCTTTGGCCGTTAGATCTCGTTTTCTCCTGCCCGGCCCGTCTCTTGTGTCCGTCAACCCCGTTCTTCAAATCATTTTGCGCCATCTCCGTCTTTCGACTCCACGTTTCTCTTTTCCACCAACCAATGGACGTTCAGAGTCCGAAAAACACGCCCATGACCCCTAAACGCCCCGTCACCCTCTCCGAGTCGACCGTGCCGGATCGTGCTCTATTTCTCACGGTTGAAGCAACACGCCGCCCCGATCAATACGAATCAAAAAGAAAACGGAAAATAAATAATAATAATAATAGCAACAATTGAAAATAACAAATTCACAAAAAAAAAAAAAAAAAGGGGGTAAATTCACAAAAAGGGGGGGGGGGGGGATGCAACACGAGGACTTCCCAGGAGGTCACCCATCCTAGTACTACTCTCGCCCAAGCACGCTTAACTGCGGAGTTCTGATGGGATCCGGTGCATTAGTGCTGGTATGATCGCATCCGAAATCACTTGCGCTGCAATTCTATATATTCTTCTTTCGCGCCTTTGGCCGTTAGATCTCGTTTTCTCCTGCCCGGCCCGTCTCTTGTGTCCGTCAACCCCGTTCTTCAAATCATTTTGCGCCATCTCCGTCTTTCGACTCCACGTTTCTCTTTTCCACCAACCAATGGACGTTCAGAGTCCGAAAAACACGCCCATGACCCCTAAACGCCCCGTCACCCTCTCCGAGTCGACCGTGCCGGATCGTGCTCTATTTCTCACGGTTGAAGCAACACGCCGCCCCGATCAATACGAATCAAAAAGAAAACGGAAAATAAATAATAATAATAATAGCAACAATTGAAAATAACAAATTCACAAAAAAAAAAAAAAAGGGGGTAAATTCACAAAAAGGGGGGGGGGATGCAACACGAGGACTTCCCAGGAGGTCACCCATCCTAGTACTACTCTCGCCCAAGCACGCTTAACTGCGGAGTTCTGATGGGATCCGGTGCATTAGTGCTGGTATGATCGCATCCGAAATCACTTGCGCTGCAATTCTATATATTCTTCTTTCGCGCCTTTGGCCGTTAGATCTCGTTTTCTCCTGCCCGGCCCGTCTCTTGTGTCCGTCAACCCCGTTCTTCAAATCATTTTGCGCCATCTCCGTCTTTCGACTCCACGTTTCTCTTTTCCACCAACCAATGGACGTTCAGAGTCCGAAAAACACGCCCATGACCCCTAAACGCCCCGTCACCCTCTCCGAGTCGACCGTGCCGGATCGTGCTCTATTTCTCACGGTTGAAGCAACACGCCGCCCCGATCAATACGAATCAAAAAGAAAACGGAAAATAAATAATAATAATAATAGCAACAATTGAAAATAACAAATTCACAAAAAAAAAAAAAAAAAGGGGGTAAATTCACAAAAAGGGGGGGGGGGGGATGCAACACGAGGACTTCCCAGGAGGTCACCCATCCTAGTACTACTCTCGCCCAAGCACGCTTAACTGCGGAGTTCTGATGGGATCCGGTGCATTAGTGCTGGTATGATCGCATCCGAAATCACTTGCGCTGCAATTCTATATATTCTTCTTTCGCGCCTTTGGCCGTTAGATCTCGTTTTCTCCTGCCCGGCCCGTCTCTTGTGTCCGTCAACCCCGTTCTTCAAATCATTTTGCGCCATCTCCGTCTTTCGACTCCACGTTTCTCTTTTCCACCAACCAATGGACGTTCAGAGTCCGAAAAACACGCCCATGACCCCTAAACGCCCCGTCACCCTCTCCGAGTCGACCGTGCCGGATCGTGCTCTATTTCTCACGGTTGAAGCAACACGCCGCCCCGATCAATACGAATCAAAAAGAAAACGGAAAATAAATAATAATAATAATAGCAACAATTGAAAATAACAAATTCACAAAAAAAAAAAAAAAAAGGGGGTAAATTCACAAAAAGGGGGGGGGGGGATGCAACACGAGGACTTCCCAGGAGGTCACCCATCCTAGTACTACTCTCGCCCAAGCACGCTTAACTGCGGAGTTCTGATGGGATCCGGTGCATTAGTGCTGGTATGATCGCATCCGAAATCACTTGCGCTGCAATTCTATATATTCTTCTTTCGCGCCTTTGGCCGTTAGATCTCGTTTTCTCCTGCCCGGCCCGTCTCTTGTGTCCGTCAACCCCGTTCTTCAAATCATTTTGCGCCATCTCCGTCTTTCGACTCCACGTTTCTCTTTTCCACCAACCAATGGACGTTCAGAGTCCGAAAAACACGCCCATGACCCCTAAACGCCCCGTCACCCTCTCCGAGTCGACCGTGCCGGATCGTGCTCTATTTCTCACGGTTGAAGCAACACGCCGCCCCGATCAATACGAATCAAAAAGAAAACGGAAAATAAATAATAATAATAATAGCAACAATTGAAAATAACAAATTCACAAAAAAAAAAAAAAAAAGGGGGTAAATTCACAAAAAGGGGGGGGGGGGGAATGCAACACGAGGACTTCCCAGGAGGTCACCCATCCTAGTACTACTCTCGCCCAAGCACGCTTAACTGCGGAGTTCTGATGGGATCCGGTGCATTAGTGCTGGTATGATCGCATCCGAAATCACTTGCGCTGCAATTCTATATATTCTTCTTTCGCGCCTTTGGCCGTTAGATCTCGTTTTCTCCTGCCCGGCCCGTCTCTTGTGTCCGTCAACCCCGTTCTTCAAATCATTTTGCGCCATCTCCGTCTTTCGACTCCACGTTTCTCTTTTCCACCAACCAATGGACGTTCAGAGTCCGAAAAACACGCCCATGACCCCTAAACGCCCCGTCACCCTCTCCGAGTCGACCGTGCCGGATCGTGCTCTATTTCTCACGGTTGAAGCAACACGCCGCCCCGATCAATACGAATCAAAAAGAAAACGGAAAATAAATAATAATAATAATAGCAACAATTGAAAATAACAAATTCACAAAAAAAAAAAAAAAAAGGGGGTAAATTCACAAAAAGGGGGGGGGGGGGGGATGCAACACGAGGACTTCCCAGGAGGTCACCCATCCTAGTACTACTCTCGCCCAAGCACGCTTAACTGCGGAGTTCTGATGGGATCCGGTGCATTAGTGCTGGTATGATCGCATCCGAAATCACTTGCGCTGCAATTCTATATATTCTTCTTTCGCGCCTTTGGCCGTTAGATCTCGTTTTCTCCTGCCCGGCCCGTCTCTTGTGTCCGTCAACCCCGTTCTTCAAATCATTTTGCGCCATCTCCGTCTTTCGACTCCACGTTTCTCTTTTCCACCAACCAATGGACGTTCAGAGTCCGAAAAACACGCCCATGACCCCTAAACGCCCCGTCACCCTCTCCGAGTCGACCGTGCCGGATCGTGCTCTATTTCTCACGGTTGAAGCAACACGCCGCCCCGATCAATACGAATCAAAAAGAAAACGGAAAATAAATAATAATAATAATAGCAACAATTGAAAATAACAAATTCACAAAAAAAAAAAAAAAAAGGGGGTAAATTCACAAAAAGGGGGGGGGGGGGATGCAACACGAGGACTTCCCAGGAGGTCACCCATCCTAGTACTACTCTCGCCCAAGCACGCTTAACTGCGGAGTTCTGATGGGATCCGGTGCATTAGTGCTGGTATGATCGCATCCGAAATCACTTGCGCTGCAATTCTATATATTCTTCTTTCGCGCCTTTGGCCGTTAGATCTCGTTTTCTCCTGCCCGGCCCGTCTCTTGTGTCCGTCAACCCCGTTCTTCAAATCATTTTGCGCCATCTCCGTCTTTCGACTCCACGTTTCTCTTTTCCACCAACCAATGGACGTTCAGAGTCCGAAAAACACGCCCATGACCCCTAAACGCCCCGTCACCCTCTCCGAGTCGACCGTGCCGGATCGTGCTCTATTTCTCACGGTTGAAGCAACACGCCGCCCCGATCAATACGAATCAAAAAGAAAACGGAAAATAAATAATAATAATAATAGCAACAATTGAAAATAACAAATTCACAAAAAAAAAAAAAAAAAGGGGGTAAATTCACAAAAAGGGGGGGGGGGGGGGGGGGATGCAACACGAGGACTTCCCAGGAGGTCACCCATCCTAGTACTACTCTCGCCCAAGCACGCTTAACTGCGGAGTTCTGATGGGATCCGGTGCATTAGTGCTGGTATGATCGCATCCGAAATCACTTGCGCTGCAATTCTATATATTCTTCTTTCGCGCCTTTGGCCGTTAGATCTCGTTTTCTCCTGCCCGGCCCGTCTCTTGTGTCCGTCAACCCCGTTCTTCAAATCATTTTGCGCCATCTCCGTCTTTCGACTCCACGTTTCTCTTTTCCACCAACCAATGGACGTTCAGAGTCCGAAAAACACGCCCATGACCCCTAAACGCCCCGTCACCCTCTCCGAGTCGACCGTGCCGGATCGTGCTCTATTTCTCACGGTTGAAGCAACACGCCGCCCCGATCAATACGAATCAAAAAGAAAACGGAAAATAAATAATAATAATAATAGCAACAATTGAAAATAACAAATTCACAAAAAAAAAAAAAAAAAGGGGGTAAATTCACAAAAAGGGGGGGGGGGGGGATGCAACACGAGGACTTCCCAGGAGGTCACCCATCCTAGTACTACTCTCGCCCAAGCACGCTTAACTGCGGAGTTCTGATGGGATCCGGTGCATTAGTGCTGGTATGATCGCATCCGAAATCACTTGCGCTGCAATTCTATATATTCTTCTTTCGCGCCTTTGGCCGTTAGATCTCGTTTTCTCCTGCCCGGCCCGTCTCTTGTGTCCGTCAACCCCGTTCTTCAAATCATTTTGCGCCATCTCCGTCTTTCGACTCCACGTTTCTCTTTTCCACCAACCAATGGACGTTCAGAGTCCGAAAAACACGCCCATGACCCCTAAACGCCCCGTCACCCTCTCCGAGTCGACCGTGCCGGATCGTGCTCTATTTCTCACGGTTGAAGCAACACGCCGCCCCGATCAATACGAATCAAAAAGAAAACGGAAAATAAATAATAATAATAATAGCAACAATTGAAAATAACAAATTCACAAAAAAAAAAAAAAAAAGGGGGTAAATTCACAAAAAGGGGGGGGGGGGGGGATGCAACACGAGGACTTCCCTGGAGGTCACCCATCCTAGTACTACTCTCGCCCAAGCACGCTTAACTGCGGAGTTCTGATGGGATCCGGTGCATTAGTGCTGGTATGATCGCATCCGAAATCACTTGCGCTGCAATTCTATATATTCTTCTTTCGCGCCTTTGGCCGTTAGATCTCGTTTTCTCCTGCCCGGCCCGTCTCTTGTGTCCGTCAACCCCGTTCTTCAAATCATTTTGCGCCATCTCCGTCTTTCGACTCCACGTTTCTCTTTTCCACCAACCAATGGACGTTCAGAGTCCGAAAAACACGCCCATGACCCCTAAACGCCCCGTCACCCTCTCCGAGTCGACCGTGCCGGATCGTGCTCTATTTCTCACGGTTGAAGCAACACGCCGCCCCGATCAATACGAATCAAAAAGAAAACGGAAAATAAATAATAATAATAATAGCAACAATTGAAAATAACAAATTCACAAAAAAAAAAAAAAAAAGGGGGTAAATTCACAAAAAGGGGGGGGGGGGGGGGGGGATGCAACACGAGGACTTCCCAGGAGGTCACCCATCCTAGTACTACTCTCGCCCAAGCACGCTTAACTGCGGAGTTCTGATGGGATCCGGTGCATTAGTGCTGGTATGATCGCATCCGAAATCACTTGCGCTGCAATTCTATATATTCTTCTTTCGCGCCTTTGGCCGTTAGATCTCGTTTTCTCCTGCCCGGCCCGTCTCTTGTGTCCGTCAACCCCGTTCTTCAAATCATTTTGCGCCATCTCCGTCTTTCGACTCCACGTTTCTCTTTTCCACCAACCAATGGACGTTCAGAGTCCGAAAAACACGCCCATGACCCCTAAACGCCCCGTCACCCTCTCCGAGTCGACCGTGCCGGATCGTGCTCTATTTCTCACGGTTGAAGCAACACGCCGCCCCGATCAATACGAATCAAAAAGAAAACGGAAAATAAATAATAATAATAATAGCAACAATTGAAAATAACAAATTCACAAAAAAAAAAAAAAAAGGGGGTAAATTCACAAAAAGGGGGGGGGGGGGGGGATGCAACACGAGGACTTCCCAGGAGGTCACCCATCCTAGTACTACTCTCGCCCAAGCACGCTTAACTGCGGAGTTCTGATGGGATCCGGTGCATTAGTGCTGGTATGATCGCATCCGAAATCACTTGCGCTGCAATTCTATATATTCTTCTTTCGCGCCTTTGGCCGTTAGATCTCGTTTTCTCCTGCCCGGCCCGTCTCTTGTGTCCGTCAACCCCGTTCTTCAAATCATTTTGCGCCATCTCCGTCTTTCGACTCCACGTTTCTCTTTTCCACCAACCAATGGACGTTCAGAGTCCGAAAAACACGCCCATGACCCCTAAACGCCCCGTCACCCTCTCCGAGTCGACCGTGCCGGATCGTGCTCTATTTCTCACGGTTGAAGCAACACGCCGCCCCGATCAATACGAATCAAAAAGAAAACGGAAAATAAATAATAATAATAATAGCAACAATTGAAAATAACAAATTCACAAAAAAAAAAAAAAAAAGGGGGTAAATTCACAAAAAGGGGGGGGGGGGGGGGGGGATGCAACACGAGGACTTCCCAGGAGGTCACCCATCCTAGTACTACTCTCGCCCAAGCACGCTTAACTGCGGAGTTCTGATGGGATCCGGTGCATTAGTGCTGGTATGATCGCATCCGAAATCACTTGCGCTGCAATTCTATATATTCTTCTTTCGCGCCTTTGGCCGTTAGATCTCGTTTTCTCCTGCCCGGCCCGTCTCTTGTGTCCGTCAACCCCGTTCTTCAAATCATTTTGCGCCATCTCCGTCTTTCGACTCCACGTTTCTCTTTTCCACCAACCAATGGACGTTCAGAGTCCGAAAAACACGCCCATGACCCCTAAACGCCCCGTCACCCTCTCCGAGTCGACCGTGCCGGATCGTGCTCTATTTCTCACGGTTGAAGCAACACGCCGCCCCGATCAATACGAATCAAAAAGAAAACGGAAAATAAATAATAATAATAATAGCAACAATTGAAAATAACAAATTCACAAAAAAAAAAAAAAAAGGGGGTAAATTCACAAAAAGGGGGGGGGGGGGGGATGCAACACGAGGACTTCCCAGGAGGTCACCCATCCTAGTACTACTCTCGCCCAAGCACGCTTAACTGCGGAGTTCTGATGGGATCCGGTGCATTAGTGCTGGTATGATCGCATCCGAAATCACTTGCGCTGCAATTCTATATATTCTTCTTTCGCGCCTTTGGCCGTTAGATCTCGTTTTCTCCTGCCCGGCCCGTCTCTTGTGTCCGTCAACCCCGTTCTTCAAATCATTTTGCGCCATCTCCGTCTTTCGACTCCACGTTTCTCTTTTCCACCAACCAATGGACGTTCAGAGTCCGAAAAACACGCCCATGACCCCTAAACGCCCCGTCACCCTCTCCGAGTCGACCGTGCCGGATCGTGCTCTATTTCTCACGGTTGAAGCAACACGCCGCCCCGATCAATACGAATCAAAAAGAAAACGGAAAATAAATAATAATAATAATAGCAACAATTGAAAATAACAAATTCACAAAAAAAAAAAAAAAAGGGGGTAAATTCACAAAAAGGGGGGGGGGGGGGGATGCAACACGAGGACTTCCCAGGAGGTCACCCATCCTAGTACTACTCTCGCCCAAGCACGCTTAACTGCGGAGTTCTGATGGGATCCGGTGCATTAGTGCTGGTATGATCGCATCCGAAATCACTTGCGCTGCAATTCTATATATTCTTCTTTCGCGCCTTTGGCCGTTAGATCTCGTTTTCTCCTGCCCGGCCCGTCTCTTGTGTCCGTCAACCCCGTTCTTCAAATCATTTTGCGCCATCTCCGTCTTTCGACTCCACGTTTCTCTTTTCCACCAACCAATGGACGTTCAGAGTCCGAAAAACACGCCCATGACCCCTAAACGCCCCGTCACCCTCTCCGAGTCGACCGTGCCGGATCGTGCTCTATTTCTCACGGTTGAAGCAACACGCCGCCCCGATCAATACGAATCAAAAAGAAAACGGAAAATAAATAATAATAATAATAGCAACAATTGAAAATAACAAATTCACAAAAAAAAAAAAAAAAAGGGGGTAAATTCACAAAAAGGGGGGGGGGGGGGATGCAACACGAGGACTTCCCAGGAGGTCACCCATCCTAGTACTACTCTCGCCCAAGCACGCTTAACTGCGGAGTTCTGATGGGATCCGGTGCATTAGTGCTGGTATGATCGCATCCGAAATCACTTGCGCTGCAATTCTATATATTCTTCTTTCGCGCCTTTGGCCGTTAGATCTCGTTTTCTCCTGCCCGGCCCGTCTCTTGTGTCCGTCAACCCCGTTCTTCAAATCATTTTGCGCCATCTCCGTCTTTCGACTCCACGTTTCTCTTTTCCACCAACCAATGGACGTTCAGAGTCCGAAAAACACGCCCATGACCCCTAAACGCCCCGTCACCCTCTCCGAGTCGACCGTGCCGGATCGTGCTCTATTTCTCACGGTTGAAGCAACACGCCGCCCCGATCAATACGAATCAAAAAGAAAACGGAAAATAAATAATAATAATAATAGCAACAATTGAAAATAACAAATTCACAAAAAAAAAAAAAAAAAGGGGGTAAATTCACAAAAAGGGGGGGGGGGGATGCAACACGAGGACTTCCCAGGAGGTCACCCATCCTAGTACTACTCTCGCCCAAGCACGCTTAACTGCGGAGTTCTGATGGGATCCGGTGCATTAGTGCTGGTATGATCGCATCCGAAATCACTTGCGCTGCAATTCTATATATTCTTCTTTCGCGCCTTTGGCCGTTAGATCTCGTTTTCTCCTGCCCGGCCCGTCTCTTGTGTCCGTCAACCCCGTTCTTCAAATCATTTTGCGCCATCTCCGTCTTTCGACTCCACGTTTCTCTTTTCCACCAACCAATGGACGTTCAGAGTCCGAAAAACACGCCCATGACCCCTAAACGCCCCGTCACCCTCTCCGAGTCGACCGTGCCGGATCGTGCTCTATTTCTCACGGTTGAAGCAACACGCCGCCCCGATCAATACGAATCAAAAAGAAAACGGAAAATAAATAATAATAATAATAGCAACAATTGAAAATAACAAATTCACAAAAAAAAAAAAAAAAAGGGGGTAAATTCACAAAAAGGGGGGGGGGGGGGATGCAACACGAGGACTTCCCAGGAGGTCACCCATCCTAGTACTACTCTCGCCCAAGCACGCTTAACTGCGGAGTTCTGATGGGATCCGGTGCATTAGTGCTGGTATGATCGCATCCGAAATCACTTGCGCTGCAATTCTATATATTCTTCTTTCGCGCCTTTGGCCGTTAGATCTCGTTTTCTCCTGCCCGGCCCGTCTCTTGTGTCCGTCAACCCCGTTCTTCAAATCATTTTGCGCCATCTCCGTCTTTCGACTCCACGTTTCTCTTTTCCACCAACCAATGGACGTTCAGAGTCCGAAAAACACGCCCATGACCCCTAAACGCCCCGTCACCCTCTCCGAGTCGACCGTGCCGGATCGTGCTCTATTTCTCACGGTTGAAGCAACACGCCGCCCCGATCAATACGAATCAAAAAGAAAACGGAAAATAAATAATAATAATAATAGCAACAATTGAAAATAACAAATTCACAAAAAAAAAAAAAAAAAGGGGGTAAATTCACAAAAAGGGGGGGGGGGGGGGGGGATGCAACACGAGGACTTCCCAGGAGGTCACCCATCCTAGTACTACTCTCGCCCAAGCACGCTTAACTGCGGAGTTCTGATGGGATCCGGTGCATTAGTGCTGGTATGATCGCATCCGAAATCACTTGCGCTGCAATTCTATATATTCTTCTTTCGCGCCTTTGGCCGTTAGATCTCGTTTTCTCCTGCCCGGCCCGTCTCTTGTGTCCGTCAACCCCGTTCTTCAAATCATTTTGCGCCATCTCCGTCTTTCGACTCCACGTTTCTCTTTTCCACCAACCAATGGACGTTCAGAGTCCGAAAAACACGCCCATGACCCCTAAACGCCCCGTCACCCTCTCCGAGTCGACCGTGCCGGATCGTGCTCTATTTCTCACGGTTGAAGCAACACGCCGCCCCGATCAATACGAATCAAAAAGAAAACGGAAAATAAATAATAATAATAATAGCAACAATTGAAAATAACAAATTCACAAAAAAAAAAAAAAAAAGGGGGTAAATTCACAAAAAGGGGGGGGGGGGGGGGGATGCAACACGAGGACTTCCCAGGAGGTCACCCATCCTAGTACTACTCTCGCCCAAGCACGCTTAACTGCGGAGTTCTGATGGGATCCGGTGCATTAGTGCTGGTATGATCGCATCCGAAATCACTTGCGCTGCAATTCTATATATTCTTCTTTCGCGCCTTTGGCCGTTAGATCTCGTTTTCTCCTGCCCGGCCCGTCTCTTGTGTCCGTCAACCCCGTTCTTCAAATCATTTTGCGCCATCTCCGTCTTTCGACTCCACGTTTCTCTTTTCCACCAACCAATGGACGTTCAGAGTCCGAAAAACACGCCCATGACCCCTAAACGCCCCGTCACCCTCTCCGAGTCGACCGTGCCGGATCGTGCTCTATTTCTCACGGTTGAAGCAACACGCCGCCCCGATCAATACGAATCAAAAAGAAAACGGAAAATAAATAATAATAATAATAGCAACAATTGAAAATAACAAATTCACAAAAAAAAAAAAAAAAAGGGGGTAAATTCACAAAAAGGGGGGGGGGGGGGGATGCAACACGAGGACTTCCCAGGAGGTCACCCATCCTAGTACTACTCTCGCCCAAGCACGCTTAACTGCGGAGTTCTGATGGGATCCGGTGCATTAGTGCTGGTATGATCGCATCCGAAATCACTTGCGCTGCAATTCTATATATTCTTCTTTCGCGCCTTTGGCCGTTAGATCTCGTTTTCTCCTGCCCGGCCCGTCTCTTGTGTCCGTCAACCCCGTTCTTCAAATCATTTTGCGCCATCTCCGTCTTTCGACTCCACGTTTCTCTTTTCCACCAACCAATGGACGTTCAGAGTCCGAAAAACACGCCCATGACCCCTAAACGCCCCGTCACCCTCTCCGAGTCGACCGTGCCGGATCGTGCTCTATTTCTCACGGTTGAAGCAACACGCCGCCCCGATCAATACGAATCAAAAAGAAAACGGAAAATAAATAATAATAATAATAGCAACAATTGAAAATAACAAATTCACAAAAAAAAAAAAAAAAAGGGGGTAAATTCACAAAAAGGGGGGGGGGGGGGGATGCAACACGAGGACTTCCCAGGAGGTCACCCATCCTAGTACTACTCTCGCCCAAGCACGCTTAACTGCGGAGTTCTGATGGGATCCGGTGCATTAGTGCTGGTATGATCGCATCCGAAATCACTTGCGCTGCAATTCTATATATTCTTCTTTCGCGCCTTTGGCCGTTAGATCTCGTTTTCTCCTGCCCGGCCCGTCTCTTGTGTCCGTCAACCCCGTTCTTCAAATCATTTTGCGCCATCTCCGTCTTTCGACTCCACGTTTCTCTTTTCCACCAACCAATGGACGTTCAGAGTCCGAAAAACACGCCCATGACCCCTAAACGCCCCGTCACCCTCTCCGAGTCGACCGTGCCGGATCGTGCTCTATTTCTCACGGTTGAAGCAACACGCCGCCCCGATCAATACGAATCAAAAAGAAAACGGAAAATAAATAATAATAATAATAGCAACAATTGAAAATAACAAATTCACAAAAAAAAAAAAAAAAGGGGGTAAATTCACAAAAAGGGGGGGGGGGGATGCAACACGAGGACTTCCCAGGAGGTCACCCATCCTAGTACTACTCTCGCCCAAGCACGCTTAACTGCGGAGTTCTGATGGGATCCGGTGCATTAGTGCTGGTATGATCGCATCCGAAATCACTTGCGCTGCAATTCTATATATTCTTCTTTCGCGCCTTTGGCCGTTAGATCTCGTTTTCTCCTGCCCGGCCCGTCTCTTGTGTCCGTCAACCCCGTTCTTCAAATCATTTTGCGCCATCTCCGTCTTTCGACTCCACGTTTCTCTTTTCCACCAACCAATGGACGTTTCAGAGTCCGAAAAACACGCCCATGACCCCTAAACGCCCCGTCACCCTCTCCGAGTCGACCGTGCCGGATCGTGCTCTATTTCTCACGGTTGAAGCAACACGCCGCCCCGATCAATACGAATCAAAAAGAAAACGGAAAATAAATAATAATAATAATAGCAACAATTGAAAATAACAAATTCACAAAAAAAAAAAAAAAAGGGGGGTAAATTCACAAAAAGGGGGGGGGGGGGGGGGATGCAACACGAGGACTTCCCAGGAGGTCACCCATCCTAGTACTACTCTCGCCCAAGCACGCTTAACTGCGGAGTTCTGATGGGATCCGGTGCATTAGTGCTGGTATGATCGCATCCGAAATCACTTGCGCTGCAATTCTATATATTCTTCTTTCGCGCCTTTGGCCGTTAGATCTCGTTTTCTCCTGCCCGGCCCGTCTCTTGTGTCCGTCAACCCCGTTCTTCAAATCATTTTGCGCCATCTCCGTCTTTCGACTCCACGTTTCTCTTTTCCACCAACCAATGGACGTTCAGAGTCCGAAAAACACGCCCATGACCCCTAAACGCCCCGTCACCCTCTCCGAGTCGACCGTGCCGGATCGTGCTCTATTTCTCACGGTTGAAGCAACACGCCGCCCCGATCAATACGAATCAAAAAGAAAACGGAAAATAAATAATAATAATAATAGCAACAATTGAAAATAACAAATTCACAAAAAAAAAAAAAAAAAGGGGGTAAATTCACAAAAAGGGGGGGGGGGGGGATGCAACACGAGGACTTCCCAGGAGGTCACCCATCCTAGTACTACTCTCGCCCAAGCACGCTTAACTGCGGAGTTCTGATGGGATCCGGTGCATTAGTGCTGGTATGATCGCATCCGAAATCACTTGCGCTGCAATTCTATATATTCTTCTTTCGCGCCTTTGGCCGTTAGATCTCGTTTTCTCCTGCCGGCCCGTCTCTTGTGTCCGTCAACCCCGTTCTTCAAATCATTTTGCGCCATCTCCGTCTTTCGACTCCACGTTTCTCTTTTCCACCAACCAATGGACGTTCAGAGTCCGAAAAACACGCCCATGACCCCTAAACGCCCCGTCACCCTCTCCGAGTCGACCGTGCCGGATCGTGCTCTATTTCTCACGGTTGAAGCAACACGCCGCCCCGATCAATACGAATCAAAAAGAAAACGGAAAATAAATAATAATAATAATAGCAACAATTGAAAATAACAAATTCACAAAAAAAAAAAAAGGGGGTAAATTCACAAAAAGGGGGGGGGGGGATGCAACACGAGGACTTCCCAGGAGGTCACCCATCCTAGTACTACTCTCGCCCAAGCACGCTTAACTGCGGAGTTCTGATGGGATCCGGTGCATTAGTGCTGGTATGATCGCATCCGAAATCACTTGCGCTGCAATTCTATATATTCTTCTTTCGCGCCTTTGGCCGTTAGATCCTCGTTTTCTCCTGCCCGGCCCGTCTCTTGTGTCCGTCAACCCCGTTCTTCAAATCATTTTGCGCCATCTCCGTCTTTCGACTCCACGTTTCTCTTTTCCACCAACCAATGGACGTTCAGAGTCCGAAAAACACGCCCATGACCCCTAAACGCCCCGTCACCCTCTCCGAGTCGACCGTGCCGGATCGTGCTCTATTTCTCACGGTTGAAGCAACACGCCGCCCCGATCAATACGAATCAAAAAGAAAACGGAAAATAAATAATAATAATAATAGCAACAATTGAAAATAACAAATTCACAAAAAAAAAAAAAAAAAAGGGGGTAAATTCACAAAAAGGGGGGGGGGGGGGGGGGATGCAACACGAGGACTTCCCAGGAGGTCACCCATCCTAGTACTACTCTCGCCCAAGCACGCTTAACTGCGGAGTTCTGATGGGATCCGGTGCATTAGTGCTGGTATGATCGCATCCGAAATCACTTGCGCTGCAATTCTATATATTCTTCTTTCGCGCCTTTGGCCGTTAGATCTCGTTTTCTCCTGCCCGGCCCGTCTCTTGTGTCCGTCAACCCCCGTTCTTCAAATCATTTTGCGCCATCTCCGTCTTTCGACTCCACGTTTCTCTTTTCCACCAACCAATGGACGTTCAGAGTCCGAAAAACACGCCCATGACCCCTAAACGCCCCGTCACCCTCTTCGAGTCGACCGTGCCGGGATCGTGCTCTATTTCTCACGGTTGAAGCAACACGCCGCCCCGATCAATACGAATCAAAAAGAAAACGGAAAATAAATAATAATAATAATAGCAACAATTGAAAATAACAAATTCACAAAAAAAAAAAAAAAAAAGGGGGTAAATTCACAAAAAGGGGGGGGGGGGGGGGGATGCAACACGAGGACTTCCCAGGAGGTCACCCATCCTAGTACTACTCTCGCCCAAGCACGCTTAACTGCGGAGTTCTGATGGGATCCGGTGCATTAGTGCTGGTATGATCGCATCCGAAATCACTTGCGCTGCAATTCTATATATTCTTCTTTCGCGCCTTTGGCCGTTAGATCTCGTTTTCTCCTGCCCGGCCCGTCTCTTGTGTCCGTCAACCCCGTTCTTCAAATCATTTTGCGCCATCTCCGTCTTTCGACTCCACGTTTCTCTTTTCCACCAACCAATGGACGTTCAGAGTCCGAAAAACACGCCCATGACCCCTAAACGCCCCGTCACCCTCTCCGAGTCGACCGTGCCGGATCGTGCTCTATTTCTCACGGTTGAAGCAACACGCCGCCCCGATCAATACGAATCAAAAAGAAAACGGAAAATAAATAATAATAATAATAGCAACAATTGAAAATAACAAATTCACAAAAAAAAAAAAAAAAAAGGGGGTAAATTCACAAAAAGGGGGGGGGGGGGGGATGCAACACGAGGACTTCCCAGGAGGTCACCCATCCTAGTACTACTCTCGCCCAAGCACGCTTAACTGCGGAGTTCTGATGGGAT